>WNWU01000006.1:19736692-19777958 GCA_012654045.1 Ptyas mucosa
TTTATTTTATTTTATTTTATTTTATTTTATTTTATTTTATTTTATTTTATTTTATTTTATTTTATTTTATTATTTTATTTTATTTATTTGTCAAGCATGTATAAGATAACAGATATAAGTATAAACACGATTATGAATACAGGAAATGGATACAAATAAATGGGATGGTAGGACAGGGACGGTAGGCACGTTGGTGCGCTTATGCACACGCCTTACAGACCTCTAAGGAATGGGGTGAGGTCAACAGTAGACAGTCAAAGGTTAAAGTTATGGGGGCTTGGGGATGAAACCACAGAGTCAGGTAGTGCATTCCAGGCATTGACCATAACAAAGATGCAAATGATGTAGTGAGCTAATTGAAAAAGACAAGGCACAGTGCCATTCAAGTTCTGCACTCTGAAGTCCCATGAAACCAAAAAGTTAAAAGATATTCTTAACTCATGAGTTGTCAAAGTCTTGTTCTGCCTGATAGAGGCTCAAACACTGTTTAACATATTGAGGGTGTTGAAATGATGGCTGGTAAACTGTACAAATCAGTAAATGCATTATAAATAGATTTGTTTGTTTGTTTGTGTACGTCACACATCTCACTATCCAGAGTGACTCCAGAAAAGTACCACTCTTTTCTGGGATTGGTTTAATTCCGAAACTGGTCCAGTAGAATGCAGGTGATGTAGCATGGAGGGGCTTTTTCTCAGAATGATGAACTAGTGTAAAGTCCTAAACGTGAATTACTTGGAATTCCCTTTGCCCACAAGTAAACCACTCTTTATGATAGGCATACTCACATCACTGGCAGCCTTTCCGGCACTTTTAGCTGCTCTAATGGGGATGGCATCACTCCTCAGGTCATAGCCCCTCGATTTCAGGTCTTCCAACCCCAGTTTGTAATAAGTCTGAAAGAGAATGGATTTATTGAGTCATAAATTGTCCACCAACTACATGTGCAGTTAAAGTTCCATTTTAAAAATTGTCCAAAGCAAACTTACATCACTGATATTGTAGGAGTTAACCTTTGCCTGGATAAATTGAGGCGCATCTGCCGGGAGGTTATAATTGTGGATTGTTTCTTCATTTTTGGCTTTATAAAGTACCTGAAGAGGAATCAAGTGTGCAAATCAGTGTGACATCCAAAACCAAAAAACAAACATTATAATTTATTACAATTCCAAATTACAGGTTTGGTTTCAATTTAGAAGTATAGGTTATGTTTGATCAAGAACCCTTAATCTTTTAAGGGTTCTATGACCTGCAGCAAATTTATAATGCAGTTACTCCAAATGTTAACAAACATACAGACATCATCCATACTTACATCACTCCGCTGGGCTTGATTGATTTTAGCCTGAACCACAGTAGGATGATCTTCAATTTGTGTAAATTTAATAGTGTCTGGAGGCTGACGGTATTTTTTCTGTTTATGAAAAAAAACAAATCAATCTCAATTACTGAATTTTTCCATTGTTTCCTTCTAATCATTATCTACCACTTCACTGAAAATCCATATTAAAGATTTTATTTTAAAGTCCAAGTCTTGAAAGATTTTTAAAAGTAATCAAGGCCGAAAGACTTTGAAGAATCTAAAAAGTTAACACTTTTTCTATGTAAAACACTTATTCTACCCCAAGAATTGGGTTTCGATGTTGTAATGAATTAATTAGAAGCAAGCAAATAAATAAAGTCCTCCTAAAAGAAGTGTAGTTAATTTTTATGCCTACTAGGACACAATTAACCACTTTATACATCATATTGTACCACATTATGGCTTAAGAGTGATGGAGCAAAGCAGAACTAACTACAGACACTTGCATTCGTGGATAATTTAACCAACTACATGAACATATGACTTCAGTTTGTTTCTATTGCTATAGAAAAGGGAGGAGAAGGAGAAAGAGAAAGCAAATTTCACACAGCAATCTAAGTTGATTGTCTTTTTCAGAAATTTCAGTCCAGATTGCAGTAAATTGATAACAGAATAGGACTGGTGCTCAATCCAGACTTCAAACTGATTGGTCTTTCCCCTACTTCTTGTCCTTCCCATCTGCTTAAGGAAGGCAGGGCTCAATGGCTTGCTGGACCACTCTGCTAGTGTCTTTCTTTTCCTTTGAGGGGCTATTCCCGTTTTACTAGTCCCCTGCTTTTCCCTTGGTTTCCCGATGCCTGCTCACATAGATGCCTTCATGTTCCACTCCTCTGCCCTCCCATTATCTCCTTTAACACAGAATCCTTTCATTTCTTTTTTCTTTTCCTTATGACACCACTGTGGCTCTGATGCCACGGTAAGGAAACCAATAGCCAACAGTTGTCCTTTCATTCCTACAGCCTTCTGTAGTTTCACAGAAAGTATTTAGCTAGGAAGAAGGTTAGTTCAGTTCCAAAACAAATAACAACATTCATATGTTGTAACATAAAGATTTTTTTAAAAAAACTAAAGGGAAGATGTTTTTCTCAGTACCAGTGGGCTAAGAATGGGAAAGCCTGGGCATAAAGCAAAAGGGTGATCATAGGGAGATATAAGAGGTGAATGAAGAATGATCTTCTAGGATTAATAATCTTTTATGGACTTTATGGGCCTTTTTTGGATTTTTACAATACTAGATGACTGTAAAAACCAACAACTGCCCACCAGCAGAGAACACAAAAGCCAAGGAACTAAAGGTGGAAAGCCTGCAACTGTAGGAGGGAAGGTAGAATGACAGATCCTGCAGCCAATCAAACCTGGAGCTGCTGCTAGATCAGCATGATTTGCTGGAGAACATCTGCTCTACAGAGCGTAAGTCAATTCTGATTAGAAAACAGAAGTTTTTAATTGAAGCAGAGAAATACAGCGACATGTTGCATTTGTGATGGACCAGGAGTCAGAAGAGGACCTTGTCATCCTTTGTTGCTCTCAGGAAGTCTTCTACAAAAATATTTGGTTGGAAGGTTCTCCCTGGATTTATCAATCCAGTGTGAGATGCCACTGATGCTGAATTGCTTGCTTATATTCTTGAAATCCATAATCTTGTTACTGAAATTATACAACAAACCCACTTTTCTAACAGATATGATCTGAATGTTATGGGTTACAATGTCCTAAATTTTAGTTGTACCAGAACATTGTCTTAAGTTTACAAATCTGCCTTCTGACTGAGTGTAACTGCTGGAACTGCACTTACATGACTCTTCTTTAAATATGTGCAACTACTGGTTAACTGCTTGGGTTGAAAAACAGTGTGCAAAACATGTGATAAGTGAGAGGGTTATTGATTAGATTGGGGATTCAGTGTATAGTCCCTTTTAGGGTATCTGATTTTTTTTTCTCCATTTAGCTATAATTAAATATGGAGAACCCCACTGAGCGGAGCAGTGACCTAAAGATGCAGACTCTCATCTCACACTCAAGAGGTTGAGAGTTCAATTCTAGGTACCAACAGAGGTTTTTCTGTTTGGGCGTAAAGAGAAAATATCTGCTGCAAACTCTGCATAGGCATCAGATAGAGCATCCAGCCAGTTAACATTCAGCTCGCTTGAGTCGTCCTGACTCCACACCGATACAAGGGATTACAGAGTTGTTTAAAGAGAAAGAAAATATGAAAAACCCCATAACTAACCTGAAATAACTCTGTCTTTCTTTACTTACCTCGCTTACATATCCTGAAGTTCTTTTTGCTGTTTCTGCATCCAGGGATCCATAAGGTATCCAACCAATTCCTTTCATCCAACTGTTGTAATCAGCCTTATATTCATTCTGGAAAAGACAATAATGAATTTAAAAATGGGAAATTCTTGCCTTCAGGTTCATGTGACAGTTTATTCAAGCTGTCCTATATATGGATGGAACATTCTTTAAAAAGGTACCCAACAGAAACTATAATTCATGAATTAAAACTAGGATGATAATGTAATTGACAAAAACAAAATGTTGACATTATTCCAAAACTGATGAAATGTGCTTCATTAAATAATGGCACAACGTAAATAAAAGCAGGATCAGCTTTAAAAGGTGCTTGATCTATAAAGTCCATCTGGAAAAATCAGACCTGTAGTAAACTATACTAAGACAGTTTTTTAAAAAACACATCCTGGGATAAGAAAGTATCTGTATAATCACTAGAAGCTGAACTCAGTTTGAAAGCAACACTTGGCTTTATGTAATAGTTAGGATTTCAGACATGGGCAGGAATAGTATAATATTTTTAGATGTTCTCTGAATTCCAGATTATCCTTTACAAGCAATAGGATATTTCAAATACATATTATATCTGTTATACAGACAAGCTACAAAACATTTTATAGTTTTAAATCTTTCTTCAATTCTATTTTATATCCCAAGGAACATTTATTGAAAATTATACTGAAAGCAAGTTTTTAAAATCAATTATTGGGTTCAGAACTCAAATCTGTTTATCAATTCAAATCAAACATGCAATCAAACTGTCTGAGTTTCTGAACTTCTTCAGAAAAATAGCTTCAGTGCATGCATGGAACATTCATAATTACTGAACTGATTCAAATACACTATTTGACTAAGTGACTCAACTTGAATAATCAAACTGATTTTAAAAGTCAGTTTGATTTGGACATGTCACTAAACAGCTTTTGAATCATATCCTTGAATTTAATCTTTGTACTGTACAGTCCTAGACAGCAGCTACCTATTATTCTTTTCAAATTACAGAATTTCTTTTCAGTCTTTAAATCTATTCTCTTTTTCACAAATATTCACCAGTCTATATTTTAATATTTTAAAGCATCCTTCCCTAACTGATGCTTTATGGATAATTACAGGCCAGCATATTTTCAAGACAGCTGATGGCCACCTTAGGTTTTAAAGTCAGATATGCTGAACAAATGTCTGGGACTTAAATTTCCAACAAACCTGGAAGACAGCAGTTAGGGAAGGACAAAATAGACAATCCTCAATTGGGTTTCTTCCTGCCGCAGTTGTCAAACTCTGGAAAAAGCTTATTCCAGAGGCGCAATGGCACAGTGGTTAGAATGCAGTACTGCAAGCTACTTCTGCTGATGGCTGGCTGCCTGTAATTTGGCAGTTCGACTCTCACCAGGCTCAAGGTTGACTCAGCCTTTCATCTTTCCGAGGTCGATAAAATGAGGACCCGGATTGTTGGGGGCCATAGGCTGACTCTGTAAACCGCTTAGAGAGGGCTGTAAAGCACTGTGAAGCAGTATATAAGTCTAAGTGCTATTGCTATTGCTATGGAAATACACTGCCAACTCTCTTTTCTGTATGAAGTATTCTACAATTCAACAATGCTAGGTTTGAACAAACTTTGCTACTTACGTCACTTAGTATAGTATTAGCCTTCCTGGCCAGTTCCACATTAATACTATCAGGAGGATAGGAGTAATTATGGATGCGATGCCTGTAGTCTGTATCACTGACGATCGCCTGGGCTTTCTTTGCTTGTACAACAGGAATCATATCCAGTGGTGCTGTGTATCTGGCCTTTGATGCTTCATAACCCTTTTTATAGAGCAGCTATAATACAATTACAAGTCATTAACCACTTGAAGTTGGAAAAAAAGCCCAGTTCTCTGTAAAATGTGGGTGATAATCCCTCTACAATATCCAGCGGGTATGATAAAAGCAGTCACAGCTTATTTAAAGAATTCTTTTTTCTGCAATACAAGAAGGTCTTCTGAAATGACTACAGTCATATGCAAGAAATAGATTAGGTTGGGATTATACTGACTGTCAAATAAGCCAGTGTCAATAGGTATATGCGCTTCTGAATATATGGCTGACTTATGCTAAAAATTTGCATCTACTGATAACCTAATATTCACTTACTTTTTGTACTTCATAAGCATTCAATAGCCCAAGTATTATTTTTATTAACATTTACATTTCCTCATCATTTTGTTAGGCAATTATAAGAACCTACTTTCCTTCAAGGGTGTATTATTATTTCCCATCAGAGGATTTAACATGCTGGACTTGCTCATTATGCTTTCAAAATTAGAGATCAGTGGTTCTTTATTAAAAATTCACTGAATGTAAACTTTACCGAAAGGGACACTGTAAAGAAATAATTTCTGAAAATGGTTTTATATCTAAATAAATCAACATTTTTCAGAAAATTCAGCATATCGTCAACAAACCACATATTATTTGGTTTATCTGTACTTACATCACTCTGTTGCTTGGCCACTTTTTGGCAATGTATCATTTTGGGATCATCTTCAATACTCAGAGCTCCAATTAACTTGCCTTTGCTCTGTTCATAACCCTTTTTGTATTCAACCTGTATGATCACAAGACAATAATGTACTTTGGTATTCTAAAAACCTGGCTGCAAATGTAAATCAATCCAAGATCTACCTTAACTTCTGTGTAACACTTACATTACTTGCAATTTTCTGCTTGGCTTTTGCAGCTAGAATAGGAATGGCGTCCATCTTGATGTCAAATTTATTTGCTTTTGATTGATCCCAGTCATACTTATACCAATTCTAACCCAAGGAAGAAAAGAAAAATATATGAACAAGTCATAATATGAAATCCAAAATGTATTACATATAATCCATATATTTATATTACGGAGTGCATAACCCTATAACTGCATAACTATTTCAACATGCATGTTATTATGAATAGACTAATAGAATAACAGACTAGAATAATGAGTAGAATAATGAATAGAATAATCTTTTTTGGCCAATCTTTTGACCCACAAGATTTCAAGCTTTTTAACATCTGCTCAGCAAATGTAGAATTTGTAGAATAAAGGAGAATATGTAGAATAAAGTAAGCCCTTTATGAGATTAACATTACTTTATATTGCAAGGGTTGTCAAAGATATGATCCAAACAATATAAGATCTAATTTCAGGACATCAGTCTAGATTGAAGCTCTTTGTTGTACTCCATGTACCCTAGAGAACCTTTCTTCAAAGCTGGAAAGCAGTGATGTCTGTAGAATAATTGGGTTTTTCTATCCATAGTAAATAATTAAACATTTATTAAATAAGGTCTTTTCCTTCATTGGTTTTTCAAGTGAATCTCTGTCCATGAACTCTCATATAAGAACACACACATACATACTTAACATTTGCTGTGATTTCTTGGTCTTCAAAGCCTCCTAGAACCTCAACAGTCTCTTTCCCTAGCATGTTTCTTTTGCCAGCACTTATAGACTCTCCTAAATATCTATTTTGGTAGTTTTCTTTTCTCTCTTCTTCATTGATATCTGTTCATCATTCGTCCTCTTCAGTATCTCATTTCTTAATTCATCATTGGCCTTTCCCCAAAGCTGATGCCACTCACCAAACTAACTAGAGGTGACGACAGTTGATTATAAAGATAATCTTAATGGTTATTGAAGTTCTCCGCCTTTAAACTAATCCTCCTGGCAGGTGTTACCTGACAATGAAATATTTCCTGTTTTATGCCTTATTATCCTCACTATTACGAATAGCTTTATGATTCTCCTCAGTAGCTTGCTTTTTTTTAGCTGTGAAAGTATAATTCATAAGACTCTTACATCACTGATGTTGTAGGCATTGACTCTGGATTGGAGGAATAAGGGAGCATCTGGAGGGATAGAACATCTGTTTTTCTCAGCTTCGTGTTTGGCTTTGTAGTTCAACTGAAATGTAAAATGAAAATTACATTAAAAAATTTCTATTGGAGGACTGCAATTAAGCATGCTAGCATAGGGTGTTAATGCCTGAGCTAAATAAGAGGGAAATGCTAACCATTTAAAGTAAAATAATTTACAGTGGTACCTTGGTACTCATCTTTAATTAGTCCTGGAAGGCATGATGAGTACCAGAAATGATGAGTACCACACAAATTTTTCCTATATGAAATAATATAGTGAGTCACAAGGCAGCCAACACTGACAAGTTCTAGCTTGTGCATTGAATACTAAACAAATGATGAGTACTGGGACAACATTTTCATGTCAAAATGCATTGAGTACCAAATTTGATGGGTTTCAAAATAGTTGAGCACCAAGGTATCACTGTACTTTAATAACCATCACAATAGAAAGGCATGGTATAAATCAAGTAAATAAATATGTTTACACTGTTCAGTTAATTCAGGAAAGGCTACATCAATGTCAGTCAACATAAAGATATGACTGGACTTTTGTTTTCATGAACACAACAATAACAGATCCCCATCTACTTTCATAACATACATCTTTTGAGAATTAAAAATAGGGAGCATTACCACAAAGCAGTGCAAAAAATAGATTTTCTATGTTAAAGCAACATTAACAACCTATATATCCCTGCTGATTGATTACAAGCTCAGCTCTTGTTTTCCCAATTATATTACTATTTATTTCATTGACTCTGGCATTAAATATGTGCAAAAATATACAAGTTTGGAAACAAAACTTTCCAAGGAATACTGAACTATTCCATTATTCCTTTTGACTACTATGGGTCTGGTTGTTCCAGAGATGATCCAAACAAAATTTCAGAAATAAATCTTCTGAAAGAAGAAGTAATTTGTGATGTTCCCAGCATAATCCAGCCTCACATTTCCACAAAATTTACACTAAGCTTTTGGATTACCCTCAGGATGGCTGGATTGATATGGTCTAGAAGAGACCTGGGCATTTTATGGCTCCTGGGCCACATCCAGCCCTTTGGCTGTCCCTGTTCAGCCTATGAGGATTGTTTTTATTTTGAAGGTGACTATTTTTTTTTCCAATTTACATATGTGTGTGCGAACGTGTCTACACATCTTCATGGCCTTATTGTTTCAGCACTCCACAAGAGTCCCCATTTCTCATGTGGGAAAATTAATCGCTCACCCCTGGTGTAGAGAATAATGAGACCTTCTGATATTCTTCAAAATGTTATGTTCCTTGCATGGTATGTTTTGAAAATCATAAACAGGAACATTTCCAACAGCCAGGTAATAAAGCTACAACTTCATGAATAGAAAACCATTACTAGAAGAGAAAGCATCTACAAAATAAGGCCAGATGGGACTTCGTTAGAGTTGCTAGGTTACTCACATCACTCAGCTGCTTGGAATTAATTTGTGCTTGTACCATAACCGGCGAGTCTGTCACAGGGGTAAACTTGATCTGACCAGGATGTTTCTTGTATGCATGCTAGACAAATGAGGAAACAAAAGGTAATTTACTTTTTAGCATGTATCAAATTACAGTTCTACTTTTCAGTATCTACAGAAAAATATTTTTTTAAAAAAAATTCTAACATATTAACATGGTCCATTCATTCATCAACAATATGTCTAAACCCACTGCTGTTTAGAAATCTTAAAGCCTTCTGATCTTATACATACATATATATATATATATATATATATATATATATATATATATAGTATATCTTTTAGTTGTTACAGAAGAAGAAATATAAGGAGGGGAAATGATCTCTAGGGGTATGGGTGCACTGTAATATTTGTATTTTTTTCCCTTTTTTTTTGCATTTAGATGGACTATGTTTGTATTATCTGTACTTAAAATATTTTTTTAAAAGAAATAGTTAATTCCATTCTAATGCCAAGAAAACTATGTGGATGGATGTCTGCAGAGGGCAGGAATGTCTAACAAGAGCCCTCACGTGCGTATGAGTCAAGACCAATCCAAGGAAACATACATTAGCATTGTAATATTAAAGTTTACTTTTAAAAAAAAACACTTCAGAAATTTTTTTAAAGACTCTGGACTACTGTACATATAAATATAAAATCTCACAATGTAACAATGACTTACATCTTTGCACACGTCCAGCTTCTTAATGGCTTCATATTCTTGAGTTATGGTTTGAGGGAAATAGCATTTAGCCTTTTCATCTTCATAGTCTGCCTTATAGTTTTTCTAGAGGAACCACCAGAAAACATCATAAACACCATGAACCAAACAACAAAAGGAAAAAAATAGAGGAAAATAGGTACAATTCATACTCACGTCACTCTTCATAGCTTCAATCTTCATGCAATGCGCTTGATAGGGGTCCTCAAAAGTGCCTATATACCGGCCCAAGACTTTGGTTACATAAGGCTCTTTGTATTTCACCTGTGGAGAAATACAATCACACATTGCAACAAACCATGCAAGACTATGTCCGGAGCAGAAGCAAAGGAGAAATATCCACCACACTTACCCCACTAAAGTTCTTAAGAACATTGTCCACTTGATACTGTGGAGTCTCACAATAGTTAATGCTTACTCCTTTTGCTTTTTCATATGGTTCCTTGTATAGTCTCTGCAAGAGTGGGGGGGAATGGAGAAAGGGTTATAGGAGATGACGTTGCAAATATTGTTCCTTCTGTGTCTACCTGGCTTCCCACTTACACATTTCTGTTTCCATTTCATCCTGAAATATACATCACAATGCATTCCAAAAGATTTTATCCAAATTTACATTCTGAATCCATGATTGGGATGGAAGCATAAGTACATATTTTATGTATTAATTTATTTTTGCATACATTTGTAAGCCCACCCAACTGAAACAATTTGATTCTGGACAGCATACAACAAAAGTCTGTAGTACAGTACAGAGCCTGTAGTACAGTGGTTTAAAGCACCCTGTTATTAACATCTATTAACATCTGCTGCTTGCAATTACTGCAAGTTCGAATCCCACCAGGCTCAAGGTTGACTCAGCCTTCCATCCTTTCTAAGGTGGGTAAAATGAGGACCCAGATTGTGGGGGCAATAAGCTGACTTTGTATAAATATACAAAAGTATGAAGGCTATTGCTTAACGCACTGTAAGCCGCCCTGAGTCTCCAGAGAAGGGCGGCATATAAATCAAATAAAAATAAAAAATAAAAATAAATAAATAAAAGTAAGACTAAAAAAAATATAACTATAAGAAAGAAAGCTCAGTACATAAAATATAAATAGTAACCAAATATTTTTTAAAACCAACCAAAAGGGAACAGGGCCATAATCACCTAGAAAATAAAATCATGTAATCTGAATTAAACCCATGATCTGTATGGTCAAATAAGTTAATTCCCACAATGCCCTGAAGTTTGTTTATGAGAAATCTACAATAAATTCTAATGGAAACAGTGACTGTACTTTAAGTCATTTTAACAATGGTTGCTATTAATAGTCCATTTGGGCATCTTTCAAATACGGATGTCCCATTTAGGTCACTGATGATTTAACATGTTGATGTTCAACATGCAATAGCACTTAGACTTATATACCACTTCACAGTGCTTTAAAGCTCCCTCTAAGCAGTTTACAGAGTCAGCATATTACCCCCTACAATCTGGGTCCTCATTTTACCAAGGATGAAAGGCTGAGACAACCTTGAGCCAGTGGGAATCAAACTGCCAAACTGCTGGCAGCCAGCAGTCAGCAGTCAGCAGAAGTAGCCTACAGTACTGCAATCTAACAACTGCACCACCATGGCTCATAATGTTACTCTATTTCAAATACTTTTTCATCAGACAATTGTGGAATCCTTGCTGTTCTCTGAGCAAAGTTGTTTGCCTGCAGATGTTTTGTTACCAGTCTGAGCTACTGATATTCAGTTCTATTGGGGTCATCAGACAATTCACTACTTAATATAACTGTGAATAAATTATATTAATTATATAAATATACATTACAAAATTGGAAGTTCCCAAATTTGATATAGTCGCAAAAGATTATAAGAGTCATAAAAATGTTAGCAAATGTTACTGAAGGTAGATGTGATATGTGTCTTCTTTACTGGCTACTAATAAAATACTATTAGATGCAGATTATAATTTTCAAAAATGATTTGGGAATTCTTATTTCACTACTAATTCTTCTTGCTTTATAGCTCTAGAATACAGGGAGTCAAAAAAAGGTTGTGCTACATCATCACAAAGGTTCCAACCTGCCACACACCCAATTTTACCATATTTTGGCTTACTTACATCATTTTGCAGTTTCCCTACTTTCATAGAATGTAAAATCTTGGGATCATCCTGGACACTCAATGCTCCAATAAGCTTCCCTTTGCTCTTTTCATAGCCTTTCTTGTACTCAACCTACAGGGGGATTTTGGAATAAAATATTTTCATAGGCTACAAACTTTACATTCAAATTGAAAGCTAAATGTTACTACTCTGTGCCATACTTACATCGCTCGCAATTTTTTGTTTTGCTTTAGCAGCCAGAATCGGGATGGCATCTACTTTGATATCAAACTTCTTTGCTTTCGATTGATCCCAATCATACTTGTACCAATTCTAACCAAGAAAGAAAAGGAAAATAAAGTGGATCAACCTGAACTAGGAATCAGGAGGATAGGACTTTTTTTTAATCAAAAACCATACCTCAATTTGATTCATTTTGAAAATATTCTTCAAGATAAGGGCACCAATTGTCATTTCTAACCAACTGAACAATAAATTCTAATGTTCTTTATGCTTCAATAAAATACCATCAAGAAATAGAATCTCCTTTAAATATTTGAAACTTTCACATAATGAGTCCATTATAAGATGGATCTATGTGTACAGATTGTTTTGGCAATCTATTCCATACTAATAGGACAGATTTAGAATATTTCTATCTATCTATCATCTATCTATCTATCTATCTATCTATCTATCTATCTATCTATCTATCAACAAGGATATAGATATAAATATATACAGACACTTAGACATAGAGAAAATGCATATCTTCATATAATGATTATTTTGTTATAGATACATTTGCTCAAATATACCTGTTACTTCCCTGTCCTTCACTTCCCATTCCTACTTATAACCTAGACTCTTTTCTAGTAATTCCTGTGATTACAGTCACTCATGTTCTAAGTCAGGGGTCAGCAACTCTGGAGCCCAATGTGGCTCTTTCACCCCTCTGCTGTGGCTCCCTGCCACTCAAAATATGTGTCACAGCCGCCAATGTGTGACACCCGCCGGCACACAATTTACTGAGCTTTTCAACCCCTGGTAGGCCAACCATGGATAAATCCAAGAAAAGAAAAGTTTCAGAAGAAAACAGAATGTTTAATTCAACTATATATGCTAGTTTTGTGGCCACTCAAGAAATAGTCAGGCATGGTAAGGGTTTTGTGGCTCCCGGTGTTTTCTTTTTTGTGTGAAACAGGTCCAAATGACTCTTTGAATGTTTAAGATTGTAGACCCCTGTTCCAAGTATTTGTGAGATCCTTAGTACCCAACTTCCTTCTTCTACATCATTTCTGTTTCTATTGTTTCTCCTGCCAAATACGCACAACACATTCCTATATGTTTGAGAAATTCTGCTTTCCCTCTTCCTTCTTATGTCATCACATCATTCCCTCATTTTATTTCATCCTCTACCAATAAATCCTGGTCTTTGCGTTGTTTTAAATATAGCTAATTAGATTGGTTCTTTTCAAGCTTGATGTCTTTGTCCATACTGACTCTGGGTTACAACAGTCTGTCCAATGTATGCAAAACACATTCACCTAGGCTTATTCGCTGTCTGCCTAGTAGAAATCTCACTGCAAATATCATAGTAGCTATAATATTATTTATTAAGAAATAGAGTCGGAAGAGCAGTTGTCCATTATACTCACATCACTGATATTATAAGCATTAACTCTGGACTGGAGAAACAAAGGAGCATCTGGAGGTATAGAACATTTGAATTTTTCAGCCTCGTGTTTAGCTTTGTAATTCATCTGAAATATAGAAGGAACAAAGAGTGGTATATAAATGACTAACACACACTGCTCTTTGCTATGGGAAGAATTCCTTCTCCTAGAGACCAACTTTGGCTACTGAGTTTTTTGTAACCTCGCTAAATATTGATCAAACCATCAATGTCTTGCTCCAGTACTCAAACTAAATGCTTTCCCAGAAGGACTACCTTATCCAAATGATGAACCTTCTAAAGGAGCAGATAGGACAGAATGATGGTGCCCATGCAGTACCAATTATTACCTTATACCAATAGCAGCAATTTCAACTTTCTGAATACCAATCTCCTTTCCTGACCAATATCTTTGAAATCTATGAAAATTTACTACTTTCCAATCTCACATGAGCCATATATCTGCCTGAGACCAAATGCTTTATTAGCAACAGAATTGGTATAGGATTTTCAATAAGCCTGCTGATGGAGGGAGCTATAAAATGGTAACCCGCTCCTCCCCAGTGCTTATTCAGAAAAGTTCAGACAACCACGGTAATTTTGTGGTGTGCCTGAGAGTTAACTTTGGTCAAGTGAATAACAGACATTTGTATAACTAATTTGATCTGGAGAATGGCTCACTCGGCAATGAGGAGAAGGAATGGGAGGAATTCCTCACCAAGAAGAGGTAAAAAATATGTCCTCCTCTTACTATCCAGTGCCTGGAAGTGGGAGGGTAGAAAGAGGCCCCAAATGCAGTCTGGTTTCAGTTCTCATTTGAGTGGAAAAACCAACCTATCTTCCTTCCTTCCTTCCTTCCTTCCTTCCTTCCTTCCTTCCTCCCTCCCTCCCTCCCTCCCTCCCTCCCTCCCTCCCTCTCTCCCTCTCTCCCTCTCTCCCTCTCTCCCTCCCTCCTCCCAGGAGAATTAGAGGCTTTATCATGGCTTATTCCCTGGCATCCTTCTTGCTTTCTCTTGAAGTTTTGCCAGAGCTCTGGGGAAAATGGCTTTTGGGCACAATGGGAAAGTTTTGATTCTCCTGTTGTCAAATGTTGAATGATCAGGAAGCCATTAGCAGCAGGTCAGTTTGTCCTCCTCTATAACTTTACCTACAAATGAAGTACTGCAGACCAGCTGAACTACAAGACTCGTAGTTCATCCGCCTATGGTGGAAAAATGCCCTTTTAAAACAGAACAAAAATAGTGGAAAACAGGCTGTTCTTCCAATGGGACAAGATTGAATTTAAAGATGACCACATCCATTTCTGTACTTCTGGAATGGCCAGGAAGGCACCTTCCTGCCACAGTTAGCGGGATATATGAAAGGATCTCATGATTTTTTAAAAAAATAGCTAAGGGCGCAATTCCAAACTTTTTAGAATCATCTAAATCATCATCAATGACATGGTCAGCTTCTTCAGAGCCTGAAGAGGGGAGGAGGGACAAAATAGAAGAGGTGGCACAGGGGCTGTATCTACTGAAGTAGCAACCAACAGTTTCTAGAAGTTAAAGACAATCAGCTTGTAAACCTTTCTAAGCTATTCTGAGCTGTTAAACTGTTAACTGGGAAGGGTGACAGAAAAAAATGCCCATATTTAAAATTCCAAAGCATAACCCTATGTAAAGACATGCCTGCCTCCCAGGGCTTAATTCTTGTCTGCAACAGAGAATCTAATCTATCTGATTCATGTCTGAGAATCTTTTGCTAAATAAGCACATACATGAATAAGAGGATGAGCTTCTGGAAAACTGAGATGTACTGCCATGCTAATTCTGATACATTCTAAGCAACTGCTTCAATTTGTTTTCAAAAGTGTTGCCCCAAAATTCTCACTTTCCAAATAGAGAGTCATGTTATTGCAATGTAAAGAATCTGCAAGTCCCAACTCAACGCTAGGCTGTCTGTTAGACAATTTATCAAGGAATGTAAAATCATGCAAAGCCAGCTTCCGTCCGTTTCCAGGTTACTTACATCACTCAGCTGCTTGGAATTAATCTGTGCTTGTAGTAACACTGGAGAATCCGACACTGAAGTAAACTTGATCTGGTCAGGATGCTTTTTGTAGGCAGACTAGGAAAAAGAATAAAACAAAACCCAGCAGCGATGACTTTTCAGTAAACATCAGACTTCTGTTTTTCTACTTCATGATACGTTTTACAACATTCTGCTCTGCTACTATCATCCATGCATCCAAATATGGCTGGGGAAGGCAGCATTTATATTGACAGAATTTACTGTATGATGTTTAAATTCAGTTCTTGTACCGTCAATAATACTTCAGATATTTTCACGTATTTTTTAATTTCATTTATTATTTTAAGAATATTGTGACATAATACACCACTGAGATTCTTTTTTTTCCAATTCTGAAGCACATAAAAAAAAATGACCTCACTAAAACAATGACTTACATCTTTGCATATGTCCAGCTTCTTCAGGGTTTCATATTCTTGAGTTATGGTTTGAGGGAAATAACATTTAGCCTTTTCATCTTCATAGTCCGCTTTATAGTTTTTCTAGAGAAATCACCAGAGTTCAGTAAGCACCATGAACTGAATAAGGGTGGGGGGAGAGAAATAGGTACAATTTATACTTACATCGCTCTTCATAGCTTCAATTTTCATGCAATGTGCTTGATAGGGGTCCTCAGAAGTGCCTATGTACCGGCCCAGGACATTGGCTACATAAGGCTCTTTGTATCTCACCTGTGGAGAAACACAGTCACACATTGCAACAAACCATGCAAGACTATGTCTGGAGCAGAAGCAAAGCAGAAATTTTCACCACGCTTACCCCACTGAAGTTCTTAAGAACGTTGTCCACTTGATACTGTGGAGTCTCACAATAGTTAATGCTTACTCCTTTTGCTTTTTCATATGGTTCCTTATATAGTCTCTGCAAGAATGAAAAAGAAAGGAGGAATTGTTATAGGAAGTCATATGGAAAATGTCATTTCTGAATTCATAATTAGTATGGGCACATAAGAACTATCTTCCTGGCTTAATTCCAGGGTATAGATTACCAACGGTTTTCTCTCCAAGAGTAGCAATGCAGGTGTTTATGGGAAATCCAAATTAGGTTATAAATAAAATGGCAAGGATACTTCATATCAATTAACAATAGCTATTAATGTTCTGTGTAAATAGCTTTCTGATATGGATATTTAGCTCATTCATGATTTAACATGTTGATGTTCATGATTATTTTAGTTGAAACATTTTTTTAATCAGACAATTGACTACTTAACTGAATAAATTAGGATCATTAGGCATTATATAAATATCTATTATAAAACTTTTATAAAAACCCAAATTTGATAATGATAAAAATATTAACAAATTATTGAAAGTGTGTCCTCTTTACTGCCTACTATTAAAATAGTACTAGATGTAGGTTTTAATTTTCAAAAAATGATATGAGACTTCTTATTTCACTACTAATTTTTCTTGCTTCATAGCTCTAAAATACAGGGAGCAAAAAAATGCTTTTTTTTCCCTGAGGAAAATAGAACGTCAGGAAGGAAGGGAGGGAGGGAGGGAGGGAGGAGGGAGGGAGGGAGGGAAGGAAAGAAGAGATGCAGATTAACAGGGTAGGAAGGGACCTTGAAGGTTCTAGTTCAACGCCCCACCCAAGCAGACCCTACACCATTTCTGACAGATGGCGGTCCAGTCTCTTCTTGAAAGCTTCCAGTGATGAAGCTCCCACCACTTCCGAAGGCAAGCTGTTCCATTGGTTGATTGTTCTCACTGTCAGAAAATTTATCCTTATTTCCAGGTTGAAACTCTCCTTGTTCAGTTTCCATCCATTATTCCTTGTCTGGCCTTCAGGTGCTTTGGAAAATAGCTTGACCACCACCACCACCCTCCTCTCTGTGGCAACAGCTGTGCTACACCATCACAAGATTCTAATATGCCACATACTCCATTTTCATTTTACTGTAATTTGGGATTACTTACGTCATTTTGCAGTTTGCCTACTTTCAGAGAATGTAAGATCTTGGGATCATCATGGACGCTCAAGGCTCCAATAAGCTTCCCTTTGCTCTTTTCGTAGCCTTTTTTATACTCAACCTACAGGGGGATATTGTAATAAAATACTTGCATAAACTACAAACTTTGTCTGCATTTTGAATGCTAAGGGTCACCTTCATTACCCTGTGCAACACTTACATCGCTCGTGATTTTTTGCTTTGCTTTCGCAGCCAGAATCGGGATAGCATCCATTTTGATTTCAAACTTCTTTGCTTTCGATTGATCCCAGTCGTACTTATACCAATTCTAACCAAGAGAGGAAAAGAAAATAAAGTGGGTCAACTTGAACTAGGAATCAGGAGGATAAGCCTCAAAATACATACATCAGTAGTAGAAGATGCTTTTATCTGTAACCATACCTCAGTTTGATTGACAAAATGAAAATGTTCTTCAAGTTAAGACCAAAAATTTCTAGCCAACTGTAATATAAATTCTAACACTTTTATGTGCCAACATGAAATAGTATTATTTATTTTATTTATTTATTTTATTAAATTTTTATACCGCCTTTCTCCAGCTGGACTCAGGGCGGTGCACAGCCAAGAATAAAAAGCATCCCAATACAAAATTAAAATTTTTTAAAAGAATTAAACAAATATTAAATGTATAATCACTTTTTAAAATTTGGAATTTGTAAAAAAGCCTCTTATGAGATGAACAGTACACAATATGCAAATACATTACATAACCAATTTATCCTCTGCAGTATTTGAACATAAAGGTAGAACGCATTCACCTAATCAGGTTCTTTATCAGCACCTGATCCTTGACTCAAAACCAAGCTGTGGTTTATCACATAATTGGGGGTATGTGTACTCAACCACACACACTTCCATAATATTCCCAACAACTGCTTTTAGATCTATATTTTCTAGGTTGTGCTATGTCTGCAGAACTTGATTAGACTCTTTCCCCATCGTCCCTGCTATCATTTTTCTTTTTCCTGACCCATATAGTCTTTCGTAAATATTTGTTGAGAAGTTTTGCTTTCTTTTTTACCTTTCTTCTTACGTCATAATTTTGACATGTTTCATTCTTCTTCCCTAAGAATCAATATGCTTTGGACTCCTTTCTCTTTGATTCTAAAATTAAGTTAGTTCTTTTTCCCAGTTTAATGCCCTTGCTCATACCAACTATAGATTATGAAAGATGCCCAGTTTCTTCGGAAGGCATTCATCTATCTTACCCCTTGCTTACCTGATTGACATCACACTGCAACGTTTGAGATCCATGCCCTATTATCCCAGTAGCAATAGTAAGATTTCACATAATTGAGTCAAAACTTAAATTATATATTATATCGTTCTAACTGCAAAACTATCATACAGAAGCCTTATACTTACATCACTGATGTTATAAGCATTGACTCTGGACTGAAGGAAAAAAGGAGCATCAGGAGGTATGGAACATCTGGATTTTTCAGCCTCATGTTTGGCTTTGTAGTTCATCTGAAATGCAGAATGGGTTAATGAGGACTTAAAAAGCAACTTTGTGGGGACATATAAAAATGTCATGCAAACACACTGTTCAGAAGACAGGTAGATAATTTCTCAACAGCGTGCCACATATGTATCTAATGTCAGAGGCATACCTCCACTAGTATGCCTGGTTTAGCTCAGCAGACTAAAAGCATAGTGATCAACACCAGCTGTCTGCAATTACTGTAAGTTCGAATCTCACCAGGCTCAAGGTTGGCTCAGCCTTCCATCCTTTCTAAGATAGGTTAAATGAGGACCCAGTTTGTGGGGGCAATAAGCTGACTTTGTATAAATATACAAAAGTATGAAGGCTATTGCTTAACGCATTGTAAGCCACCCTGAGGCTCCGGAAAAGGGCGGCATATAAATCAAATTAAAAATTAAAAAAAAAGTATCTGCACAGCAGAGGAAAAGAGTTTCTTGGCACCATCAGGTTAAGAATGTCTTTGCTTTTAGAAACAAAGAAGAAAGGAAGGTGAGAGAGGGTCTTACTAAAACTTTAACAGAAATTGAAAAGGAATTACAACAAAGCCCGGGAGATGAGGCGACTAAACGAAAATGGTTGATGACAAGGCACAGAATAAATATATTAGATCAAGAGGAGATGGCGCAAAAAATAAAAAGATCTAAACATTACTGTTTTGAAAATGCTAACAAGTCAGGAAGGTGGCTTGCTTACAAATTAAAAA
The DNA here is from genome assembly GCA_012654045.1 of Ptyas mucosa. Classification (NCBI taxonomy): domain Eukaryota; kingdom Metazoa; phylum Chordata; class Lepidosauria; order Squamata; family Colubridae; genus Ptyas; species Ptyas mucosa. The sequence continues at coordinate 19,756,445 of WNWU01000006.1, forward strand.
AAGAAAAAGAAAAAAATCAGATATTAGTACTAGAAGATTCTAAAGGTAATATATTAACAAAGGAAGAGGATAAGCAAGAAATGGTGAGGGAATTCTACGAGAACTTATATAAAGATGAAAAGATCGAACCAAATAAAATAGAACAATATCTGATAGATGCTGACCTACCTCAAATCACGGAAGAAGAAAAAGAGATGCTGAATAGAAAAATTACAGTAGAAGAACTAAAAACAGCTCTCTCTAAAATTAAAAAAAATAAATCACCAGGCCCAGATGGACTACCAGGAGAATTCTACGTAAAATTGGAAGAAACATTAAATTTAGAGTTACTAGAACTATTCAATGAGACTTTGATTGGCACTAAAATCCCGGACACTTGGAGGGAAGCATTTCTAACACTTATCTGGAATGAAGGAACCGACCCCCAAAAAATAACAAACTATAGACCTATCTCCCTTCTGAACTCAGATTACAAATTGTTCATGAGTGTTATAGCAGAGAGAGTCAAAAAAATACTAAACCCCTGGATTCATAGCGACCAAAATGGATTTCTTCCGGGGAGGCAAATCAGAGATAACCTGAGAATAATACTAAACACTATAGAATATTACGAGCAACGCCCTGAGAAACAGCTAGCATTAGTGTTTGTCGATGCCCAAAAGGCTTTCGACAACCTAAATTGGAGCTTTATGATAAACCAAGTCAACTTAATGGGATTCGGGGCAAACTTCAGAAAGATGATACAGAACATCTATCATAAGCAGAGAGCAAATATATTAATGAATGGGGACAAGACCCAGACATTCCAGATCCACAGAGGAGTAAGGCAAGGATGCCCCCTTTCCCCTTTACTATATATCTTGGCGTTGGAAGTACTATTGAGAAAGATCAGAGCGAACAAAGAAATTAAAGGGCTCAGGGTTAGAAAGGAAATTTATAAAATACAAGCCTTCGCGGATGATGTAGCTCTTATTATAGAAGACCCGCTAGAATCAGGACCAAAAGTTTTGCAAGAAATACAAAACTACGGCCAAGTGGCTGGCCTAAAATTGAATAAGAAAAAAACAAAAATAATAACCAAAAACATGACGGAAGTACAAAAAAAAGATTTGGAAAACCTATTAGGCCTCCAAATAGTTAAAAAAGTCAAGTATTTAGGAATTTGGATCACAGCGAGGTACTCATCGTTAAAAGATGATAATTATGTCCCACTGCTAAATAAAATACAGGAGGAACTAAGGAGATGGGGAAAACTAAAATTGTCTTTGCTAGGGAAAATAGCGGCAATTAAAATGAATACTTTACCAAAAATTTTATTTCTATTTCAAAATGTCCCTTTAAAACTAGATAGAAAATTCTTCCAAAATTTGAAAAAACATGTTAGGAATTTTATTTGGGAAGGAAAGAAATCGAGAATTTCACTCAAAACTCTACAAGGGAAAAGAAAAATGGGCGGATTTGGACTCCCGGATTGGGAAACCTACCAAAAAGCAGCAAAACTAATCTGGATCAAAGAATGGATTACTCTACGGAATAAGAGAATTCTAACAATTGAAGGCCATGACCTACAAGAAGGGTGGCACGCTCACCTCTGGGACTTGAAAAATAAGAAGAAATCCTATTTCCATAAACATAAAATTAGAGAAACCCTTATACAAATATGGCAAGAAACCAGACAGAGGATCTACACCAAAGTCCCGAATTGGCTTTCTATTATGGAGGCCTTGACCACCCCAAATAGAACAGATGTTACAAAATTTGGCACATATAAAGAAATTTTAGAAGAAAATGGAAATATTAAATCACTTGAGACTCTTAAAGAACAAGGCTATAAGGTAGATTGGTGGAATTATTTGCAGATGAATTCGAGATACCAAAAAGATAAGGACAAATTCGGCATTGAAATGAAATATGGAAATTTCGATAAAATTATATGGGGAGTAGATAAGAAAATGTTAACTAAATTATATAACTTTCTATTGGATGAGGATAAGGCAGAGACCATCGCAAAGAACAAATTAAGTATTTGGGAAAAAAATTTCGGATACAACATTAATTATACTGATTGGGAAGAAGCATGGAATAGGAACTTTAAAATCACAAAATCAGCAACGTATAGGGAGAATCATTACAAAATACTACATAGATGGCATCTAGCCCCAGCCAGATTAGCAAAAATGTTTTCAAATCTTTCACCCAAGTGCTGGAAATGTGGTAAAGAAGTTGGTACTTATTACCACATGTGGTGGTCTTGCCCAGAGGTCAAAAGATACTGGGCCAAAGTACGACAGTGGTTACGTGAAATATTAGATCAGGAGGTACCATTGTCCCGAGTTCTTTCTGTTGGGTATAGTAGGCGATGGCCTAAACAAAAATAAAATTCAACTCACAATGCAGATAATAACTGCAGCCAGATTAGTGCTAGCAAAATGTTGGAAAAGCAAAACTCAACCGCCAGAAGAAACGTTAATAAATAAAATTTTAGAGTGTGCAGAAATGGCGAAGATAACGAGTCTGTTAATGGATGATGAGACAAGTAAATTTAATGAAGTATGGGGAAACTGGTACAATCGGTTAAGTAATAAGAAAAAGTAAATGATATGCTTTATATATTAATAGCTTTGATGAAATGTACATACAGTCTATAAACACAATAGAGAGGAATTTAGCCTGTGATGAAGTAGATTGGATATAAGATATAAGATATATAACGGATAAGAAACACTGTATCTCCGAACGATATCTAGAATTTTGCAAACTCTTTCTTTTTTTTCTATTTCTTTTCTTTTCTTTTTTCTTTTTTTCTTTTTTTTTAACTCTGAAAACTCAATAAAGTATTTTAAAAAAAAAAGAATGTCTTTGGCTTTCAGTGGGTCAGCAATCAAAAATTATCACTGTCATTTTGTAAAAACTGAATCTAGTTAAGTATCAGCTGGCAGTTCCTGACAATTCCTTCCAATCACTGAACATTATTGCAATGTTAAGGACCTGAAAGTCCCAAATAATGCTGGGCTCTTTGTCAGGCAACTTAGCAGTAAATATAAGACCATGCGAAGCCTTACGTCACTCAGCTGCTTGGTATTAATCTGCGCTTGTAACAAAACTGGAGAATCCGACACTGAAGTAAACTTGATCTGGTCAGGATGCTTTTTGTAGGCAGACTAGGGAGAAAAAAGTTTTTAAAATTCAGCAGCAATTCATTTGTGGTAGACATCAAGTTTATTATTTTATAATTAACGATACATTTTATGAAGATCCATTGTGTTACCATCAGCCATGCAGCCATTCAGCAAAATTACAGCTGGAGAAGGCAGCATTTAAATTGACAGTATTTGCTGTATGAAGTTTGAATTCAGTTCTCGTGCCACCAGTAATACTTCAGATATTTTTGGATCATGTAATATCTTTTATTTTATTTATTGTTTTAAGAATTTCATGAAATAATATACCACAGTTCTGAAGCTCGTAAAAAATATGATCTCACTAGAACAATGACTTACATCCTTGCACACATCCAGCTTCTTCATGACTTCATATTCTTGAGTTATGGTTTGAGGGAAATAACATTTATCCTTTTCATCTTCGTAGTCCGCTCTATAGTTTTTCTAGAAAAACCACCAGAGTTCAATAAGCACCATGAACTGAATAAGGGGGGGAGGGGAGAAATAGGTATCATTCATACTTACGTCACTCTTCATAGCTTCAATCTTCATGCAATGTGCTTGATAGGGGTCCTCAGAAGTGCCTATGTACCGGCCCAGGACATCAGTTACGTAAGGCTCTTTGTATCTCACCTGTGGAGAAACACTGTCACACATTGCAACAAACCAAGCAAGACTATGTCCGGAGCAGAAGCAAAGCAGAAATTTTCACCACACTTACCCCACTGAAGTTCTTAAGAACGTTGTCCACTTGATACTGTGGAGTCTCACAATAGTTAATGCTTACTCCTTTTGCTTTTTCATATGGTTCTTTATATAGTCTCTGCAAGAGTGAAAAAGTAGAAGTAATCATGCAACAGGGATTTAGAAAATATTTCTTATATGCATGATGTTGTCTCCCATTTAGAAAGTTTTGCTATTGAAGTGTTGGTTATCTTGAGAAATAATAACAAAAATGTATGGGAAATAAATAGCATAACCAATATATGAAAAAATAGTTAATGGGCCAATAGGAAGGAGGAGGCCAAGGAACGTGTAGACTAGTTAGTTGAATTTGATGAGTAAAAAGTTTAAGGAACAAAAAAAACATTGTTCAATATGTATACCATACAGCCAATATACCGGTATTCATTTGAAATTAAATATAGAGCCAAGATTATAATATTTTTTTAAAATAATGTTTAGGACTTATTATTCCATACTCAGTCTCTTAGCCTGTAAGCTCCTGGGATCCAAGGAAAATGTTGTATGCCTCCCACAATTCCTATTTTTACAAAACTATACCTTGGGGTTACTTACATCACTTTGCAGCTTGCCTACTTTCAGTGAGTGCCGGATCCTAGGATCATCTTCAACACTCAAAGCTCCAACAAGCTTTCCTTTACTCTTTTCATAGCCCTTCTTGTACTCAACCTAATTGGGAAAAGAGAATTACATACTTTCCTATGCTATAAATTTGTATAAAAATGGAAAGCCAAGAATTGCTCTTTTTTAACTCTGTGTAACACTTACATCACTTGCAATTTTTTGTTTCGCTTTGGCAGCCAGAATCGGGATGGCATCCATTTTGATATCAAACTTCTTTGCTTTGGATTGATCCCAGTCATACTTATACCAATTCTAGCCAAATGAGAATGATAAGAAAACATAAGGAAAGTATAGCATAAAGAATCAATGCAGCCATTTACTGTAGAAAGTATATAAAATCATAACAATCTGGCATATTCAAATCATGCATTGAAATCCGTGCACACTTCGAAAACCTGGTTTGGAACATGTATTACTAACATATATTACTCAAAGAAAAAGAAATACTAGGTTCATTTGTGTGTTGATTTTATAAAATGACTAAGATCCCTCTTGGTTTTTAGAGATCATATATTAATTCAGTGATAGTTGTATCCATAATTTGATTCCATTAACACTGTTGAGTTTTCCACACAATGTTCCTTTTGTTTGTTATCCATTGGTACACATTTCTCTTTCCTTTATCTCTTTATTTCCTTTGCTTCATTCTATACTCTTTCTTTATCTCTCCTGAATTTTTTTTCCCCAATCATTCCATCTGTCAGTTACTTCCCCACTTGGCCTTTCCTTAACCAGGATAACTCCATTTCTTTTACCTGCTTCTCCCTCCTTTAATTTTTCCCTTTTAGGGATTTCTTCTTTTCCTTACTATCTTATAATAATTCTCCCCAAGATGCCATCCAGATGCAGGGTCCCCAGTGTTAATAATTCAAAGTTAATGTCCAGGTATGCCACCTTCCTTCTTTAGTGGATTTTTCATGGTAAATAAAAAATAAGGCAAGCAGTGAGATTGGGAAGGGGGAACTGCAACAATGATAAATAGAAGATGAAAACCTCTGCTCACTCATTGAATTCTGTAAATGTAGAAGAGTAACTGCACCATAGTAGCCACATCTGGAAGTACCCGCTGTTACTTCCTCTTGCTTTCAATTTTTAAAGTTATTTCTAAATAAACACTAGACTTATGTCATTCCCTTTCTCCCAATCTTTTGGACTTTCTTCTTTTACATTTTTCTCCTTCAGAACATAGCTAATCTAAACCAGCAATCTCTATCTCTATCATCTATCTATCATGTCTGTCTGTCTATCTATCAGCTTTCACATCACTAATATTATAGTCATTAACTCATTCATAGTAGTAATAGTATTTTTAATTATGAAATTGAATCGCAAGAACAGTTGTCCATAATACATACATCACTGATATTATAAGCATTGACTCTGGACTGAAGAAGCAAAGGAGTATCTGGAGGTATGGAACATCTGGATTTTTCTGCCTCATGTTTGGCTTTGTAATTCATCTGAAATGCAGAATAAGCAATGCCATAAAATGAATTAACATGGGAAAAAAGTTTAATTACAACACTACCATTCATTGCTAACATGAGATCTGATCAAGGCAACAGATTCAAATGTTTCAACTCAAATATTTCAAAAGCAAGCCATGGTTAGCCATTTGATTCACCAACATAAGGATGTGTATTAGTAGAATGGATCAGTATAAATCATCTGGAATGAAATATGGCTCGCATGCAGACAAAACCGTTTGCTTGCTTTCCTATGATGCAGCTTCAAATGGTAAGAGATTGATAAAATTTTGGGGGCATAGGGAAATTTCAGGCTGGTATTTGAACACACTATCATTAAGACTTGAGGCAGTTTGGTGCAGTGGTTAAGGCATCAGGCTAGAAAGCAGGAGATTGTGAGTTCTAGTCCTGCCTTAGACACAAAGCCAGCTGTGACCATGAACCAATCACTCTCTTTCTCTCAACCTTAAGAAGGACTACACAAACTACTTCTGAAAATATTGCCAAGAAAATTGCAGGAATTAGTCCAAGCAGTCACCAGGATTCAAAAACCTAATTCAAGGACACAACAACCAAATCATTAAGACTGGTTGCTGGATTCTAAAACGCATGATACCCTCCTACTTTGATATCTTACTGTATCTGTGTGAGATCTAACTTCTTGTTCTTTTAATAGAAATCATGTATGCAGATATAATGGGAGGAAGCCAATTTTATTCCCCTAGTAGTCTCATCACTGCCCCACAAAATCAGATGCTGTATGTGTACAGAGGAGAAGGGAAAAAAAGAAATTCCTGTCTTACTGCTAGAAGTCTTGTTCCAGTTTATTATAATTGGTAAACATAGTAATACCATGTCTGAAAAAGTGGGTTTTGTGCTTTAAGGTTTTTTTTTACTATAGGACTTAAGTCATGAAAGTGAAGAGTGAGGTTCTTCCTACACCCATCTCCATCAATTTCTTTCCATATCCTTCTCCACAATATCAGATTCCTAAAATGACACAGTCCTGAAACCTCTATTGCACACAATCACATCATATGACATATCACAATGTATCGTGATGTTTTTTGCCTTTGTGGAGATGGGGTAGGCATGGCCTGCACATGATGCATCCAGCCCGCAGGCTGCCAGATTGATACCCCTGCTCTATTGAAAACTAACAAAGCATTGTTTATTCAATATGCAATATTCTACTGCATAATGCTTTAAAAAGCAGAATAGGTACGTTTCTTGGTCAACCATGAGTTATTCATTCACCCTTTCATTGTTAAATATGCAGCATCGTGACTGGAAACATTTTATCACGCACAAAGTTTCACGACGTATAAAAATCAGAGAGGAACTCATTCTTTAAATTGCAGGTTAACTTACATCGCTTAACTGCTTGGTATTAATCTGTGCTTGTACCAAAACAGGAGAATTCGCCACCTGAGTAAACTTAATCTGATCTGGAGGCTTCTTGTAGACAACCTGGTTGAAATGAAAGCAAAGCATAATAAATATTCAGGCTTCGGTACTATGGTCTTCCGTTTTTGTATCAACATATATAAAATAGTCTTTAAAAAACAAAAAAGCAGCATTCATAAAACAAATAGCACTGCAGTTAATGATGTTGATTGGAAAAAAAACATCTAATTGGGTAAACCATGATATAATATCATTGTCTGGAGTTCTCAGAGGGTTTTTTTTTTATATCAAAACATACAATCATCAAGAGATCTCAGTATGTTTTGCATCTGGAATGATAGCAGATTTTAATGTATCTGTTACATCTAGAATACATTCTCTCAACACACATTAAGATTAATCGAGGGTAGAAGTAATCAGTGGTCTCTGTCTTGTGACCACTTCTCAATCCATTTCATTATCCAGGCACATAATGATTGGCAAACCAGAAGCTGGTCAAATATTTATAATTCTGGCATAACTACCATGTTTCCCCGAAAATAAGACCCTGTCTTATATTTTTTGAACCCCAAAATAAGCGCTTGGCCTTATTTTTGGGGAGGTCTTATGATTTTGGGGCACGTGGAATAAGATGGGGCTCCTCTTGCTGTCTTACTGATTTCCAGGTCTGTGTTTAAATATTTTCAGGGAGGGCTTATTTTTGGGAGGAGCCTTATTTTACCACATGCGCTCAAAAGCCCGATTGGCCTTATTATCAGGGGATGTCTTATTTTGGGGGAAACAGAGTAGGTATATCATGTGCAAAGCCCCACTTCTGGCAGTATTGAGGCATCTTACCTTTTTTGCAAACTCAGCCATGGTTTATTTCCCAGGGTACAATAAGCCCTACTATGGCAAGGCTGAGGGTATTGTGCAAATACAAATAGGCTATAAATACAGTAGCATGAGCTAAATCAAAATGTATTACAAGACTTACAACGGTTCATTCAGTGACCGTTCAAAGTTACAACAGCACTGAAAAAAGGACTGTTTTTCACACTTACGACCTTTGTATCATCCCCATGGATCATGTGATCAAAATTCAAATGCTTGGCAATGGGTTCATAGTTATGACCATTGCTGCGTCCCAAAGTCATGTGATCACCTTTTGTGACCTTTTGACAAGAAAAATCAATGGGGAAGCCAGATTCCATGTTACTAACTTATCAACTGCAATGGTTCACTTAACAACCATGGCAAGAAAGGTCGTAAAATAGGACAAAACCCACTTAACAAATGTTGCACTTAACAACAGAAATTTTGAGCTCAATTGTGGTTGTAAGTCAAGGACTATCTGTATTTCCTGCAATTCTGAAAGCTTTCAGCCTATGATAGTCATGAAAACATCAAAAGATATCAGATGCTCAATTAAAGAAATGTTGGATAACTTTGACTTATTTACTATTCAGTAATGTGAACTATCCTTGATGCAGCCTATACATATTGTCACTTACTGCGTTTGTGAGTAAGCGAGTGTACACAGTATTATAGGTGATTATTTACTACCACTGTGTCCAATTCTACAGAAAGTGAATTGAATTGATATATAAGATTTTGCTTGAGAAACTATGTATGTGACCCAAACACATGTTAACCACTAGATGTCATGAGCTGCCTATAAATTAATATGATGATGTAAGATGTTAGAAGGATACCACCTGAGGACAAGCTACACATTACATGCAAATTATTATTATTTTTTTAATTAATACAAAACAACCTCTTCAGGCTGCAGTTTTCAGCTAAGATCATGCAGATAGCATAGGCTACAAATAGTTTGATTCAATTGGGGTTTTTTTTTTCTTATTTCAAACTCCCAGTTCTTCAGTACACCTGTTGGAATATTGGGACTCAGTGATGTGATCCTAATTCAACATAGACCATGATTCTTAAATAGAAAGCAGAATAAATATTCCAATAGACGATAGCTTTTTTCCACTTCTGTGAAATATTAAAACACATGATTCAACCAATGGTCAGATTTAAGGGGACCTTGGTGCTTGCTGAACTTGCTTGTTTTCTTGCGAACGTTTCATTACCCAACTAGGTAACATCATCAGTTCTAGCACTGATGATGATACCTAGTTCGGATAACGAAACGTCTGCGAGAAAACAAGCAAGCTCAGAGAGCACCACGGATCCCTCATGTCAACCCTGATAGTCAGATTTAAGTCTGTGTTCACTTACGCGGGTGCAGTGTTTGTCTATCTTCAAAACACATTTTATAATTTAGGCATTCAACTTGCTTTAAATAAGTTTTGAAAGATATGCTTTCCCCCCCATCTGAGGTTCTGAGCCATACACGATTTCACAGCAGCTCTTACATCTTTGCACTTGTCCAGCTTCTTCTGGACTTCATATTCTTGAGTCAAAGTCTGGGGGAAGTAGCAGTTAGCCTTTTCCTCTTCATAGTCCGCTTTATAGTTTTTCTAGAGAAACAATAAGAGATCAGTAACCATAACAAATCAGCGAAGCCAGATTAGGTAGAGAGAACTCATACTCACGTCGCTCTTCATAGCTTCAATCCTCATGCAATGTGCTTGATAGGGGTCCTCAAAGGTGCCTATGTATCGGCCCAAGACATTGGCTATGTAAGGCTCTTTGTATTTGACCTAAAAAAAAAAGAATGCCACCAGTTTTTATAAGAAACCTCACAACTTTATCTGGAGCACATTAAAGAACTATTTCTATCACACTTACATCACTAAAGTCTTTCAGAACATTGTCGATTTTATACTTTGGAGTCTCGCAGTAGTTAATACTTTTCGCTTTGGCTTTCTCGTATGCGTCCTTATATAATCTCTGCCAGGAAAAAAAAAAAGAATATAAAGTATTATAGCAGTATTAACATAAGAGGAACACAGAAAAAAACTAAATTCTTCTGCTGATGCCATCAAACCTGTGCTGCCTTCAAATAAAGCAAGTGTGTCTAGAATGCAATTCTTTATTTTCGATTATTTATCCTATCTAAGTTATGAATAATGGGAAAGAAAAGCCTTTCTGGAGGAAATAAGAGAACCAGCATCTTCTTTTCTGCAATGGTAAACAGGATTTCTGTACAATTGCTTCTTCTAAAGGAAACCCCTTTTTATAAACCTTAAAATCCTTTTATCTGTGTTAATATAAATGTAACACAAAAATAATTTGTCGCGAAAGCGACTATCTGCGAAAGTTTCTGGATTGGGGCTGAAAGACGAACACGAAAGCAGTATGATCTTTCCCATATTTGGGTAGACCAGGTTGCCCTGAGAAGAAACAACCTCTCCCCTGGTATATCCAACAAAGCAAGGAGAGCCTGTGGCTTAGAGGTTAATATATCTACCTAATATGTAAGTAGCCCGGGTTCGAATGCCATAACCTATGGCATGTATGCCAGAGGTGGCATGCAGCACCCTCTCTGATGGCACACGAGCCATTGCCCCAGTTCAGCTTCGTTATGCATGTGTGCATGCTTCCCGCTGGCCAGCTTGTCTTCTAGTATCTGCTGCGCATGTGTGAGGGTTGGAGGGCATGCGGGGGGCATACTCATGCATGGGGATGGGGCGCATGCAGGGGGCCATACGTGCATGCATTCAGGAGTGGGGCACATGCGGGGGCCATGCATGCATGCATGGGGGGCTTATGCAGGGACCATGCTCGAATGCACAGGGGTGGGTCTCATGCAGGGCAGCACATGCTTGGGGGTGGGGCGCATGTGGGGGATGGAGCACATGCAGGGCCCGAACACACATGTGGGGGGGCAGGGCACATGCAGGGGCCACATGCGCATGCGTGGGGGCAGGGCGCATGCAGGTGGCGTGTGCATGTGAGGGAGACACTTACACAGAGGCCACACACGCATTGCATTTTAGGGGTTCGCTTTCAGCACTCAGTCCAGAAAAGGTTAGCCATCACTGCTCTAAACTTTGCAGTGATCTTTCCTATTCTTCTTTTAAAAAAAAATGTTATAAAAATAATAGAATACAAAAGGAAGAAAAGAAATAAGATGAAGCACAGGTAGTCCTCAACTTACAACAATTCATTTAGTGACCGTTTGAAGTTACAATGGCACTGAAGAAAGTGACTTACGACCATTTTTCATACTAATAACCGTTGCGCCATCCCCACGGTTACATGGTCAAAATTTGGATGCTTGGCAATTGATTCATATTTATGACGGATTTAGTGCCCTGGGGTCATGCAATCACCTTTTGTGACCTTCTGACAAGCAAAGTCAATGGGGAAGCCAGATTCACTTAACAAGAGTGTTACTAATTTAACAACTGCAGTGATTCACTTAACACCTGTGGCAAGAAAGGTTATAAAATGGGGCAAAATTCACTTAACAAACATCTCATTTAGCAACAGAAATTTTGGACTCAATTGTGGTAATAAGTTGAGGACAAACTGTACAGGAATAATTACTAAAGATAGATTTTAAAACAGATAGTGAAAAAATGTGTTTCTAGGAACACATCCTTTCATTTGTGTCCCCAACCACTAACCAGTTTAAATACTTGAATAATATCATTGTTATTGATTTCTGTTTAAGTCCCAGAAACCAGATTCCCGATGTATAAATTTGCCTTGTGTAAGACAAATTTAGATCTTGCATTGTTAGAAGCCCAGCATTATATCCATATGTAGTCTTCAAATTACTATCAGCCCTGGACACGAGTTCCTGCTAATTAAGGGGGGAAATGGAATTTGTAGTCCGATACCTAAAATTTAGATAATAGAACAATAGAATAACAAAGTTGGAAGGGACCTTGGAGATCTTCTAGTCCAACCCCCTGCTTAGGCAGGAAACCCTACACCACTTCAGACAAAGGGTTATCCAATATCTTCTTCAAAATTTCCAGCATTGGAGCATTCACAACTTCTGGAGGCAAGTTGTTCCACTGATTAATTGTTCTAACTGTCAGGAAATTTCTCCTTGCTTCTAAGTTGCTTCTCTCCTTGATTAGTTTCCACCCATTGCTTCTTGTCCTGCCCTCAGGTGCTTTGGAGAATAGCTTGACTCCCTCTTCTTTGTGGCAACTCCTGAGATATTGGGACACTGCTATCATGTCTCTCCTAGTCCTTCTTTTCATTAAACTAGACATACCCAGTTCCTGCAACTGTTCTTCATATCATCTATGCTGATCTAACCAATTTGCTGATTAAATTTTAGATTTTCATAACAAGACAAGAAGCCTCACAGCAAACCTACTTTTAAATGACATATAATGATGAATTGTTGAAACTCTGTTTTGTCAACCATCCCAGAGGGGTGTGTATGTGGAATAGCATACTTACATCATTTACATTATTTGCAACAGCTTTTAGATGCCTGAGCATCGGATTCTCCGTTGCTGGAAGTACATTATAATCTGCTGAACCTTTGGCTTTTTCATAATCTTCCTTGTATTTTACCTAGAAAAATTAAGTAGGAAAAATAATTCATTTTCCAATTTTACAACATGCTGTTTTGGTGTAACTCGATGACCTTTTTATTTGGGCTTTTAGCTCAAAGACTTTTTTTAAAAATTGGAAACATTCATGTTCCATTCTAAATCAAACACATTTGAGGCTTTTAAGAGATGCCATCTCTTCAATTAAGAAAATGGTTTCAACTGGAAAATGCTATTTGTATTCACATTTGCCAATTGTTCCATAATTTAAAAAATAACATTGCTGATGAAATATAACTAGAATGTATTGTGCTTTCAAGGGTTAAAGGAAGTACCTTTTTTGTTAGCAAGGAAGTACCTTTTTTGTTAGCAAGGAAGTACCTTTTTCGAGTTCTATTATCTCTTCTGCTAAACTAAATCTGAGAAGGATAGTAATGCACTCAAAGATGAAGTGAAGGACATTGTGTTCTCAACAGCTAGGATCCAAAACTATGTTTTAGCACAGTTATACTGTTGGGAACGCACATTGTTGTGGCCTGCCAGCGGCCTGTGCGCATTGTGGCTGATCCCGACGACAAGGAGGCTGATGTGGTGTTGTGCCAGCAGCTGGCGCAGCCGGCGCTCGCGTCAGACAGCGAGGAGGCTGGAGAAGATGTGGTGCCAGAGGCAGAGACTCAGCCAGGGCCTTCAGAACCTCCAGAGGCTCCTTCCAGTGGAAAGAGCGAAGTGGAGGAGCCTCTCCTCAATGCTCGGGCACGCAGGGCTGCCAAAAGGCAGGAGTGGCTACTCAGGAGGAGGAGGTCTACTCAAGAGTAGGGCTTGAGGATAATTGGCCACTTCCTTAGCCTATTTAAGTCGCAGGCAGCTAGTGCTTTCTTGCTAGAAACAACGTCTCATTACTACAGAGCATCTTGGAGAACAAGCAACTTCTCATATCTGGTTTTCTGGGCTGATTGCCAACCTTTGTCGGACTTTGTTCTTAATAACTTTGATAAGGACCCTTTGCATGGGAAGCCTGCATTCTTGAAAGGGCTTTGTTTGGAATTAAACAGTGTTTGCAAAGTTTGGTGTGTGTCACATTCTCTGGGAATCCGAAGCTGGGGCAGAACACACATACACACACACCCCAACAGAAATGAGGGAGGCAATTTTCATCATTTTCCATGTGGTCTCCTTTGCCTCCCAGAAAAATAGGATTGTGACTAAGGGGAAAACAGGAATCAATGAAAATTCTCTCTTCCACCAACAAAAGTATCCACTAGATCACCAACATAAGCGACATAGGAATCCAGTTTTTTGAACTCCCTTGTTAAGATCAAACATATTTTCTTGAACAATGCCAAGATCTAACAGAAGCATGCAAGTCTTAATAGCGCTCCACATTAAACTTTCCTTGACCACCAAGGCGAGATGAGGCCACACAACTTATATGGAATACCATCTGTATAAATGGGCAGAATATTCCATGATCAGCAGATTCCATTAGAGTGGAAAAGAGTGGGTCAAAAAGAGCATGATGCCAGCTGTGACTTTATGAACAAAGCCCCATGTCTTTTGTACATGTGTCAATATCACAAACACACACAGGAGCTTTGTTCATCTGGTTGCAACAGCCATCTTGACTTCTTGACCCCTCCAGCAAACATCCCTGTCTGTGACACATTTTCGATTTACATAGAAATGCCTTCATTCCAACTCAACCCATGTGAGATGACCAAAAACTTTGAACTACTCCTGTTTTGGATGGGATTATCTTTGTATGTAAACTGAAACTATCAGAAGATTCCAAGCACATTATGGGTCAGGCTATTGCCTGGTCTCCCCAATGGACCCAATTTAAACACATAGCTAGATTTATTGCCATACCTTACTGGCAGCAATTCCAGCACGTTTATTAACCGCATACTCTGGTGTTGCTGTCTGCATGAAATAGATATGGTCTTTCTTCGATTCCCAGTCTTCCTGGTATTTTCTCTGCAAACAGGAGAAGGTGCATAAATGTACAGCTCAGAATTGGGATTTCATTAGAAAGGCAAGCAATCAATATAAAAAAGGGTGAGGAAGAAAGTGAGGGGGGAAAGCAAATACAAAATGGCATTTTGATATTCCTTCTTACTGGGCTCAAGTTTTCAGAGTTCATTTTGGCAACTGCGACATCATAGCATGGTGTTTGGCTCCATTTGCCCTTCTTCTTTTTATAGTCTTCATGATATATGTGCTACAACAAAAAAAAGAGATAAACATTGGACTGTAGATAAACTACTTTAGAAAAAGAAATATATTCTTAAAATAGATTTGCTTTCCCGCTAAAGGTGAACCATTGCACTATAGTTTTTAGACTCTTCTGTCTTAGGGATGTTTGAATAAAATGTAATTGTTCTATAGCTTTCCAAAACTTTCTCAGAAGAATGGAACGGAACGGAACGGAACGGAATAGAACGGAACGGAACGGAACAGAACAGAACACTTTATTTAACCAAGTGTGATTTGACACACAAGGAATTGTTTCCAGTGCAGAAGCTCTCAGTGTATCCATTATGGAAAATCTTCCTAGAGGAATCAATCTGGTACCTACCCTATTTGCTTTCTGATGCCAAATATAACTAATGTGGGGGAAAGGGTCACATTGCATTCCATTAAAAATACAGCACTGAATTTAGTACGTTTAAATTTATGATTGGGTAATAAATTATGAACACATTAATAATGAATAAAATCTAATTATATATAAATATCAAGTTTATGAGTCATGCTCCATGGATCTCATCCATTGTGCTAAATGTCTATTTCTCTCCCATCATTTTTTTTTAATCTTATCAGGCATTATTTTACATGAAATCTGAAAAGGTAATCTAAAATTAGAAAGGGAGATTTATTTCAGCTTCACCAAAACAATGTTTCTTTAAAGGCTCTTTCTATACATGAATTACTCTAGTTCAAACACAAACAAAAATTAGTTACTCAAAATGTGCCAGGAGAATTTTCAACAATTAAAAGAACAAGAAATACCTTCGCCATACCTAGTCCAACATATGAAGGCCACTCCAAAAAAACAAAAACAAGAATATTGCCCTATTAAACAAATCTAGGATAAGAGATTCACAAATGATAAATTGCTAAACTGATTCTATGTGTGTTCATTTCCACATGAAGAAAAATAAGCTTTTTGAAGAAATAATGCTTAAACCATTGGAACAGCTACCATCTTAGAATGGATGGGAAGCAAGAATTAAGAATGTTGAACCTCATATTTGGTACTAGCTGGACGCCCGTGCTTCGCTACGAAACTATGTGCTCGGGCTTGATAAATTGACACTTGCAGCCTGAAACTTAATATAGAATGTGTAACTCTGTAGCATCAGAGTGTGTTAATATAATGCAACTGGGAGTTGGAACAGAGGGGGAGGGGGTGTAGAATGTCCCAGCCCGCAGCATCCATCAGTATTCATTTGGCTAGCATCCTGTCAGTGTGAGAGAGTTGAGGGGTGTTTGGAAACTCAAACAGTATTTGCTGTGTGAGCAAGAAGGAGATACAAAGGAGGCTGGGTGTGGCTTAGCTCAACTTAGCTACTTCAGCTGACTGCTAGTTCAGCAGATCAGCGGATCAAATCTCACCAGCTCAAGGTTGACTCAGCCTTCCATCCTTCCGAGGTGGGTAAAATGTTGGGGGCAATATGCTATTTAGTATACTGTCTTTGGTGTAAGCCGCCCAGAGTCCTCGGAGAGTGGGTGGCATAGAAATAATAATAATAATAATAATAATAATAATAATAATAACAACAACAACAACAACAACAACAACAACAACAACTGTTCTGTAGTAAAGCTGCTTGCTGCTGTGAAAGTAAAACTGAAAGCGCTTGTGTTCTGCATTTGGAACAGATTTCTTTTCAGGTGGGGAGGGGGAGTACAACTCCTTAGCATTAGAGCATGTTAATCATAATATAGGAAATATTAATGCTCTGATGATCATTTCAAAAAAATCCTTTCTTAGTGAGCACCTAGAAGCCAAGATGAACATACGTGGCAAATTTCAAGTTTGTAGCCTTTACGGTTCTGGAGATTTCATGATTAATGCTTGAGTGGTTTTCGCTTTATATATATATATATATATATATATATATATATATATAATATTTACGTAGGTATTCTCATAAATGATCCAGTGAACTGCAGGTCAGCCCCATTGGTAGACCAGACCAGCAAATCAACTCCCCAAGAAGGAATTGGTATCTCAATACTCTAATTGCGATTGACTATAATAACAGGATCTTGTGATGTTCTGATTATGATGTTCCTCCTCCTCCTCCTCCCTGAATTAGGGTGTTATCTCCTTGAGCTGCATCTAAATGTTATCTTGCTTTTCTGGACTTAAAATAAATATTTCAGCTCCTCTTGCTTCTGTTTTTGCATTTTCCATTAAGGTCAACTTCCTTACTCTCTACAATGCAGGAAGTCTCTGCTTTGGCCATCCAACCAATTCTAACCTCCAACCAATTTGTAAATGACCACAAGATTGTGAGGTTGCTTGCAGGATGGCCTCTTTCTGAAAAAGATTGTACACACCCTTACTATCTTCCTTGGGGCACTTCTGACAAGCCCTGGCACACTTATATTTCAGGGATGGGCCTCAAATCATTAAACAGCTTCCTGTTGGAACTTAGGTTGTGTCAATTTATTTATTTGTTTGTTTATTAAATGTATATGCCTCCCATTTCCTTGATAAGGCAACTCAATCCTTACTATGGTTTAAGAGGAGGCTTAAAACAACTCTACATGTAGAACTCTACATTCTATTCTATTTAGAACTTTGAAAGCTTCCTAGAGACACAGAAAGGGAATGAGTAAAATTTAAAGTTATCAATCTATTAATAATATGCAATGTATTGGTTGATTTTCTTTATGCTAATACAGGTAGAAAGATAGAATGGGAAGGAGAAGCATTGTTGCAGAATGATTGGGACAGCAAGGGTCAAGAGTCACCTGTAAAGGGCACTGATATTTCCCCCTCCTTGTAAGATATTTTAGAGATCCTTGATGACTGTCCTGTTCCCAACTCAGGTGAATATATTACAATGAATTCTGTCACAAAATACTCACGTCACTGAGCTGTCGAGTAACTTTCTTGGCAAGCTCCACATCAGGTGGGTCAGGCACAGAGGTGTACTTCGATTTCTGCTCATCGTGTCCTTTTTTGTAAACAATCTGAAACCATCAGGAAAAAGAGGGCTGATTATTTAATAATAATAATAATAACGGTAACAGAGTTGGAAGGGACCTTGGAGGTCATCTAGTCCAACCCTCTGCTCACGCAGGAGACCTGTACTAGGGATTCAAACTGGCAAACTGCCAACCTTTCTGATCGATAAGCTCAGTGTCTTAGCCACTGAGTCACCTAGTCAGGCTTTTTAAACAGGCATACTTATTCTTGCACCCTGTCTCAATAGGAGTTCATTTTCATGGAAGCAAAATACACCTCTGTTAATTTAGCATAGTTATTTTAGGATTTTATACCAGGAATAGAACAAGATAATCAGAGGAGGCAATTGTTTAATTCGCTTGGCTCTAGGCATGCTAGATGATGAAATTTGCTCTTTACCACAACAAATTAGCCATTTTTATAGACGTTAATAAATTAAGAGCCGATGTGGAAAGTTTGTACTGTACCATTTGTTTTAATGCGCCATTTATTTTAATGGCTCTGGTGTTGGTTGGATTAGGGAATAATACTTTCCAAAATGGGGACATTCTTGCCTCCATTCCTTTGAATAAGACTCAGTTCTTAGTAACTATAGTCTTTTAGTTTTCTTGGCAGCACAGAGAAATGACTTGCTATTGTCTTCATTCCAGTTTTTTTACTTTTGTCTAACCTACAGTTCTAGAATGTCCTTATAGACTCCCATTCAAGTCCTAACCCAACTCTGCTAGCTTTTTGAGATCAACCAATGTCAACTAAGTGCTGCCACAGATTTCTACTCCATCACCTTAAATTCAGTATCCATCCCATTCCAGTACCTCCTCTATTGCTCAGACTTTGCCTGTGCCAAAGGGCAAGACAATGTGCTACATACAGCATTCTATTTCATTCTTGCAAAACCCCTTTCAAGATTGTTCAGCTTTGCCACATCATACCTGGGTGGCCCTTTCCTAAATGTCTATGGAAATTCTCAGTCATCCAGGTCATGGTTGTCCCAAACGTGCTTTTCCAAAAAGCAACTGGAGTTTCTTGGTTTTCGCTGAAAACATTTTGTTTCTTCTTGGATGAGAAATGAAACATTTTCAAGGAAAAACCAAGAAAGTCCAGTTGCCTTTTGAAAAAGCACTTTTGGGTGCTCTTTCCCAGTTACAAAGGTCCAGAACTGATGATGATCAATCAGGATCTTGATACTTACATCACTGAGGGCCTTTTGTGCCTTTGCAACTCTCCTAAGTTCAGGACTGTCATCATAGGGATAGAAGAGGGACTTGTCTGCTTCCCACTCTTCAATATAAGGTTTCTGAGGGAAAAGTAACCACAAAACTCATTGGGCACAGGCTGGAAAGAAGCACGAGATACATAGAAAAGGATCACAGATTCTTCTAACCAGAAGTATACCTACCTTACTGAATAAGGCTGTATTTTTTATGGCATGAACAAGCTCAGGAGCATCAGGAGGAAGCAAATACTTTTCCTTATTTTCTTCCCAGTTCTGTTTGTATAAAACCTATGACAAAAACAAAAAATAGCACATTGGCTAAAGGAACTGTAAAGAGGCTCCTCTTTTAAGTCTGATTCTCCATAAATTCTAACACAGGGGTCGGCAACCCGTGGCTCTGGAGCCGCATGTGGCTCTTTCACCCACTGTTGCCAGTCAGCTCCACAATTGATAAGGCTTTTGGTTAGGACAGGTAGGAGGAGACTCTATGGTGGAAGAACCGGACTTCCGGGCGACAGAGGAAAAAGGATGCCATGCTAGGAGGAGACTTTATGGTGGGGAACCAGACTTCTGGTGGGCTCCAGAATTGAATGGGGGCTTCTGGTTAGGACCTTTGTGGCTCTTTGAGTGTTTAAGGTTGCCAATCCCTGATCTAACAATATACTACTTTTGAACCCCGCTATGTTTCTTGACGTCTTTTATACATGATTGCCTAACCTTGATTTTTCAAAGTTATTGTTTAAACACACATACAAACTCAAATTTCTACTAACTTAAGCTGTTCTGTGAAAGTATGCAGCCTCAAAAGGCAATTTACTGTATTCATTCACCTAACTGAATAAATGAGAATTTGCTAAAAAGACATTTTGTCCTTTTTAAACCACCTCCCCATGGTCTCCAGTAATAAACAGATGAGTCATATCTTCAGTGTCCAATCTAATGACCAAGGTTGTTGATTGTGTCCTTGCTTCATTTTGTAAGACAATGGAAGAATGTTTTGGTCACAATAGTTGATACTAATAGTTTAGCGCCAATCCACAAGGACAGGAAGCGATCATACTGAGACAAACATTTTAAGACAATCCCTTCTGTGAAATGTATGGTTTATGCTATTTAGAATAGAGAGGATCAGCACAGTTGTTATCATAGTCTATCCACAGCTTGGAACTCTCAGGCATATCAATTCCTTCAAAATTAAGCTGCATTGTGGTAAAAATTAAAACTTCAGAGAGAAATAGAAGCCCCGGCAATCTCTTTGAGACTGCTTGGTAACTGATTAAGGTAGAGCTTACACATATTTCACTGTCTGGGTAAATATTTCTTGGGGGTTGAGGAGAATAAGGTATTCTTTTGCAATGTATCACCTGAAAAATTGAACATCTGAATGTGATGCTATCAGTGGCTCCAAACAAACCATTTTGCTAATATTTTCTGGGCACATCGGCTTTCAATTTCTACCCTTCCTGATTCAAAAGCCCTAAAGACTGCAAAACATGGAACTGTAATCCAAAGTCCCTGGAGAGTTCCAGTTTGGGAAAATCTGATACATATTACCTATATTTTTTATATATATTACCATTCATTCACACAATACTATTATGCCTTTCTATAGGCATATGGAAAGAAAAGATGTGAAAAGGCACTCCACCCACCACAGGGGCTGTCATTGTTTAATGACCACAATTGGGACTGGCACAGGGATGGGTTCTAAATTTTTTTACTACTGGTTCTGTGGGCGTGGCTTATTTTGTGGGCGTGGCTTGATGGTCATGTGACAATTATTTAGAATTTAGCAGAGGTATTGGTCTATCAGGCTTTTAACTGCTTGCAGAGCTGTACCGATCTACCCATTTATTTTTTGCAGGCACTGGTCTACCCATTTATTTTTGCAGGCACTGATCTACTCATGTATTTTTGCAGGCACTGGTCTACCCATTTATTTTTGCAGGCATTGGTCTACCCATTTATTTTTGCAGGCACTGATCTACTCATGTATTTTTGCAGGCACTGATCTACTCATGTATTTTTGCAGGCACTGGTCTACTCATTTGTTTTCTTTTAACACTGATCAACTGTACGGCGGCCCTTTGAAGCCCCAGGGCAAGAGTTTAAACAGTTTTTTTCCCTCTAGCCATCAGCTGGGACTCAGGAGGCAGCAATAGATTGGGGATGGGACCAAATAAAAGATAAAAATAACGCAGAGGGTGGAGGGGGATGGGGGGGTGGGGGGGGTGCGGAGGGGGCAGAATCGGTTCGGTGAAGTCATATCGTCACTGCTACCAGCT
>WNWU01000006.1:19787444-20061542 GCA_012654045.1 Ptyas mucosa
GCTGGCTGGGGAATTCTGGGAGTTGAAGTCCGCGCGTCTTAAAGTTGCCAAGATTGGGAAACACTGCTCTATCTGGAAGGGGAAACAAGCCTCTGATACTGCTGCACAATATGTGTGATCGACCAAATGGAATACAAGCTATCGGTCACTTGTATCCAATCTCCTACAAGCCACAAGGAATTGAATATCTTGATTTTTCTGTCTGCCTGCTATATTTGATAAGCTGGTTTAATTTTGTGTGTTAGCACAACTGACATAATTATACTGTGCATATCTATAGGTCTCACACGTGGATACTAACTCACGTTTAATAGACTATATTATATTAAATTATATCTTACAACTGTTAGGTTTTTTTCCTTCTAGGCTATTTTCATGTTTTGAATTGGGTCTTGTTACTACTAAGAAAGAGAGAGAGAGGAAGAAGTTGCTATTGTATCAGGGATGAACTACTGCTTCTCAGCGTCTTAACTAAAATAAAGTTCAATATCATGGCTGAACTCAAATTCCATAAAAAAAATACTTTGATGCCTATGGAACAATCCAGCTTCCAGGAAAGTACAAACAAAATTCATTTCCCTTGATCTTCCAAAGAAAGCAAGATAGAAGTGTAAGAAACAAAGAACTTAGATGTGGAAGACAATTGTAAAGAGGGATTGATGACTGCAGTACTTCAGAAGATTTTTTTTAAAAGTCCAGTTGATCACCTTAAATCATTATGCTGATTTCAACACAGGAAAGAAAGGGACATTATCGTCCTTTAAGATTCATAATGAAACAAGCTATTTACGAGGCCACCTGCTGCCACCAGTAGCCTCCCACTGGCCAGTTCGTTCTCACAGAGAGGGTCTCCTCAGGGTGCCGTCAACCAAACAATGTCGGTTGGTGACCCCCAGGGGGAGAGCCTTCTCTGTGGGGGCACCCACCATCTGGAATGAGCTCCCCCCAGAGATACGAAGGATCCCGGACCTACGCACCTTCCGCCGCGCTCTTAAGACCTTTTTATTTAATCAGGCTGGCCTGGCCTAATTTCTCCTTTTAATAATTATGTAATTTTGTAATTTTTAACTTGTTTTAAATTATTAGGGTTTTAAATATTAAGGCCAAACTATTTAATCAGATTTTAATTGTTTTAAATTTTGTATGCATATTGTTTTACTATATGGCTGTTCACCGCCCTGAGTCCCTCAGGAGATAGGGCGGTATACAAATCAAATAAACCTAACCTAAACCTAAACAAACAGTATCTGAAATATTCTCTTGTTCAAGAAGGAACTCCACTGCATCTTGTTTAAGTGGCTTTCTTTCTGAAATATTGGCTAGAACAGTAATGGCTAACCTTTTTGTCGTCGCATGCCAAAAGTGGGGGGAGTGCGGGGGGTTGTGCACGTGCATGCCCACACCATAATTCAATGTGCCCTGCCCCCATGTATGTGTGCATAACCGCCCCACACTCCCACCACTTTTGGTATGTGATGACCTGGTGGGCCCGGTAGGCCCATTTTTCACCCTCCCCAGGCTCCCCAGGCTTTCTAGGAGCCTGGGGAGAGCAAAAACGGCCTTCCTCCCCACCCCTGGAGACCCTCCAGAGGCCGGAAATGCCTGTTTCCCAACTTCCAGTGGACCCAGAAGGCCCGAAAATCAGCGCATGCCTGCTGGAGCTGAGCTAGGGCAACGCTCACGTGCCCACAGATATGGCTCCGTGTGCCACCTGTGGCATGTGTGCCATAGGTTCGCCATCACGGGCCTAGAAACGTCATCAAATTTAAGCAGATGTTCAGGGCAAATCTAATAGAAATTAATGTACTAAGACTAGCTATGTCAATAAAAATGTTTCTGCAAATCAGCTAACCTAAAAAAAATGGGACAAATCATTTTGCTAATAATACTCCATTGGTTGTATGTTACACCAGTACAAACTCTTGTGAAAAACTCTGTTGTCAGTAATCTTGGAATCTTTATAGTACCAGTGAAATATATTAGACTAATTTCATAGGGGAACCTTCTTAAATATGAGTCAGGGTAAATAAAGAAGAAGCAAAAATGGCACAGAATTATCTTTGATAATAAGATTGAACCTGCATCATTATTAGAAGTTTAATGTTTAATGTTAAAGATAGTTATTATATATAAATTATTTCCTCAAACTTTTTTTCACTAATACTATAGCAACCGCTAATTTTAACCTAACTTTGCAGAGCATCAAATCAAGCCTTAAATTAGCAATATCTTCAAAGTGCATTTTACTTTGAAACAGCATTCTTCATCATAAGAGCAAGCTTAATTCACCAAAAATTATTTAATGCATTTGGTTAGAATTATTTCTCCTGTACACTGAAAAGTCTTGAAAAATGGAGATGTAGAAGATGCTAATGCTCTCCATGTAGGACCCAATATGATTTATTTCCATGTCTTCCTTTTACTGTTTGACCTTATCAGACTCATTTTATTGATCGGCCTAGTTTTTTAAGCACGTATTCCACCAATAAATTCTACTGGATTTCATGTATTTTGGGTATTAAAAGATTTATCGTGCTCAATTTAATAGGATCTACAACGTTGACTAAATTCTCAGACTTAGTGCACTAAGGTTCCTCTCCGTTTCCATGAATCACATTAACAAGAAGCCTCCAAAGATACTGGCACCCTTCAACGGAGCCTGATTCACTGCCACTCTTTGCAGATGATTTATGCTTCTACAGATAACTTTGTCAAGATACTATTTATTTCAAGCTTTATATATAATTGGCTCTTTTTATGAGAAGAATATCAGGAGATAATGGTCCTCCTATTTTTTTTTCACTATGCATCACTTAGACTGTTGCTTGTACAACTAACAGCATGCATATACCTGCTAAAGCACTACCACAAGCATAAAGGAAAATCCCAAAAGTGTTTTTTTCAAAAGGCAACTGGACTTTGTTTTTCCTTGAAGATATTTCTCTTCTCATCCAAGAAGCTTCTTCAGTTCTGACATCAATTCCAGTTCTGACTTCTTGGATAAGAAGCGAAATGTCCAAGGAAAAACAAAGTCCAGTCACCTTTTGAAAAAGCAGCTTTGGGACAACCATGACCTAGATGCCTGAGAATCTCCACAGAGATAAAGGAAAATTTAAGAAGATTTGTGGGAGGAGATGGAAGAGAATGTGTGCATTCATTTGCCTATATAAATTCATTGCTATTTCTGTTTATTAATTCTATGTCAGATTACATACATACAAAGGTGTGTACCTCTGTGTGTCTCTCTGTGTTTATGTGTGTGTGTGAGAGAGAGAGAGAGAGAGAAAGAACATTCATCCCAGCATGGAAGAAACATGAAAGCACCATTTTTTTCTCATGCAGCCTATTGACCAATTTCAAATTGGCAATGTGGCCCTCATACCAAGCAAAAACAGAGCCTACTTCTCACTTAAGTATTCTGTACTAAACAATCCAAATCGATGTCCAAAATGAAAAGCATACGCTACTTTTAAGAGGACTCTACTGCACGCCCTTTAAAATACAAATTTGTCTCTTTATAAATAAAAACTTATTTTGCTGTCTAATGCTTTGCACGTTTAATTCTGGTTCACACAAAATTAAAGCATGCTTAGCGCATTGTAAGCCGCCCTGAGTCTCCGGAGAAGGGCAGCATATAAATCAAATTTAAAAAAAAAAAAGGAAAAGGATCAGTGGACAAAAAACAGGAAGATGATGTGCTATGTTTCTGGAAAAAGTTATCTTGCTTGAAACGAAGATTAGAAGCAATTGCAGCCTCTTTTTTTTATATACCTGCTACATATATCCCAAGAGACAAGAGGAAAAAAACAGGAAACAATGCAACTTTATAAAACTGAAATGATAATATGAAAGATAAAACCACTATTAGTCTACTAAGAGACAGACAATGATAAGACAATGGGCATGGCTATCAGACATACATGAGATGGGAAGAAGATGGAAGAAAGAGAAGAGGGGAGAGGAGGAAGAAGAGGAGGAGGAGAAGAAGAAGATTTTTGCAATAAAAGAAAAGTTAAAAACATTTCCTTGATTGTGGTGCTGGTCTTCAGAAATATTGAAGAGCTTTACTCTAGTAGGATGTAATGTGATCAAAGAGTGGCAAACACTTGTGCAACACATTCAATTTGATAATCAATGTGCATCTGGAAGTACAACTCAAGACTTGCAGAAGCCGCACGCAGAACTGGTAAAATGGAGTCTGGCAAGGAAATGTACCCACGACTTTTCACACAGGTCCTATGTAAGCCAGTAAGTTGTTGCTAGATAGAATTATGGGCATTTTAAATGCCCATAGGAATGTTAACATTATTAGCATCATTTATGCTATATTTTTCTATTATTATTATTATTTTTAAAAAAGACTAAATCTGCAGGAAGATGAGGAAAGAAAGGACATCACAGGCATTTACTGTCATTGTGCACTCTTACAACCTCATGTCCTAGGCCTTCTCTGTGGGAACCCGACAGCTGCTGGAGGGCATTTAGAATATATCAATTTTTATAACTGTCCGGTCACCAGCTCTGAATTTGGAGACACACTCACTTCTGAAGCAGCCATCTCAAGTTCCTGACCTGCCATTCTTTGCTGTTTCTTTGAAATAATAAACTCATCTGCATAGCTCAAGGCAGTAAATCAAACATTTAAGTCTTACCTCCACAACCTCATCGTAATCGTCTTCATCTGCCATCTTTGCGGAAAGCCTGTCCACCTACTCACTGGTCACAAAGCAAGTCAGATAAATAAATATCAGCATGATGAAGTCAATGTTGCTCACTTATCAAAGCTAGTATCTCTATGCATTATAAAAATATTGTAAGAATGCCTTTTTTACACACACACACAGAAAGACATACAAAGTGAGACTGACAGACAGACATGAAGCTGTAGTTTATTCAACAACATAGGCCAATTATTAAATATTAAAATATTTAATATTTATAAAAATTAATATTTATAAAATATTGTTCATAAAACATCAAAATATTAATAAACCAAAAATATTATCAAACATTTCAGCTTTCTAAAGATATATATAAAGGGATACCATTTAACTTGAGATGTTTAGCATCAGATTGCCATTATCCTTTCATAATTGGTATTTCTCCCCAATATCTCATATACAGAGGAAAAATCCAGGGGTTTTTTATTATTATTATGGAGACATTAGCCTCCTTCCATATTTTAGCCAGTAACATTTGGGAGGGGGAACCACCCCAAAACAAATTGCACTGTTATTTTCCTTTATGAGCATAACTATAGCAATTCTGCTTAGTAGAATTGTTTAGGATGCAGGCAAAGAACAAACAAACATAGATTATCGTATCTATCAACTCTCTTGAGTGATGTACTTGTAGTGAAAAATTAGATAATATCATAAAGTCTCTTCCTAGCTCAACAGAGTAAGTTAAATGGAATATATAACAATCACAAGGCTGTGCATTGTGCACTGAGAATTTATATAAAAACATCTACAGGGAGATGAATAATTGACAATTCTCAGCCAGCACCAACCAAAACCAACCAACCAAAATTAATAGTGTCCCATTAATATTTCTTGTATGGAAATTCACTTACAGTTTTGATTGTGAACTGCAACTAGAAGATCCTAAATATGTCTACCAGCAGCTAGAAATTAATGCGTAGGATAAGGAGTGCCAAGATTGAGCCAACATGGTAGCATGGAACAATAGTATTACAATGAGGTGCGCTGGCTACGGCAGGGGCAAAAACTGGAAAAATGTCCACTTTAATTGTGTTACACAAAAAAGCAGCTTGTTAGGTCACCTCCACGAAAGCTTTCCTAACCTAGAAATTTAGCTGGGCAGATCCTGCCACAATACCTGTGGGCCAATGTAACGTTACTCTATGTAAACTAATAACCTTGGGGTCTTATATAAACAATCACAAACATTAAATCATACAAATGTTGTTCAAATTACCTTAACTTAATGAAGTTAATTTCTCTCGTCCCACCATTGATCTCCAGGGATGCTCTCTTGCTTTGCTTCTGGGGTGCTTGACGTATTTCTCCAACTTCAGTCCTAGAAAAGATCAAGACTCTGGTTATTTAGATGGCAGAGAAGCGATGAATGAATGAATGCCTTGGAATGAATTAATGCACTGGAATGATGAGCCTGCTGTGAGAGGTTGCAGATCCCTCTTTTCTGGTGCAGGGAAGGAGATGAAGGCTTAGAACAGCTGCTTCCTAGTACAAAAATATTTGCCCTGTAAGCCAATACCCCAGAGCGATAGGCTGGTTTTGTCTAGTTAGCTGAACTGCCATTCCTTCTGAGGCAAGCAGCACTCCAGTGCTGTAGGTTAAATATAGGCCCTTTGAATGCTGCCTTTTCCTAGTGCCAATTCTGTTCAATCAAGGTGATATATAAAAATCAAAAGGATAAAAATGTTTGTTTCACCGAGGGAATAGGACAAGTCCTAAAGTTGAGAGAGAGAGAGGGAGGGAGGGAGACCTCAAGAGCGGCTTAGCCAACAGAGCCATTGATTTCCATGTGCAAAATGTTTCCAAACGACAGAGGCTAACTCTCCTCTGCCTTTAAAGCCTCATCAAACTCAGGACTTATCTCTTCCCAAGCGGGATTACTTTGATGCTGAAAAAAAAAGTGTGTTAAAATTTGTAAAATAGTAAAAAAAAAAAATCCCTCAGGCCATAAAGTCTGCAAACAAACAAACAAACAAACAAACTCACAAACAAACAATCATTTGGTAGCAAACAAACCCCAATCTGTCTTTTTTTTAAAAAAAAAAAAGCAAAAGGCGCAAGCTTACCAGTTATATTTAAATAAATTTCCTTAGGAGCAAAGCCTCTCTGACTGTCCTCCCTCCTGAGACAAGCTGGGCAAAAGCAATGTTAGGCTGATGCATCAGCTCCTAAACCATCATGTGGTCGGGGGGAGCCAATCAGATCAGGCGTGCTCAAGTTTCAGATACTAAATATACACGGTGACCCTTTGGAGGACCACCTGTTCGGTAAACCCTCCAAGCAAAGCAAAGTAGCTCATACAAATCATTGCTTTGTTTTTTTAACCTCAATCAAAACATAGCAAGAGCATCAGCCCCTTATAAACGATTCAACCATTATTCACAAAGACTTGTGGAATACAAACCACTATTAAGGGTTGTTAATTACAATGAAGTTAAGACAATAGGCCAATGGAAACGGGTTTTTTCTCCCATCCCATTCTCCCAGAAGATCTATGGTTTCTGAACTTGAGATGATTTACCATAGCCTTTCATCAAAGACAAGGAAGATAGATCCTTGGGGTGTCCAGACTTGGCAACGTTAAGACCTGTGGACTTCAACTCCTAGAATTCCCCATGCTGGCTGGGGAATTCTGGGAGTTGAAGTCCACCAGTCTTAAAATTGCCAAGGTTGGACACCCATGCTTTAGATAATCAGAAGTGAGGCCTTGGTGTCTTTTCTCCATCCATCCCTTCCAATTTTGCCGGGTCTCAAGTCTTTTAGAATTGGAACATAGGTTGTAGATGCAAAGTGGAAGATAGGAATCCTATGTTCTATGTTATAGCATTCAGGAAAAAATTGATAAAATGGATATTCTCAAGAACAGTTGATGGGGCATAGAAGACATGCCTTTTCCAATGGTTGACCCATTTTATAGAACATTCTTCCTCTGGAGATCTGGATGGCACCGACCTTCCCGGCTTTTCATAAGGCCTTACATATCCAGTTCTGTGCCCAAGCTTGGGGCCCAAGGTATCTGCAGGGGCCTGGTTGTGTTAATGTTTGGGTTATTGTTTCTTGGCTACTTATATTTTAATTTTTGTAATGTTTGCTATTGTTTTTATTCTATTTTAGTTCTATTTGCTGCCCAGAATAATTCTTTGAGATGTATGGCCGTATAAATTGGATAAATAAATAAATGAAAATATTTAGTAATTCCATGCATTGACTTTGTGGCCGTCTTGTTTCTTTGTTCTTTTAATATAAATCATTCCAAGTAGGTGGGGGTGGGGAGTTAGAATAATTGCTGGATCTCAAAGTCTTCTGGGACTGGGATGTAGATTGTAGATGCAAAGTGGAAGACAGCGATTCCATGTTCTATGTTATATAATTGTCATCATCATCATCATTTCATCATCATCTTCATACCTCCTGCAACCGTGGGCTTGTCCATAAAAATGCTACTTATTCTAGTTCTAAGACATTCCTGCTTTACATTTGTTGATTTGGCTAATTGTCTTCTCAGCTGAACAAAAAGTTTTCATGTCAGGCCTGAATTCCCCCCCCCCCCCCCCCAATACTGCCAAATATAGTGGTTACCAGGGGTGGTATTCACTTACCTTCGCTACCGGTTCGCAAATGTGAGCAAGCACGTGTGTTCGCTTCACTCACATGCACCACCTCCGCACATGCACAGAGCGTCAAAAAAGGGACATGATGACATCCAGGTGGGTGGGCAGAGCCTCCCACAGCCGCCGCTACCAATTCGCCTGAACCAGATAGAACCGGCTGAATACCACCACTGGTGGTTACAGGTTGAAGCACAAGGCCATACATATGGACTGGGCTTATGTATATTACTAAGATATGGATTGCCAAAATCAAAGTGACATTATTATGGCTTAGTGTAAAGGATGAATCCCCATGAAATTCCAAGGTGATCTTTATCTAGCCTCTATTCCCTTCCCTTCACTTTTTTTTTAAAGATAATTTTTATTGTAGTTTTGCTTTTCCAAAATACATATTCAAACAGACAATGTCATTTTTATATACTTTGGATTAACAGTTGACATAAAATCTACATTCTGTACATATATACATCCTCAGCTTCCTTATAAATATTACCTATTTTTGTTTTCGTTGTCTATCCACCTATACCAATTTTCCCAAACCGCATAGTATTCCGAATCCTCTTTTTCTTTTAATTCTAAAGTTAGTTTATTCATTTTGGCAAATTCAAATATTCTTTGGATAATCAATCCCTCTGGTGGTAAATTATGTTCTTTCCAATATTGCACGAACACAATTCTGGCTGCTGTTAGTATATGTAGGATCAGATATCTCATTTTTTTAATCAAATTTAGTTTTTAATATTCCCAGGAGGAATGTTTCTGGATTTAACTCAATTTGGCAATTTATTAAATCTTGTAGCCAATCTCATATTTTGGTCTAATACTTTTTCACTTCGGGACATAACCACCAAGCATGAAAGACGGTACCTTGATGTTGGTTGCATTTCCAGCACTTGGGGCTTAGATTTGGATACATTTTGGCCAGTCTTCCTTCACTTCACTTTTAATCAAGCCATAGGCTACTTCATTGCACATTGATTCTATCTTGATAGCTGAATGCCATCATATGTGTATACTGTAAGCTAGTGTTTCAATTTTTCTTTTCTTTGTTTATTTTAAACGATGCCTGCTAGTTAATGACTACATGACCTCTTCCTTGACATCAGTTTTAAAAACAGTGTCTTGTGTATAATCTTGAGACGGGATTGATTACAAAGATGAGACGTCCCAGTATTTTTATGACACTTCAAGACAGATGCTGAACGATCCCCCCATAGTTCATCATGAAGCGTAAGCATGTGGGAATGATGACTTCATCATTGATTTTGAAATGATGAATCAAGGTTCCAAATTTAAATTGTGAATGGGAACATTCTTCATTGCTCAAAATGTTTGGTACCATCAGTCCATCAGAAGACCTATCAATAATTTGAAAAACATGAATAATTGTGCTATATTTATTTATGTACAAGATTTATAATACACTGACTTCAGATGCTTCTGTGCTAAATTCAATTCTCGTCTTTATGGGTCTGTTATCCTGTTCATATATTTTCAATAGTTGGACTCACAGAAGCTTCATTCGTTACAGTGTACTAATTGGTGCTCAGTACTCTACAGGTCCCTGCCCACTACCTCCATTAAGGGTCCCAAATTTGTGGGACTGCTGCATTATCAGGACTCTAGATCAATAGAGCTATGGTGGCGCAATGATTACAAGGCAGTATTGCAGGCAAACTCTGCCCACAGCCAGGAGTTTGATCCTGACCAGCTCAAGGTTGATTCAGCCTTCCATCCTTCCGAGGTCGGTAAAATGAGGACCCAGATTGTTGGGGGCAATATGCTGATTCTGTAAACTGCTTAAAGAGGGCTGTGAAGCACTATGAAGCAGTATATAAATCTAAATGCTATTGCTATTGCTACTAGGCACTGGTTTTTTAAGTACTTGTTTAGCAAAATCTAAGAGGTAGACAGAAGGAACGTCAACCAGATTAATAGTTCTTATTTCTGCTATGCACAGTGTGTACAGTACAGTACATATACATTACATGTGTACAGTATAGAAGGAGCTTTGAATAATAAATCCTATAAGACATATATCAGATTTATAAATAGCGTAAAAAGTTGTAGGAAGAAAGCAAACATCCTGCAAAATTTGACAGTGTTGTCCAAACAATAAGAAAAAAAAATGTACCGAAGACATGTAAGAAAATAATAAAAGATGCAAAAAGAGACTTTGAAAGTCATATAACTCATAATTTTAAGAACAACTGTAAAAGAAACCTTAAAGTAGATGAGAAATAGAAAACCAGTTTAAGGAAATGTTGATATTATTGCTAAAGGTACATACTATTCCTTTCCTGTTCTCCCTGTAAGTTTTCTTTGGAGATTGTATGGAAATAAAATGTGCACTTAGACGATTCTCATTCAGCCATTTCTTTTTCAAACACTTTATTGATACCAAAAAAGTGCATGGATGATGATGGGTTTATACCCTTTTACTTGGTGTTTCTTTAATATATTTAGAGGATCTCATTTAACTGCAAAACAGCATCATTAAGGGGATGCCAAAGCATAACTAGGGAGTCCTTGTCCTAGTTTAACTAAATCACCCCATTCAGTTGTATACAATACATGTAGATACAGAAAGTGTCACATACGCAAATGAACCCTATTAGTCTTCCCCTCCTCTGCTCCTTCAAGCACGGTCTCTTAATACAATTTTTAGAATTCATTTTCCTAGCTGCTTGTGTGAGGTGAAAGATACATTACTCAGATGCATCATACATTTCACCTCCTGGGACTCCCTTGGCTGAGTAAAGCCCTTGCAGCTTTGCTTAGTCATCTATTAAAGTTGACTACCAAAGGGAGGGCTTAATGTGTAGTAGAATATTGCATATTATGCAGCATTCAGTTTAGGCACAAAAGGTTAACCCTTCAGGGTATCTTCTAAAAGATTCCACCTTTCAACCAGCCTTCTCTTGGATTAGAAGCAAACTATTTCCTGGGTGTGTTCAGGAGTCCTCTCAGCAACGTGAATATACAGATAGTGTAATAAATCAATAGGGGGCTTGCTCCTGGTTATTGGGTCTCTTTTTTTTTTTGCTGGCATACCCAATCTTTTTTTATATTGTATATATAAATATGTTTTAGCACTTTATTGATAAAAGAGAGTCAATGTGGTGTAGCAGTTGAGAAGCCGGACTAGGCCCAGAGAGCCTCAGGTTCAAGTCACAACAGCTCATAAGGTGACTCTGAGCTCTTTGAAAGACTTTGAGCCCTTCTTGTTCGATGTGGAGAACAGGAGAGGTAACCTGAGGTGAGACAGCTATTAAGCCTTTATTTGCCTTAATAGTTAATAGTTAACAGCTAACAGTAAACAGAACAACTCTGGAACTGGCAATGACAACTTCTGTCTGACAGCTCTTTATATAGCAGTTGTCCAATGGTTCGTCCAATCACGGGGCTGTATTCTCCCGCCGAAAGGCTGACACAGTTCAGCCAATGGGGGAGGAGCTTCTTTGCCGGCATACGTGCAGATTAGCGGCGTAGCCACAAGGACGCAACACTTCTTGTTCAGCCCAACCTACAAAAAAGAGTGGTTGTTGTAGGGAAAACCTGAAGGGAGTGCTGCATGGCTAAAGAATGGCAAGATATAAATTGAACATCATACCGCCCAGTGATGGGTTTCAATTTTTTTTACTACTGGTTCTGTAGGAGTGGCTTGGTGGGTGTGGTGTGGCTTGGTGAGCATGACTTGGTGGGTGTGGCAGGGGAAGGATACTATAAAATCTCCATTCCCACCCCACTCCAGGGGAAGGATACTGTAAAATCTCTATTCCCTTCCCAATCCAGGGGAAGGTTACTGCAAAATCCCCATTTCCTCCTGATCAGCTGGGACTTGGGAGGCAGAGATTTTTAAAATTTCCGCTACCAGTTCTCCAGCACTGGTCAGAACCTGCTGAAACCCACCTCTGATACTCCCCCCCACACCAAATAAATACTATTCTATGATTGTATTTCTTAGTCACCATCCCATAGGGCTACCATATCTCAGCTATCTAAATGGCAAACAAAGAAAGACAGAATGCCTAAGTCTTAGTTGCTACCCATTTCCCTTCTTAATTCTTGAGCTTAAGTATCATAGCCATGCTATCCCATCTTTTTTGATGGAGCCATGTTTCCCAGCTTTCTGCTTCATAAAATACTGCTTTCAGATTCATTAAAGACCAAATTGGGAGTCCTAGTAAAATCAGAGATGTTGGTTATGCTAACCAATACTTTTCTTAGCAGGAAGACTTCTGTTTCCTTCAGGAAATTCAGTGATGAACGCATGTCTCCAAACATTTAGTATGGATTTTAGGGATCGGTGCATCAATGCATGTGCTAGACTTTGTTTATTATTTTTCCAAGAAAGACAAGTTACACGATGCGAACCGGTAGTAAAGGTAAGTAGAACCCACCCCGGTCTATATATATATATGCCTGTGTGTTCACAGAAGATACATTTGAGGGTCCCAGAACAATTTAATAGGTCCCAACACATTTTTGGACGCTGGGCCTCATTTTCCTGCATACAAAGGCCCTCTTGAACATCAGTCTTTGGTTGGCTCCTTTGCAACGGTTATTTTGACTGCATCTAGTAACTTTGGGAGCCTGATAGTGAGAAGCCAATAAATCCTAACTAAATAAAATATTTATGCACAGCACAACAGATCTCCTGATTTATATCCAGCTTATCCGAGACTCCGCAGGATGTGAATTCATATTATGCCTGCACAGTAAGACTCTCCTTGAATGTAGGCTCAAATATTTGAGGATAGCAAATATCTCACATATTCCTGAGGCAATCTGGTTAAGAGAGGGAGATAATAAACTACAGCTGAAGCTCTATTCCTAAGGGATGTATTCTATACCCCTTGCTCAGCCATAATTCCTCTTCCTCATATAATATTGATGCAAGTAGGAGTAAACGGCTGAGTAAGACAATGTGGTTTATTGTACATTTCCAACGAAGAAACATGATAGATCAAGCTGCTCTCTAAGCCACTCTAGTCTAAAATGTGTTTGCTTTGTTCTTTTGGAGCATGAAAAAATGCCACTTCAATTTTCTTGTTACACTTGGGTTTTTTTCTTTATCGTCTATTTATTACCTGTGTTACTTTCATGTAAAAATATTCTCTTTTTTTCTTGCTTCCAGGCCCTCTGTCCAACATGCATGCTTCTAGCTTCAGAATGACACTGAAAGTTGAATAGATTACAACGATATTAATTCCAGTGATATCCATCCTTCCTTCCTTCCTTCCTTCCTTCCTTCCTTCCTTCCTTCCTTCCTTCCTTCCTTCCTTCCTTCCTTCGTCATCCTACACAGAAGTTGTGTGTAGCCCTGCAGAATCTGCTCCTCTTGTGTGCTTCTTTGCAATTGCTGCCTAGGCAGTAGAACAGACTGCCTATTACTCCCTGGTCTTTTTTTATAATAGCAAAAGGACAGAGCCAGGTGCAGCATTTCCCTGTCCTCAGTAAAGATAGCATCAGCGTTATGCTCACGAATCAGGCAGCCAGCTTAGTTTTGGGCAATTTGCCACTTCACATGTAGCAGTGGGGAGAATTCTTGCTTTCTTAGTAGCTTGGCATTCAGAAAGTGACTCTGACAACAAATAGTGATACTTTCATGCAATTTTTTTTAAAAAACCCACTTACCTTGAAATGCTTAGTGGTTAATTTTCTGGCTGTTTCTAATGGAAGAAAATTGTTTTGAACTGCTCTGCATATTAATGATCAACGTTTTTAGTATCATTGCTTATTTGGAGAGCTAATAGGGAAGAAAAATATTACTTCTGTTTCAATGGCTAATTTCTCTTTAAAAAATAAAAATGTTATGGTCTCTAATTGGCAGAACAGCTGCCACAGGCTAATAAACTATTCATTATTTTTTCACCAGGCTAAATATTGTAAGTGTGGAAGCCATGTTGTCTAATTTCAGGCAAAGATGCATATGCTATAGGGCCAGACTATTGCACAGATATATTGTCCCAGCCCAAAGGGAGACCTTCTCCTTCTGCTGTCATCACCATTCCAGGCCTTATTGGTAGATGAATCTTATTTCAGGCCTACAAGGGGGGCAGTTTCTCCAGTATGAGAATGGTAGGAACACCCAATGGCAGGAGCATCCAAGGCAGAATATGATAGATAGATATATTTGATTAATGGTAATCACCTTTAAAGCGCTCCATGGCTTAGGGCCGGGGTACTTACGGGACCGCCTCCTGTCACCAATTGCCTCCCACCGGCCAGTTCGCTCCCACAGAGAGGGCCTCCTCAGGGTGCCATCAGCCAGACAATGTCGGCTGGCGACCCCCAGGGGGAGAGCCTTCTCTGTGGTGTTGCCCACCCTCTGGAACGATCTACCCCCAGAGATACGAGTGATTCCAGACCTCCGGACTTTTTGTCGGGCCCTTAAAACCTACTTCTTTCAATTAGCCGGGCTAGCCTGATTTTATGTTGGTTTTAAAATTGATACTAATTTTAATTGAATGTTTTAAAATTATGGGCCAAACTTTATTTAATTATCTTAAAATTATTTTAACTTTTGTACACAAATGTTTTAATCTGGCTGTTCACCGCCCTGAGTCCGAAAGGAGACGGGCGGTATAAAAATCCAATAAATAAATAAATAAATAAATAAATAAATATTTTATTTTTTTATTTATATTTATTTATATTTATATTATATATGAGAGAGACAGAGACAGAGAGACAGAGAGAGTTGAGAGAGAGATTCAGAAGGACCATTCTTATTTTCTAATTAATGCTTATTATGTTTGGCCGTTCCCAAAGAATCCACTCAACAAATGTGGTAATGTATGCCCAATGTTAAGCAGTACATGAATGTTTCAACACAGGAAGAAAAAGACCTTGGTCCATATCAAGAGGACAATCACATGGGTACTCAATGTCTGTTTTCTCTATTGTTCCCCAGTGTGCCTTTCAGTATAGCAACAGCCCAAGGTCTCATAGAAGAGCCTATCAAACTTACAGGAGTTTTACAATACAATATCCATTTACTGCAAACATATTTTTTCTCAGTGCTACAAGGATATTGCATTCTCTCGGTGTTTAAGTTACAATGTTTTGGGGTAGGGAAATGGTGTTTTTTCTCCCAGTCTGCACACTTATTACTGCAGCCAGCTGCCAAAATAAGGCAGCCATTTGGGACAAAGTCTTACTGAGACACACAGAGACTATTTTTGTGGTGGTATCAAGAGAAGATTTGAGGAAAGGAATAGAGGAAAAGGAAGGGAGGGAGGGAGAAGATTGAGAGGTCTCTTGCAAGAAGAGAAAATATGTGTCCTTCATGAAAAAATATTGGAAGACAAGTTGATCTCCCAGCAGAATGCATGATTCATGGGTATAAGAAAAGAGTGTGTGGTAACTCCTTGCAACAGGGTGGAAATAATTATGGTAGCCAAGTATAACAAAGTATATGAAGTTACAATAATGGAAAGTATTAAAAAAAAGTATAAAAGTATGATGAAATGGTGACATGAAACTGACTATAGGTGAGAAAAAATACAAATAAGAGCATCTTGTGAGAAAGGAAGATATTCTAAACTGAAGTAAAGTAAAATAAAGCATTAAAAAGTTGCAAAAACAGGAACTCAGAAATGAACAGTTCAGATTTTAAAAAGCAGAAAAAGTGCAAAAACTGAGCACTTTTTATTAATTTAAAAGTCAGTTAGGGAAAAAGACTTCTTTTTTAATGTACAGATTTGAGTAGAAAGGTGCAAATATTTGAATGTGAGTGGTTGTTGATCATGAAAAGTAGGGAAAATGGTAAATTGATGAACAAATCTGGATTAAGCATAAATCAGAAGACAAAAGTAATATTTTGTTTTGCTTTGCGCATGCACAGACTGCGGCGCACACACATTTGCGAACCAATAGGGCAGGGGTGGGTCCTACTTACCTTTACTACCGGTTTGCAATGGGGTTGCATGCGCAGAAGCATTCTAATTACATTGGGGTCAGTGGGTGGAGCCTCCCGCCAGTTTTATTACCGGTTCTATAAAACCGGTGCGACCCGGGGGCAACCCACCACTGCGGTAGGGAAGGTAAGTGAATTTCACCCCTGATGGAAGACTGAGTCAACCTTCAGCCTGGTGAGATTTGAACTGCCAAATTGCAGTCAGCCGGCAGTCAGCAGAAGTCGCCTGCAGTACTGCATTCTAACCACTGTGCTCCTAACATAGTTTATCAATAAACTAGAAAAAAACCTTGTCTGGCTATGTGTCTTGTCTGGTCTACCTGCTCATCAGAAGACTACTTGAAATGTGAATTTATACAAAAGAAATATTTAAAATATATGGAATGAAATGATCCTCCAAAAAATGGGTAAAGATATGGAAATTACAAATACCATCAAGAAAATTAAACTAATATTTATGATACATGATGCACACAACAAGAACTTTCAATTATTTCAGTTAAATTTATAAGGGAGATCCAAGGAAAAGTTATGTATGGATGATGCATATGTTGGCTGACAAATCTATACATAAGAGTTCAGCAAAAAATACAATATAAACTACTAATAGACTAATAACTAATAAAGAACAAACTGTATTGGTGAGTACCATTCTCAGGAAGCAGCAGTAGAAGGAGATAAGAAGGGAAGATCTATACAAATAAAGTGAATGGAATTAAAAATAAAAGTGAAGAAATCAATTTGAATGAATATGAATTGAGGGAATGTGGGTGGGAGTATTTGAGAAGTCTGTATGGAATCAAGAGTAGTATAGGAACAAATGATATAAATATTAAGGGGGCGATGATGAAAGGAAGAGTGTTGAGAAATGCTAAAGCTGGAAAAATAGATAATATAGTGGGAGAAATCTTAAATATATACTGTGGAATGATGTGATATTGATACTGACTCCTCTACCAATTCAATACCAGCAATATGCAAGGGACTGATGCATTCCCAAACAGCTGATACTCGAAAGAAACTGCCCTCTAAATATAACAAAGCCCAGCCAAGTAATAAAGAAACCTGCTCTGGAAATGTGACTTGTATGAAAGCTGCATTGCTGCACCCAACAATGGGAAGAATGCTAATGTCCCCCTGGACAAAAGAAAAGCTAGCAAGAGTTAGTGTTACACTGGAAATAGTTTGTCATGTATACCTTATCTGGCATTTGCAGAATTCTGAGTACAAGAGGGGACAATTAACAACATTTGGGAAGTGCAGTGGGGCTTTCTGTTTGAAAGGGATGTGGAGATTTTTTGCTCATTATTGACCAATGTATCGATGAACATTTATTCTACATGTGTGCATTAAAGAGAAAATGTAAGAAATACACTTAGTGTTTTGGTCATGTGTAGAGAATAAATGCAAATTCAAGGACAAATCAAGGTAGTCCCCAACTTACAAGTGAGCCCAAAATTTCTTTGCTGAGACATTTGCTAAGTGAGTTTTTATGACATTTCTTGCCACAGTTGTTAAATGAACCACTGCAGTTAAGTTAGTAACACAGCTGCTAGGTGAAAATCTGGCTTCCCCATTGATTTTACTTGTCAGGTCACAAAGTATGATCCTCTGACTCGGGGACACTGCAACTGTCATAAATATGAGTCAGTGTCCAAGCATCTAAAATTTGATCATGACCATTGGGATGCTGCAATGGTCATAAGTGTGAAAAATGGTCATAAGTCACTTTTTTCAGTGCCGTTGTAACTTTGAACAGTCACTAAATGAACTTTTGTAAGTTGAGGACTACTTGTATATCAAAGAAAAATGAATGGGTCAAGACAATAACTAAGCAAGTCACAGCTGGATAGAATAATGAGGTCTACAAATGAGAGGCGAGACATTTAAAGAATTGCAGGGTGTGAAGCAGAAACAAGAACAGTTTACAAAGAGAAAGGAGTAACGGCGTTGGCATACGTTAAAATGAGCTGGATTTTCTAATTTTTCTTGCATTGCGTCTGAATTTTTTTTCTTTTTCTGTGTTTTCCACAAGGTGGCTTACATGAAAGTGAAGAGTGTAATGAAGAGCCCTGGTGGCGCAGCAGACTAAGTACTGTTAAGTAACACCAGCTGCCTGCAATTACTGCAAGTTCAAATCTCACAGGCTCAAAGTTGACTCAGCCTTCCATCCTTTCCAGGTAGGTAAAATGAGGACCCGGATTGTGGGGGCAATAAGCTGACTTTGTATAAAAAAGAACACCACCTAGGGAGGACCAAAAGCCCTACTAAGCTGGTATATACAAAAGTATGAAGGCTATTGCTTAATACATTGTAAGCCACCCTGAGTCTCCGGAGAAGGGCGGCATATAAATTGAATCAATCAATCAATCAATCAATCAATGAATAAATAAATGTGTGTTGTCAGATTTATGTAGTCACACCACCTAAACACACCATCTAAATTTATGTGGTCCAGCCATCTAAACTGACTCTGGGTCCAAGTACTTAAGAAAATAATTAAAACAGTTCATAAACCCGTAAAACAATATAGGTAAAAGAAGACAAGACGGAAGATATTTACACACAGTATAACCACAGTAAGGGTCCCAGCCAATGTTTTGCTCATTCTGAATAATCTGAAGGTTGGTGAAATGTTGTGGCCAATACAATATAGTTCTTCTGATGCTGTTATACAATCAAACGATCATTATTTATAGCAGGAGTGTCATGCATCATGTACGCCAAGACAGCTGCTGTAGTTTTTATCACAAAAGGTTTCCATACTTCATGTTTAGCAGCAGTATCAACAACAGGATCAGCTGCGTTATACAGCATATTAGTTTTATCGTGTGAGCTCATCATTCATTTATGAGGAAAAATGATGC
Source organism: Ptyas mucosa (assembly GCA_012654045.1). Classification (NCBI taxonomy): domain Eukaryota; kingdom Metazoa; phylum Chordata; class Lepidosauria; order Squamata; family Colubridae; genus Ptyas; species Ptyas mucosa. Next base: position 19,806,568 of record WNWU01000006.1, read on the forward strand.
CTGGCTTAACATTATAGTCAAAAGGTTACAAACAGCCGAGTGTGGCCTTTTTTTTTTTCCATGCAGGCAAACATTGGTCACATTTATCTGACAAAGCCACATCATTATTCACAGATATCCTAATCCAGTAAATACGATGTGCTTTCAACAGGACAATTATCATTTGCTGCAACATTTGGTGGTACAACATCCTATCCATCAACATTTGAGTAAGAATAGCTTTCAGTTTCGGTCTTCATTAAGATCATAGACCCAACATAAATGGTTGGGCTACAATCAGTGGTGGGTTGCCCCCGGTTCGCACCGGTTCTATAGAACCGGTAGTAAAACCGGTGGGAGGCTCCGCCCACCGACCCCGACTTCATCAAAACGCTTCTGCGCATGGACAGAAGAGTGCGCACGCACGCACGCAAGCAAACCGAGCGAATGTGCAGAAGAGTGCACGCGCATGTAAGCGAACCAAGCGCACACGCGCGGTTCCGCTGCGAACCGGTAGTAAAGGTAAGTAGAACCCACCCCTGGTTACAATCATTAGGAAGAAATGTAAAAGATGCAAATGATGGAAGCTAAAAGGATAAAAGCTAAAAATGTAAAAGATGCAAATGATGGAAGATTAAAAAATGAGTATCTCTAAAAACAATTATAGTGTGTGCAAAATAATAAGCTAAATATTTATGAGACTAAGATAAGAGTTACTTTATAAAAGAGTAATCTATGAAAATGAGATGGGAGTATTAGTAAGGTAGAGGGAAGTATCAGTGGTGGGATTCAGCCAGTTCACACCACTTCAGAACCGGTTAACTTTCTGAGCACTTTAGCAAACTGATTGTTGGAAGAAATCATTAGGGCAGAGAACCGGTTGTTAAATTACTTGAATCCCACCACTGGGAAGCATGTATGTATATAATAGGAGACACTATGCAAGTAGTCCTCGACTTACAAGAGGTCATTTAATGACCATTCAAAGTTATAACAGTGCTGAAAAAAGTGACTTAAGTTATGACCGGTTTTCACACTTATGACCATTGCAGCATCCGCATGGTCACGTGATCAAAATTCGGATGCTTCGCAACTGACTCATATTTATGACAGCTGCAGTGTCCCACGGTCATGTGATCCACTTCTGCAACCTTCTGACATTGACAAGGTCAATGGGGAAGCCAGATTCAGTTAACAACCAGGTTCCTAATTTAACAGCTGCAGAGTTGTTACCAACTGTGGCAAGAAATGGGAAAAAATTCACTTAACAATTGTTTCACTTAGCAATGGAAAATTTGGGCTCCGTTGTGGTAGTAAGTCAAGCACTACCTGTATCTAATATGGCAAAGTAGGTAAGACGTTGAGTCTACTTCAGGGGTATCAAACTCGATTTCATTGAGGGCCGCATCAGGGTTGTTTGACCTTGGGGGCCTGGGGTGGGCGTGGCCAGCATGACATCACTTGTTGGGGGCACCTGTGGTGGCCCGAGTGCTCTGCCAGCAAAAATGGGCTCCTGGGCCGTTTACAGCCATGACGGCCTCCTGCAGTCCTCTGCAAGCAAAAACTGAGCTTGGGGGGGGCGCATGCACCCATCCCCGAGCTTTGTTTTCACAGAGGGCTGGACGCCATCGCAGCCAAAAATGGAACCTGGGACAGCTGAGGGCGATCCTCTCGAGCTCCATTTTCACTGGCAGAGGCACTGCAGGTTGGACCTTTGCTGTTTCCAGGGCAGCCCCGTGGGCCAGATCTAAGCACCCAGCAGGCCAGATTGAGTTTGACACCCCGGTCTACTTTATAAATATTGAGTATCAAGCACAAGTGAATATCCCATTGATTTTGGGTGTTGATGTCCAAAACTTTCATTTTTATCCTGCCTTTATTATTGTTTATAAATATCTCCAGGCAGCAAACATAGCGATTACTCCTTAAAAATTAAACATACAACTAAACTTAACCCAGAATTTGAGAAGTATTCATTTCCCTCTCGCCTAACATTTAGTTTTCCCTCTTCTAACTTTTCAGCTTTGCTATAAATTTTTGTGATTCTTTAAAAAAAAGGACTTCAGCAGCAGCTTCTATCGTACTTTGGAAACATGCAGTCTATTAATCATTCACCGAGGATCACTATCATGTGTATTACATAGCAGTTTACATACCCATTGATTGTATGATTCATCATCGCCATTCCCAAGTGAACTTTATCACTGCCACAGAGCAAGTTTAACATACTACTGTTTCATACTTCTTTCTTTATAACAATATAACTTCCCAAAGAGTAAAGAGTTACTAAGCATATTAAGCTCCGCAAGTCCGACAAATCTGTCATCAATAGTTGGCATCTGTGTGGGCTGCTTTGCAGGCTGGTTTTACAGATAAGAGAGACTATATTTATCTTTCTAGTAATCCTTTATTTACAAAATTTACACATTAAGTAGGCATTACATATAGGCACAGAAGCAAGCATGCAGCCAGGGCTAATTTTAAAAACAGAGGAACCCCAAAATGGTAAGTCAATTCTTTCATCAACCTAAATCTAGAAACTAGCTATGTTCAGCTTGTCTTGGGTATATTATCCTGATCTGCTTCTTCCACTCTACAGATTAACATCAACCAAGATACCATCATTCACAGGTCCTATGGAAGCACAGGACACTTTTTCCCTTCCCTCTTAAAAATAGGTGTTGTCTATACCTGATCACAAAATGTGCACACAGCAATGTATGCTTTTCTTGTATATACGTAAAGAAATATTATTGTAATAAGCACGCGTAAATCCTCTTGATAAAAATGGTGTGGCTTGAAAATCAAAAGTAGGAATGACACCCAAAGTCCCCCAACACATTTTAGAGGAATGGCAGTAACAGTTCAATTTGAAATTAATGCTCTCACATAGCTGTATGTATATAAAAATATACATAAAAACGAAAATGGGCTTTAGCTTTAAAGAACTGATTGATAACGTCTTGCTCTAAAATAAGATGAATTATCGAAAGGCTTTGTATTAAGCTTTCTTCTAACCCCTTTTCAGTGTATCCAACTGCCCGTTGCTAGTTGATTCGAAGCTGAAATAAGGTTGTAAAAGCATCATTTTTGTTAATGCTGAGAGTCAGTCAAGAATCAGAGCTGGACTATGTCTGTGGGTTGCTATGCTTTCGATTTTATCGAAGTCACTGAAAACAGAGGGTAAGTCACCCTTCTCACAACCATCTGCCATTTTATTCTTAGTCTGAGAGCCAAGATAAGAATGTCGGGAGGAAATTGGTTCTTTTTAATCTAGAGAAACCCATCCTGTTTGGGAACTCATGCACTCTCATTCATACTTGTTAAAGTTAGCATGGGTACTTTGGTAACTTGGATATAGTCAAAAGGTTTATGCATTCTAGTTCAATTTTAACTATAATTATGTTTATGTTGAAACAATTTTTCTCAGGGCATTCATCCGATGACAGGTGATTTTTTAAAAAAAAAATATATTATGAGTAGGAATCAAAGTGGCATGGAACAACTTACAAGAAGTTTAAATATTTGTTTATGCCATTTAAAAAAACATCTCCACAGCAAATTGATTTCAAACTTAAGAGTTATTTCAAAACCAGTTTGTGGTAAAACATTTCTTTAAAAAAATTGTGTGCCATTTTTTTTTCTCCTGCCAAATACTGATATGTAGTTTAATGGCACTGCTAATTTTAAGAATGTCTCCAATCAGAAAAACGGATGAGCTGTTGTACAAAGCAGTCAGTGTATTGAATTCCAATCATTTAAATTGCTTTGATCCAACTTGAAATATACAGACCAAGTTATACTTTAATGCCTGATTTTTTTTAAAAAAAAAGGAGGGGGGCGTTTAGTTTATCTGATACTAAGGATACACTTGTTTCTAAATAACCCCCTAAGCCTGGAAAGAATGCTAAGCACAACATTCAAAAGACTAAAATAGTATCTCAAATAATTTGTATTTTCCTATACCAGGCACCAACTTATTCCCCTATCCACCTTTACGATCATTGCAGCGTAAAGTAACAGGAAAATTAAGTTTATTCATATTTTAATGCACTTCAAGTTTTGAAACAGGGAAGATATAAAACTGGAAAACTGCTTTGTAGTGTCCATGCATTTAGTTTAAAATTTCAATTTAAGGAACAGATGGATAAAGTCATATAAATGTGTGTGCAGGTACACACACACGGATACACAGTTGGGATGTTCCTAGAGAATCTGAAAAGCAAATGGCTCAATTAATAGGCTACTAATATAGCTATTTATATTCTGGTCTTTGCCCCCTATAAAGTAGCAATGGAATTGATCAAAACGTAGCTGATCTTATCTATTAAATCAATAAGACTGGTCAAGATTTCTCATTCAAGTGACTTTAAGTGCAACTTAGTGCAATTACAAATTTCTGTTCATTTTAGGTGATCACATAAAGAGCACGTCAACAATTTCCCCAGAAGAAACTCTCAAGTTTACACCTATTCTGTGAAATTCCTAATCAGTTTATTTCTTTTAGATTAAACCCACTTTTAACTTCAACAAATGGGAATGTTCTACGCATACCACCAAGTATAAAGATGTTTTTGAACCACAGTGCATATTTCAGGTAACTCAAATGTTCTATTTGAAGCAATGCTTATCTCAGCAAATGCAATCAAAGTGTAAACTTCTAAATAATAATACATTGAATCTTAATTCTTTTGTGGTTGTTTTAAACTGCAGGATATACATAAAATAATACATAACCTGTATTTTTGTCTCGGTTGCTTTTGAATAGTACAGAAAGGATAATGATATACTAGCAGCATCCCCCCACCACACCGCCTTTTTTAATAAACCATTACAAATTCAAATAGTTTGACCCCAAACCTACTGCCACAGTGTGATACAAAACATTCCATGCACAGGGTTTTGATGACCTGGTTGAACATTCTCAGCATCTTGTCCAACTAGCAGCCCCCTCCTATGTATCCCAAAGCTTGCTACAGCTTCACCAAAAGTTCTGGTGAAGATTGAGAGGAGTTAGAAAGTAGATAAAGAATTTGTCCTGACAGAACCTGCTCGGTGTCAGACAAAAAAGATTGGCTGTAACACATGGAACTCAAATAGGTCCAAAGTGGCTCAAATCACATACTGCCACTTAAGGAGTACTATGGACAGAATTAATGATATTAATCAATTTGCTCAACAGATTTTAATCAAGCTTAACATGAGGTATAATTACATAAAACATATAGTTCACATATAGGAACATTTTTGCACTTCTGAAACGCATCCCAGTCGGTTTCAATACTAGACAGTCAGTACCTGTACCACTGATTTTCTTTTCTGATTTGTGGAAATAATAAAGTCAGCATTTCAATTTAGTGAGTTAGACTTGAATAATAAAAAGTAAAAGTTAAAATTCTTTCCTTGTATTTGATCTCCGCACATTATTTCTTGATAAAAGAAAGGCCAACCACAGTATTTAAATATCAGTTCGAAGAACTCATCGAAGGAAGTCAAGGCTGAATTTCCAATTTGTTTCTCTTGTTTGAAATCTCTTAGGTAGCAAAAGAAAAAGTCATCTTGTTTTTATAAATATACAGAAGCCAATAATTCACAGCCAAATAGCCAGTTCTCTTTTGTACAATGTCTGTGCAGAGTTAGAATCATCTGATTTTAAGTCTTGACATCATCCATTCAAGTCCTTGGCATAATCTGTAAAAAAAAATTAAAGAAAAATATAACTTCATTAATACAGATTGTTTGTGACAAACTTCAAATCACAGCTATGTTTTTTTTAGATATACTAGGGCTCCCATTCTCAGAACTTTACAAAATATATGGAAATCATATAAACTTCACTGAAGTAATGTGCTGTAGCTCGTGACTTTTCATTTTGAAATTCAGGGACAGATCTGAGTTCTTGTTTCTGGTAGGGAAAATGTGGTTTAACGGTCTCCAAAAGAAAACAATGTCGCACCAAAGTTTCAGCCCCAGTTGCTTGGCGGTGGGGTGTGATTTTTCTTCCTCCAATTTAAAGGGAAAATCTGAAATTGAGCAATCAGTCTTCCTAATGAGCTAATTACAGAAACACATATTTCTCTGATGGGAGCAATAGGGACGACGGGTCTTTCATCAAGTTCGTAGCTGTGATGCAACCTAAATTTAGGGCCACTAGAATCGACCTTATTTATTTCTAACGCAATTTTTGGATTATAATTTATTCTTCAGTTAGAGACTTTCTTCAGACACAAGTAAGTATTTTTCTTTGGTGATTTTCATTAATTCTGGGATTGTACCGTAATATTTAGAAACGACTTGAGAATTTGACTGATTTTTTGCTTGCCTCACAAAAAGCTGAGAACTAAAGACATTAAAATATTGAAGTGGAAAGAAATAATGTTTCTTTTTTAAAGAGAGAACAGAAACAAACTCTTCTTGTGGGGAAGCTGACTTGTTTACATTATCAAATGGAAAACTAAACTTTGAAGGTCAATTATCATCGCACAATATGATTACTCTAAAGGAAATATTTGATTTATGGACCTGTGAAGTACTTGAACTTTTTAATTCTTTACTGGAACCAGAAGTTACTACTGGTGATCAGCAAATCCCTCTGGAGAAAACTGAGGTGGATTTATTGGATTTACAAAGGCAATGGATGATCATTTAAAACTGAGAATCTCACTGTAGATTACCATTTCAAACTGAAATGTAAGAAATTTAATTGTAGAATGGAAACTACAGATTATAAGAATTTCAAGAGAATTTTTGAACTTTTTGTGAGAAACAGAAACAATTTAGATTTGAGAATTAGAGTTATGTGGAATTATAGAAGTAATGTAGATTATTGTTAATCTTAAAGTAAGAACTGGATATATTTTTTTATCTATATGTGGAACAAAGAAAGTCAGAAGCCACTCTTTTTTTCTTTACGGTACGGTACGGTACGGTTTGGTTTGGTTCAATTTATATGCCGCCCTTCTCCGGAGACTCAGGGCGGCTTACAATGTGTTAAGCAATAGCCTTCATACTTTTGTATATTCCTGCTTAGTAGGGCTTTCGGCCCCCCCTAAGCAGTGTTCTTTTTTATACGAAGTCAGCTTTGTATACAAAGTCCTCATTTTACCTACCTCGAAAGGATGGAAGGCTGAGTCAACCTTTAGCCTGGTGAGATTTGAACTTGCAGTAATTGCAAGCAGCTGGTGTTACTTAACAGCACTTTAGTCTGCTGCGCCACTAAGGCTTTTCCGCTTTTATCTTGCTTTCTCTCAGATTTTTTTCTTTTTTCTTTACTTTTTATTCATTTTTCACAATTTAATAAAATCATATTAAAAAAAAAGAAATCCAATAGCAGGTTCATATCAAGGAGCACTACCAGACTGAATCTATGATTATGTAGGTAATACTGGTGGAAAACTAATTACTCAGGTATCTTTTAATTAATTTTATGTCAATTCCTAAAGAACTAGTTCATTTTAAGCATCTCAAAAATAAACTTTCTAAAGCAGGGATTTGGAATATTTCTTAAAATAAGCTACAAGGATAAAGCAATAGATATAATATTTATTTTTATTTATCAAATGTATGTAGCCTCCCATCTCACCAGAAATTACTCTAGGAAATATATAACAAATAAAATAATATGAAAACAGTTGTTACAATAAAAATGATAAAAATGTGTACATTATTAAAAATTAAAATATTAAAAATAGAGTATATATAGCAGAGATTTTATTATATTTTATTGTAATATTTTCTATTTATCATATTATAGTACCTTATTGTATTTATTACTAAACTTTAAACTAAGATAGAATTTTTTTCCTTCTCTCGCTTTATCTTTTTTCCTCAAAGTTTTAAGGTTTAAAGAGTATTTTAATTATGTATGGGCTTTTTTTAGTGTATTGAGGCATTTTGATGTTTTCCCTCTATAAATTCTTTAGAAAATATATTAAATAAAAATTAAAACCCCAAATATTTTCTTTATATTACTTAGGTAACCTCTTAAGACTATATGGCAGTTAGAAGGAGCAACATTCTTAGACAGTCAGAGATACACATCGTGATCAGACTACTATATTCCATTCTCCTCAAAGCCATCCTTGAAGAGCATTTGGAATGTCAATTGCTAAAATTATGATGGCTAAGACTGCTATAGAACACACAGTAACATGTTCAACTCATAACAATACTGAAAAATCGGTATGTTGCCAACTGCTTTCTATACTCAATTTAGTAATTACATTAAAGCCTGAGCGTAACCAAAGTTCTTTGGCTTTGCTAGTTAAAACCCAGATCCTGAAATCTTTCATGGCTAATATAATCTTAGTTTCCCTTGGCAATTTACCCTTGACAATTTACCTACTGCAGACCATAAAATCTTGGAAGTTCCCAATGTTCATCTTTTAAAACTGAAATTTAAACAAAACATTTCTGCCAAAGAAAAAACATACCATTATGTATTTGGTGCTATCACACTGACGTATTTATAGAATCCTAACTGCTCTCTAAACTTGGTTGTTTGTTTGCAGGTACTTCATTACTCCACTAGGTAATATAATCAGTATTAGTCAGTGTGGGGTGTGCTCCTTGTGTATATACAATAGCTTGTTCTGCCAGTATTGCTGGGGGTGTGGTTTCCTCCTTTTCCTTTTTTGGGCTGTGGAGAGCATTTGTGCTCATTGGCAAATTAGAAATGTTAAGTCTATCAAAAAAAACAACCCACACTTACAAAGTGCTTCATTACAAAAGTAACAACCCAACCTTCCACAAGAGGAACTGTGGAAGAACATTACTTAGAGCAGGCGTGTCAAACTGGTGGTCCATGGGCCGGATGCGTCAAGTGCAAGCCACACTCACCCCAGCTCCACAAAGGCAAAAAAATGTCACGATACGCCATGATACGTCATGTGACACGATCAAGTTTGATACCCGTGACTTAGATGAACACAAATTCACTACAGCAATCAGAACTCCAGAAAAAAGAAAGATTGCCTAGACAACAGCTTCCAACTCACATAACTTTATAAAAATGCTTGACCATTCAATCCACTATAGCACAACCAAAAGAAGCTACCAAAAGGGTAACACTATTATAAATATCTCAGAAACAACCAATAGACTACCGTGTTTTCCCAAAAAATAAGACCCTGTCTTATATTTTTTTGAACCCTGAAATAAACACTTGGCCTTACTGCCATGCACTCAAAAGCCCGATTGGGCTTATTATCAGGGGATGTCTTATTTTGGGGGAAACAGGGTATTACAACCACATGATATCACCATAGCATGCCAACCATCTAAAGCCTTCCAAATTATCTTATGTAACCCAAAATATCTAATAACCCATGGAAAAAAAAACAGTCATCTACAGCATATAATGTATAGACAGCCACTATATAGGTGAGACAGGCAAAAGACTGTCAGAGCACATCCATAAACACCAAGCTGTAGTCAGAAAAAATGATAATTGTTACTCTCATAACACAGACAGATTTAACCATAGTTTCAGATGGGAAACTGTGAGCAATTTAGACAAAATTGCCAAATCCAAAATTGCCAAATCCAAAAACACCAGAGAATTCCTAGAAGCTGGGCACTCGGATAAATCAGTTGTCAATAAACACAGAAATAAATTATATTTATACATCATTCAAAACAGATGAGAAGCCAAGAAGGGAACTAAAAACATCTAGACAAGTAGAGATTAACCTCACACAAAAATTCAAGCAGAAAACAATATCCTAATCAAGGAACTATAAAGGGGAAAACCTCACTTCCACCAACACTGGCAGGGCAAGCTACTGTATATAAACAGAACAAATCCCACACTCACTAGCACTGATGATATTACTTAGATGAGTAATGAAATATCTGCAAACAAATACAAATAGTCCTTAACTTACGACCACAATTGAGCCCAAAATTTCTGCTGCTAAGCAAGGCAGTTGTTAAGTGACTTTTACTCCATTTTGCAATTTTTTTCTGCCATAGTTGTTAAATGAATCTCTGCAGTTAAGTGAATCATGTGATCATTAAGTGAATCTGGCTGCCCATGCTGATTTGCTGGAAGCCAGCTAGGAAGGTTACAAATAATGTTCAGAGGATCCTGGGACAGTGCAACTGTCATAAATACATGCCAGTTGCCAAGTGCCTGAATTTTGATCACATGACCATGGGGATGCTACAATGATTTTAAGTGTGAAAACTCATCATAAGTCACTTTTTTCAGTGCCTTCGTAACTTCAAACATTCACTAAACAAATGGTTTTAAATTGAGGGCTGCCTGTAACCAAGCTAAGATAGCACCAAGGACTCCATAGTTGAACCAAGCTAAATATATTTTCTTCTATTGACGTACTTATATCTGCAGAGCTTGGCATGATCTCATTACTTTATGTAGTAGCTGTTTATTAAAAAAGTATTCACAAACAAAATACTTCTTACCCTTCGCCAGTAAGAGCGCAGCATGCCTGGATGTGCCACTGGTGATCTTTAATAGATGTTAGTTTCAGGAACTGAGAAATTTCAGCTACCGTCATGCAGTTTTTAACATCCTGTTTGTTAGCAAAGATGAGCAAGCCTGCTTTTCTCAAGTCCTATAGTAAAATATATATATTCTCCATTTTATTTCTTTCCTGTTATACCACTAAACTATTATATTTGTTGTTGTATTTAACACTTAAGATTTAAATTAGCACTGATTTTAAAATGCAGTAAACCAACACAAATTCTATGCAAAATCACACCAGAGCAGCCCTATGTCAAACAATCAGAATTCAACTAAAAGGTCACTTCCAGCAATTCTAAGAAATATTTACATTTAAACCTGAATGAATTTCTAAGACGATAATGAACCGTAGCTATGGAATACTGTCAAACATCTCTCTGTATATCCACACTTTTTATACAATGTAGATATCACTGTTCAGAGAATGTTGATTCACAATCAGAAAATATTGTAATGTGTGCAAAACCTAAATACTAACAACTTCTTAGAACAAAGGACCCTCTGTTGGTATTAAATTATTTCATATTAAATATGGGGGAAGAGGAATGTTGGTTTCGCTGTCTATACAGCTGTTGGCTTGCAAATATGTGAGTATGTGGATGGACAAACTTCTTACCTTCAGTGCCTTTGATTTCCTAACCGAATGTGCATATATATTCCCCACCTACATTTAAAATCTGCAAATAGATAGCAAATCTGGCATCTACCTTGTCAAAGTCATATCAACTGAATTTAATTTCCATAATACAGCATTTAAAATATGAGCATTTAAAAAGAATGCTCTTTGATTTTTGAGCCATTATCAAAAATTGTAATGCTTATAAAACCTTCCTTTCTTTCAACATAAGATAATAAAAAATAAATGAAAGAGAATCACTTGACTTTTATATGGCATTTTAGCCTAATATCCTAACATATCCTAATATGTAGGTGCTATCAAATAAATGCAATTATTTACACCTATACCTATTATTTACATATATCGCCTCTGCTACCATCTCCCAAAATACACTTAATTCACACAGACTATGCTGTTGCTGATGGTAGTTTTAATAACAAAAAGTATCATACTTTTAATTTGTCTTTAAGAAATTTGAGGCTAATGTTATTTTGGAAAGCATACATACTAATTTCTACAACTACATTTTATTATTTCCCTAAATAACATGCAAAATCTTTTTTTAATTTGTAGTGAAAAAGTCAGACATAATACATACTGTACTATTCTAAAAATTATTATTAAATCTAGAAGTTCCCCAATCTGGGTGGGGGTGGGGGGAGAAAAACGGGACATTTTTTTAATATCATTCTGGAGGTGATTACCAACATGGAAGTACAATCAGAAACCAGTCACAAAACTTAAGCATCAATTTAGGAATTGTTTCTGCTTCAGTCTAATTTTTAAAAAAGTGCTTACCTCATGTGCTAACATTTTATACAATTCTTCTTTAGTTACGGAAATTCTTTCTCTGTCTGTGCTATCCACAACAACTATCACAAACTGTAAGAATCAGAGATATTTGTAAATTAAGAATGTCCATACATATCTTGAATCATAGATTAAGAGATTGAACCTGCTTCCATAAAAAAAATCCTTATAAAAACATTATCAATTAATTACAATATTGCAAGAATTGATAATTGGAACACTAAATGAAACTGCCCAATCCAACAGAGAGTTCTGTGTAATTTTCTGAGGAGTGTATCCAATAGGCAATTGCCATATTTTTGGCAGCTGCATTAATTAGCAGTATTCTACTAAATATTAGAGCACCATAACTACTGATCCAAATGTTCAATATAAACAAACATTCTCAGAAAATTATTAATGCTAGTTTCCAACCATGTTTTTAAGCAACACCTAGGTTGTTAGTGTTTGTTTCTAACCCAGTAAAAAATACATGCATTTTTTCTGGGAGTATCTTAATTTGTATTTCTGAATTTATTTTTTGTTTGATGTATTCTTTAGTTCACACTGATCCCAAAGACAATGCTGCTATGAGTCTGTCGCCTTCTTCACCTAAACAGGTCCAGCCAGTCTAGCCAGCCAGTGAGGAATGTTTAGCTCTCTTCATAATGATCCTGCACTAAGGTTTCAGGACCAAATCTTTCCTGCACTATTTGAAAGATACTATACGGTTCTTCAATTGGGTAAAGCTTACAAATAGTAGAGATAATTTCATAGCAGCCTCATTTCATGGAAGGTCAGGTGTCATAGTTATCGATGTCTGTGACATACAGCTCTAATGTATATGTTCCCCAAGGGTTTTCAAGAATTATAAACCAAATGAATTAGAGATACCATATATCTTGAAAAAAGATGAAAACCATCCTACTCCTCCACATGCATGCTCATTAAGCACACATGTACACACATATCCTATTCTCATGTACAGGAGGTTGTTGGTTCTGTCTCAAAATCTGCCCTATCATTTAACAGAAAAGTGAATTCTGATTTTAATTACTGAGCTAATCTCAAAGCAAGCACTTTCCCTCCAAAATATATTTTAAATGAGGTATATAAATTTCTTGGAAAAAGGCGATTGTTAATTCTAAAAATAAGCACTTTTAATAGGTACTTTAAATTAATAGGCTAATTTAAGTAAATAAGTTATTCTGTTTCATTTTAAAATGAACAAAGCAAATTATTGATTCATATCTTTAAAAGTTTTATATGAAATGACCCACAGCGATGTTTTAGAGCCACCATACCTGGGGTAAAAATATCCAAACAACCATTACAAGGCAGCAAAGAAACTATCAAAGGTTGTCTGGATTTCTGTACTTCAGATATGATGCCCCTACTTCTAAGATTTCCCTATAGGAATTATGCTCTTACCTCAGTATTTGTATAATATGTGTTCCATGATGATCGAAGAGATTCTTGGCCTCCAATATCCCACATAAGAAAACGTGTATTATTAACTACAATCTCTTCCACATTGCTACCTATTGTTGGGGAAGTATGCACTACTTCATTCATAGAACTGTAAAAGGAAAAAAAACATTTCATTCTATTCTAAATTAATAAAAATAATTATATTCCCAAATATGATTATGTGCAAAACTTAAAATTTTCTGCTGGGGAACACTAAACACTTGAATGATGCTGAAATTTTCAGTTTTTTCCCTATTTATTTGAAGAAATATTTTCTTTATAAATCTTCATTTAAGGTTTACATTGTAATTTTAACCTTTCCTACCTTGAACTTATAAGAAATCATGAGGTTCTGGAGGGGGCAGCAAAAGGTCTGAAACAATGATTGAGTTAACTCATTATTTTAGAGAACCGCGCATATACTGTAATCAATAGATTTTAGCAATAAGGAGAATACTGCAAGATATGTGTATAGAACGCCTTTTCTGAGATCTTAAAATGAATTTTGCACAGCAATACAAATTTAGGCCACTGTTTAATTACAAAATGTCACCATAGTATACTACAATACTGTTCACAATTCTTCATAAAGACATACTAAAGGAAGATGTAATGAAACTGCAGTATCAAAATAAAATGATATGTCATGGAGAAACATTTGTAGTATTACAAATGTCTATAATTCTGGTTGCCACATTTGAAACAAGGCAGTGAAATAGAAGGGCAACTTTTCTAAGCCCCAAATCCTGTTCGTGAGAACAAACACTCTGATGACAGAGAACATATAACAAAAAACATCGTTATTCTGTTATTATATTTTGAAGGGAAGCAGCAAACAGTCCAAAAGGGCAGAGAACAATACTGCCAGAAGTCCAACAAAAATTGAATATATTAAAATTTGTCCATTATATATGAAACTTGCTGATGTCCAGTAAAACATAAATAATAGGATGGTAGTATATAAAATTATGAATATGAATAGACAGAAATGGAAAGGTACCATTATCCAAAATCCTGATGTATTTAAAAAAACTGGACAATATTATGTTCAATAAAATCTTCTCTCTCAAGTCCGCACAGGGTTGTTTTGTGGGGAAATAAGAGGAGGAAGGTGTGTTGGATATGTTCACTGGCTTGAGTTATTTGTAAAAACAATAAAGATGGGATATAAATACAAACAAACATACATACATACATAACTGTATTTTTCGCTCCATAAGATGCACTTTTTTTCCTTCCAAAAGTGGATGGAAATGTCTGTGTGTCTGTCGCCCATATTCATGGGTGACAGATGCACAGCAGCGGTGAATGGCACGAGCGATCCCAGCCACATCAAACAGCTGATCGGCAGTATTCCGGGAGGACGATCCAACCGCCAATCAGCTGCTCGGAGGCGAAGGCTCCAGCGTTCTCCAGCAGAGGCAGCAGACACAGAGGAGGCAGGCTGTTTGCTGTAAGGACACTAGCCAGATGAATACTGCATGGACGCTGGGAGGCAGAGACAGATTTTTTTGTTGTTGTTTTCCTCCTCTAAACCTAGGTACATCTTATGGAGCGAAAAATACAGTACATACATATGGAGATTTCAGTCTATTGCTATCAAAGGCAGCATTTTAAATCAACAAGGCAATTCAAATCACTTGTTCATATTACTTTATACTTACAACTGATAAAGAATAGTAGTTTTTCCAGCATTATCAAGCCCAACTATTATCACTTTGTGCTCTGCAATGAAAAAAAGAAAAAGAATGGTTGAGCATATAGTCATGTTTCATGCCTCACACATCCTTGCCACTGGCAAAACTACCTGAAGCTGATGGGAAATGCAACCCAAAATATCTAGAGGTCACTAGGTTGCCTATTTCTAGTCACACATTCACTGATTCCATAATCACCCATTTCAATTGTTCTTACTGTGAACTGTACAGATAATCCTTGACTTATAACTGTAATAGACTCTGCCCATTATGGTCATAAGTCATAAAGGTATTGTCTGAGCTTGGCTGTTTTCTAGCACTGGTGTTACCTAGTTTGATAATGTTAAGACCTGCAAGTTCAAAGATCAACAAGGACTCCACACAGACACTGCTTACCCCACTGCAATTATTTCTATCTCCATTCATATAAATCATGAGAATGCGGAACAGAGAATTTTAGCTTGTCATATTACATCACTACCTGTATTAAGACCACCTTGGAAATAAACTTCTAACACATGACAGGTAGTCCTTGACTTACAACAGTTTGTTTAGTGACTGAAGTTACAAAGGCACTGAAAAAAGTGACTTATGACCATTTTTCACATTTACGACCATTGCAGCATCCCTGTGATCATGTGAATTACATTCGGATGGTCAACAATTGGTATGTATTT
This sequence comes from Ptyas mucosa, assembly GCA_012654045.1. Taxonomy (NCBI): domain Eukaryota; kingdom Metazoa; phylum Chordata; class Lepidosauria; order Squamata; family Colubridae; genus Ptyas; species Ptyas mucosa. Next base: position 19,822,288 of record WNWU01000006.1, read on the forward strand.
ATAACGGTTGCAGTCCTGGGGTCATGTGATCACCTTTTGTGACATTCTGATAAGCAAAGTCAATGGGGAAGCCAGATTCACTTAACATCTGTGTACTAACTTAACAACTGCAGTGATTCACATAACAAATGTGACAGGAAAAGTCATAAAAGTGGGGCAAAACTCACTTAATAAATTTCTCACTTAGCAAAATAGAATTTGGACTCAAGTGTGATTGTAAGTCGACAGAAATGATTATCATATGACAATGAATGCATGGGGACTTCAGAGTACTAATAAAATATTGAGGTGGGTCCACTGTCATTAATACCTGCTCTTTGACTAATAAATTTTTAAAATCTTTTTTATGTTTCTATAATACTAAAGCTTTTAATAGTAATAATAATTTACAGCATTTGTAAATATTGTTTTGTACAGAATCCAGAATACCTTGAAATTATCAGTTGTGTTCTCTAAATGAGACCTAACAAAGAGTACATAAAACACACTACACAAAATATTAGCATTTTTTTTATTTTCAACTTTATTCTTTTCAAAATGTATTCCACCCATTGTTATTATGAACTTTAATTTACTTTCTAAAGTTATTCTTCAAATATCAAAGCATATTCTGGTATATAAAAACCAGTAGTATGGTATAAAAATTAGACAAGTGGGCAAATGTATAAGTTACAAACCTTGTCAGTGTAATATTATTCAACCAAAATTTAGCACTACAAAAACCCACAGAGTCCTGGATTCCCATACCACTTCTGTAGCATCCCCAAAAAGTTTTACAACTTCCTTTTTAATTTTAGATTAAAGCAGTTGGTTGTGACACCAGAATCTACACAAATTCTAGTTGTTATTAATTATGATTTATGGTACTGTTTGTAACATGGTACTGTTTCCATGTTTTGGAAATTTTCTGGTTTTACTATACGGCATCAAGATTAACCACTATTTCAGATTTGGAAATAACATTAATCTAAAAAAGAAATATTCCACATTTGACTGAAAAAGATAGTAGTAACAAAGCCTGAGAGTTACTGTGGTTTCGTAGTACTGAACCATAATTCAATGCGATATTCAAATTAAACGAATAGTAACTCTAACACATCACTAGTTCCTTTATTTTGATTGTTCATAGAAAGTGTTAGGGCAAATATTCAAATAACATTGTTTTATCTATGGAGCCTCAATTCTCCCCACAATGTGAACTGAGAATTCAACCTAAAAAACACATAATAAAAGTCTTTTCTACCAAGCATACCATTTTTTAGATATTCAGATGAATTTTCTACTGAGGTTCCCTTAATATTAGAATTCTTTAAAACATTAAATCAACTACATTGGGGTTGCTGTTGTTTTTTGCTTTAAATAGAGAATATAAGAAAAAAAACATGTATATTTTTTATAAGTGGAAGTATTAACTTCAAATAGGACTCATATTAAAAGTTTTTTATTATATATATTCCATTCAAACTGAACAATAATTTAAAGGTTAGATTAAATAAAAAATTTTAATATATTTGAAACAGAAATTTTTTTCTCACATGTTTCAGTTAACTACTTTCATCTGACAAATCCATTATAGGCAGAATTATATCAGACTACTACTTTTTCACCAACTGCACAATGCAGAAAGATGCAATTCAAATGTAATATTATTTCCATGCATTGGTTTACACTGTCCTTTTTATATGTGAAAGACACCACTGTAGCAGCCTAGGATGAATTTGTTAGTATAAGTAGTCCTTGACTTACAACAGTTCATTATTGACCATTCAAAGTTACAACTGCACCAAAAAAACGACTTATGACCATTTTTCACACTTACAATTTCTTGTAGCATCTCCAAAAGCATGTATTCAAAATTTGGATACTTGGCAACTGACTCATATTTATGACAGTTTTAGTGTCCCAGAGTCACGTGATTTGCTTAACAACTGTGGCAAGAAAGGTTGTAAAATGGGGCAAAACTCATTTAACAACTGTCCCACTTAGTAATAGAAATCTTGGCTCAATTGTTGTTGTAGATGTAGGACCAACTATTCTTGATCTCCCAAGATTTAACAAGCAGCACTTTGCTTCAAATTGAGTCTATAAGTCAGCGTGCGCACACTGCTATTCCATCTTTCCCCATTCCCAACTCAAATCAAGGAGCCTTCTTCTCCTCTCCCAACAAGAGCCCCCTTGAAAAAAACACGAAGGACTCAGGGCGGTGTACAGCCATATTAAAACAAACATATACCGATAAAATTTAAAAACAATTTTTATATATATATATATATATATATATATATATATATATATATATATATATTGGCCCTTATGTTAAAAACTACAAACACCCAATTTAAAATTCATTTGCTAAGCCAGCCCAGCCTGTAAAAACAAATGAGTCTTAAGGGCACAGCGAAAGGTGCGAAGGTCAGGGATCATGCGAATATGTATGGCCTTTGGTTTCTGAACTTGTGTTAAACAAGAAACCAATCTTTCATGTGGCTAGAATTAGTAGAATTGACTTAATTACTGCTTTTTTCCATATGAAATAATCCTAAATTTTCTCAAACAATTGATGCAAAAGGCCTAAACATATAGTTAAGTATTAAATAGGTTCTTTTTTTTAAAAAATGCTAGCTTGCTGGGTATTTCCTTATCATTTGTGGTTATCCCTGTCCAAACAAGGATATGCAATTACAGTGATCCTGCCTTACTATTTGTATTATTTGATAATACAGGGGTTGGTTTCTGAAAACAGACAAGGTATTGTCAACTTGTATAAAATATGATTATCAGATATTTTTGCCTCGGGCATTGTGATTAGATTTCATTTTATTTCTAAGCCCTATTCATGTTCCTACTAGAATTAACTTAAAACTTACTTGGCAGAAAGTAAATGCATCTTATTCCATATGTATCTACCCAAGATAAAGGTTTTCTTTCAAATGTCTTGGCCTTATCTCTCTACGTAGCTTTATTGATGCCTATATTATTTTTTGGTACTAGATTAATATTTCTATCTCCACAGACATTTTTATACCCAGATTTTGGCAGCGTTATATTGTTTAGCTTGGTATTAAATGGTAAAAAAAATGTAGTAGTGGTATTGTGTTTATTATAATATTTTGATGAATGCTAGATTCTGTTTTATGCAGTACACACTTTTATTTACTTATAGTAATTTTACTGTATTTTGTTTTGTTTTTTATTGTGTTATCTTGGAGAAGATTATTAAGAGTCAACACTAACTTGATGACACATAATTGGCAAGTTTAATTTCTCTGTGATATATCTAAATAATTATTCAATAGTTTTTTATTCTAATAATGGAATCACTATAATGCAGAAGTGCAGATCAGCTGTTATATTACATTTAAAAGCAATCATAGTTACTGCATGACTGACTACACATGCATAATAACCACATGAACTAATTTCTCTCAAATAATAATTAACTCCTAAGGGAAAGAAATAATGGCAAAGCAATGACAAAGGATGCTTAATTAAAGACTAAAGTTAAATTTTTGCAGAAAATTTTCTTCTGCAAGATCCAAATGTTTGACTATTTCCTTTTAACTCTAAGTGAAACTCAAGGAGTCACTGGTCTTCGTGTGCATGGCAATATAAACATTTTATTTGCAGAAATAGTCCTCAACTTATAACCACAATGGAACCTGGAATTTTGATCATGTCATTGCAGTTGAGGCACATGACCAGATTCGATTATAAGAGCATTTTTACAATGACCGTAAAGCGAGTTGCGATTTATAAAGCTAATCACATGAGCATTAGGCAAATCCATTCTTCCAAATGGGCATTTTTGCTAGAAACTAGCAAAAATTGTGACAAATCGCAATAAATTGTAAATGTGAGCCAGCTGCCAAGAATCCAAAATGTGGGGGAGCAGCAGTCATAACTGAGGACAGGTTGTAACTTTTGAAAAGTCCATCATAATTTTGAATGGTCAATAAACTAATTCTATATCGAGGATACTGTATATGTAACAAAATTATCAGAATTTTTCTGTAAGTCTGAGAAGCATCAAAGTAATGAATGAAATAAGTCAGTCTTACAATTTCAAAACGATGCATACGTTGTCAATCTACCCAATACACACACATACAGTGGAACTCCTATTTGCCCAATTCTTCCCTATCAGTTAAGCTCCTATTATAGCATTTCAATTATTGATGGGACAGAAGCAAGAGAGCTGTATCCTCAGCTCTCAGAGTTGGTTTCAGGTGGCACCTACTCAGATAACAGAGATAAAATCCTGCGAGTAGCAAACAGTGTTTTTCCCCCTCAAGTACATAAAAGATGGAAACAGAAAATAACCAAAATCAACCTCCAGAATTCTGTAGATAAGAGAGTTTCTATTTACCTTTTATCTAATTCTTTTACACCCACCCTCTGAACTATTTTTCCATGTGTTCTTCAAACTTAAGCTTTCAAAGGAAATTCTGTATTTGACAAACAAATGTAGCCGATATTCCTTAATTTGTTATACTACACAATTTAATACTATTCTATTATTTTTATACTATTTTACATTTAATAAAGTCTTGATACGTTTTTAAAGAATATAATTTCAATACATCAAAACTAAGATTCTATAACTTTATAGAACTATTTTGTTAAACTACAAACCTGTAGCAAACCCAAATTTACTACTTTACCATAAGCTTAGTGCCCACCTAAAAAAAACCCAACATTACATCACACATTCATAAATCTTTCTCCTGACATTCAATCACCACAAATTATTTTGACGCATTTGAAAAAATATTTAACATAAGGTAAAAAATACCCTGAATTTGACCACAAGCCTAATATAGTCCAGCACAGAACCAGCAAGCAAGGGTAATACCCCCCTCCTCTTAACATTTTAAACAGTTTACAATATATAGTTTTCATTACTGACAGCCTTCTCTCTTACAGATTTACCTAATCCTCCTCTGGAATCATTCAAGATACTGGTCATAACTACGTTTTGTGTGCTAGTGAGTTCTAGGTTTAATTATGTAAACTATGAAAGAATTCTCTCACTATAGGTTCATATAAAGCATTAAAGAAGTAACATGCAATATCTGAAGGATTGATAAATCCACAAAAAGTGAGTAACCTATGAAGCCAATCATTTCTTCAATAGTCACACTGCTTAGCATAAAAGCTAATTGCTTTTAAACAGGAACTTGTTTGTTAACGTATTACTATTGCTGTTCCCCCTCAGCCTCCAATGAATAAACCACAATTGTGAAATCCAATGTTTCTCTTTTCTTAAGCAGCTCCAAAACAGGATCCCAAACCACTTTCAGTCTTTGCTTTCAAAATTTAAGCCAACATGGGATGCAGGTTGGAGAAAGAGGTAAACCATCATTTCAACTATGCAATGTTTCCAAGACTATAAGTATGTAATCTTAAAAAAGGTAAAAGCAGGGGACCACAAGTGATTGGCCAAGATAGTAGTAACATAGTGTCATGTACTGTTACTATACTGCCTTTTCTAGTAGAGTGGAACCTTGACACTCAAAAGATTTGATGTTTTGAAACTTATCAAATTTGGTACTCAATGCATTTTGACATGAACATTTTGTCCCGATACTCATCATTTCTTTGGTACTCAACTTACAAGCTAGAACTTGACGGTTTTGGCTGCCTTGTGACTCACTACATTATTCTTTATGGGAAAAATGTGTTTGTACTCATCATGCCTCCCGAAACCAATGAACGATCAGTACCGAGGTACCTTGAAAGTCTTCTTATCCAACCTCCTGCTCAAGCAGGAAACCCCATACCATTCCAGACAAATGAAAGCCCCCAGTGTTGGAGCACCCACAACTTCTGGAGGCAAGTTGTTCCACTGATTAATTGTTCTGTTGGGGAATTTCCCCTTACTCCTAGGTTGCTTCTCTTCTTGATTGGTTTCCATTCGTTGCTTCTTGCCTGCCTTCATCAGATGCTTTGGAGAATAGGTTGACCCCCCCCTTGTTTGTGGCAGCCCCTCAAATACTGTAATACTGCTATCACGTCACCCCTAATCCTTTTTAGACGAGGCACACCCAATTCCTGAAACCATGTCCTTCATGTTTTAGACTCCAGTCCCATAATTTATCTTTGTTGCTGTTCTCTACACTTTTATTAGAGTCTCGGCTATGGGGCTTTTATCTAACTCTACCTCCCCCCACCCTCGCCCCCAAAGTGCTGGGCGTTTCCCAGACAAGTTGCAGCTCCCATAATCCCATCGGCCAACAAGGCCAGGACGCGTCGGGGTAGAAGCCCAAAGCACCCCGGTTGGAGGTGGTTTCCGGGACTAGACGCCGGAAACCGAACCGACCGCGTTCAAAGCGCTCTTCTCCTCCCCCTCAGTCCTTGTTGTTGTTTTCTTAACAGGGGTCGCCCTGGCTGCCTCACGGCCAGGTCAGCCGCCCTCCTGCCTGCCTCCCCCCCGCCCGCCTTCCTTCTCACCCTGGTGGTTAAACAGCCTCCATATCCGGGTGAAGAGGATTCCCATGCTCAAGCGGCCGAAGCTCAGGCTGCCCCCTCGGCAGCTCCTTGCGCCCCGCAATCTCGGTCTTCGCGCTCTTCCGCCCGGGCCCAGCCCGCGGCGGCTCACTGTCGGGCCCAGAGCCCCGGCAGGGCTCCGTGGCGAGGAGGAAAAGCAGACAACAGGCAGGTCGGCGCGGACGGAAGGAAGCGGTGCAGGCCCCGCACCCTCGAGGCTGTCGTCGCCGTCGCCGTCGCCGCCGTCGTGGTCACCCGCAGCAACGCAACCGCGCGCCCCTGGCCGCTCCTCACGGACATCGCCGCCGGCCTGGCCTCGCCGCAACTTCTTAAGGGCCTCCTTCTTTAGGCTTCGCTTTTCCAGGCCTACGCGGTCCTAAGGGAGAGGATAGGTGCCGTAGAATGAGCCTCGTCGGACACCGTCCGGGAAACGGGGAAAGCGCGCGCCGGAACAATTTTACCGGCCCCGCGGGCGCTCGCCCGCCCTCCCGCGCGCGCCTCCCCTTCTTGTTTTCCCCGCGCGCCAGCAATCTATGGCTTTTGGGGTTTAAGGGGGGGGGGGGGGAAAAGGGGGGAGAAAGCATTAGTAGGGGGGGCTACAGAAGGGGGGGGGGGGAAGCGCTCATTGGCGCTTGCTGAGTTCCTCGCTAACTATATCATCGATTAAGCCCGTCCTGCGTTCCGTCTTCGTTGATTGGAGGAGAAGCGTTCTTGGGCGGAGTTTGGTAAGAGGTTCGTTGTATTTGTTTGGAGCGACTGGGGAGAACGAGGCTGGGCTGAGCGAGTGTCGTTTAATAAAAAAAAATTAAAAAAATATGGAACTCTATTATTGTCGCCTTGTTTGGCTAATTTGAAAAAAGGAAATTGCGTCGGGAAAAAAAAAGGCAGTTCCTCCGATTTTATCATGTCCTGATCTATTGCTCATTTGTATAAGCACTGATCTTGAGGCTCAGAGAAGGAGATTTGGAAATATATGTGCAATATAGAGGGGTCCAGAAATGAATCTATGCATTTGTATCTAGCTCTAAACTGACAGATCCGTGTATCCGATATACACGTTTTATTTATTCATTTGCTAAATTTATTACCCTACTTTTTGCTCAGAAGATAGTATTCATTCGGTTTATTTTGTGGCTTCGGTTTCTTTTCCAATTTTTCCTTAAATTGATCCTACATTGTGACTAGACAACCTCCACGTTGATGTACTACTCTTCCCTTCTCCAGGTTTAGCATCTGCAATTCATGGTCTGTTCCAGTATCTTCATGGAAAGTGTCCTGACTGGCTGGATTATAATTTTTCATAATTTGTTTCCTATTATGTAGTTGATCTGATTCCAATCGGGTGCTGTCCGGGAATAGAGTTTGTGCTTGTGTTGCTTGAAGAAGGTATTAGCAATGAACAAAGAATTCACTTTGCAGTACTTGATTGACCAATTCATTTCCCCAACTTTTGTGTTGCATTACCTTATTAGTAACATTTTGCCTTTCTAGAAAATCCTTTAGTACTTCTTCCAAATTGCTACAACCTAGTGTTTTCCACTACTGTGCTTATAATAATAATAGAGGTAGTAATCTTTGAGTTATGACCACAATTGAGCTCAAAATTTGTGTGGCTAAGTGAAACATTTGTTAAGCGAGTTTTGCCCCATTTTATGACCTTGCTTGCCACAGTTGTCAAGTGAATCACTGAAGTCCTTAAATTAGTAACACGGTGGTTAAGTGAATCTCGCTTCCCCATTGACTTTGCTTGTCAGAAGGTTGCAAAAGCTTATCCCATGACCACAGGGCATTGCAACCATCATAAATATGAACCAGTTGCCTAGCATCTGAATTTTGATCATGTGACCATGGGGATGCTGCAGTGGTCGTAAGTGTGAAAAACTCTCATAAGTCACTTTTTTCAGTGCCATTGTAACTTTAAACGGTCACTAAATGAATTGTTAAGTCGAGAACTACCTGTATATAATCTATATCACTGAGATTCAACATATATCCACTAGCTCTAGAAGATACGATCCATTTACATGGAAGAGCTGAATAAATGTTTAGCTATCTGCTTTTTGTGTGTCACTGTCACTCCATTCCTGTATGTGATCTTATGCCGCAAAGTGTATGCTCTATAGCAATTTGATTTAACCTGTCTGATTCTGATCTAAGTTTGCTTATTTCTAAAACATTTCTGAAACAATCAGTATGCTTCTTTTCCACTATGCCAGATTCAATGGTTTCATGGTCCATGTTTTTCCACATACTATGTTCCTATCATATGTATCTTTTCTTTACTTGGCACCATCAATAACCAGCCTTCCCTGCAGCTTTGCTGTGGATCTGTCCTTGCTGTCAGATCTCTTGTAGAGATTCTGTGCTCTTTCACTATCCTTTTGAAATTTGATTATTGATAGGGGGGAAGGTGGGTAGGTTACCATTTGATACCCAATCTTCCTAAATGCCTTAACGGTAAAGGGTAAAGGTTCACCTCACACATATGTGCTAGTCGTTCCCGACTCTAGGGGGCGGTGCTCATCTCCATTTCTAAGCTGAAGAGCCAGCGCTGTCCAAAGATGTCTCCATGGTCATGTGGCCAGCATGACTAAACGCCAAAGGCACACGGAATGCTATTACCTTCCCACCAAAGGTGGTCCCTACTTTTTTACTTGCATTTTTTACATGCTTTCAAACTGCTAGGTTGGCAGAAGCTGGGACAAGTAACAGGAGCTCACCCTGTTACACGGCGCTGACCTTTCAATTGACAAGCTCAGCGTCTTAGCCACTGAGCCACCACGTCCCCATCCTAAATGCCTTAGTCAAGTCTATACAGAACATTGCAATTTTTTTTTCATAGAAATACAAAAGTGGTTTGCCTTTCCAAACCAAACTAAACCGCTTGCCATCCTTTGGGATTGATTTTGAGATTCCTTCTCTTAAGGATTAGTCATCCTCATTCTTGAAGAGCTAGCCTTCATTCCCTTCCTTTTTCACCTTAATGGGATTGGCGGCCCAATCAGGACAATTTTATTTATTTATGACTTTATATAAAGCCGCCCATCTCATGTTCTGACTCTGGGTGAGGTAGACAATAAAACAATCAAACTAGATAAAGAGCAATTAAAAATTCAACCAAAATAAATAAAAAGATAAAAACAAAATAAAACAACCCCTCACGAAAAATAAATTTAAAAGGTTTTTTAAAAATGGCAAAAAAAAAAAAGTAAAGTGAGTTCATTTAGACAACCATAACATAAACATCTAGCAGGCTCTGCTGTATCATGGAATTCTTCAGCCAGTTTATAAGACTTTGTTTTGAGGACTTTTTAGAAGGCCAACAATATTATTGCTGTTGAGCCATGGTGACGCAGTGGTTAGAATGCAGTATAGCAGGTTAACTTGTTGCTTACTCCAGGAGTTCGATCCTGACCGACTCATGGTTAACTGAGCTTTCCATCTTCCCAGGTCAGTAAAATGAGGACACAGATTGTTGGCGGCAATATGCTGACTTTTTAAACCACTTAAAGAGGGATGTATATAAGTAGCTATATAAGGTATATGAGTCTAAGTGCTATTGCTTTTGCTATTATATTGGTATTGTCAGAGTTAATGTATTAGAAGTAGTGAGCCTTTTCAGCACATCAGAGTGTTAACCTCAGAGGAGGCACATCTACAAAAGGACATTATTCCTTATTTATTACTTACTTTATTTATATATTATATCCTATTATTTACACATCTCAACATGATTTCCAGTCAATTAAAATGTAAACCACAGTATATTATAGAATTGGAAAATGCTCAATTAGAAACCCCAAAAGAATAATTATACAAAAAGTGCCTACAATATTCATGCCCCCAAAAAAGCCTGTATAATGCCTGCTTTAAAAATGTAATCATAGGGGCTTCATTGTTTTTCTGGGATAGAGAGAAAAACTTTACAAAGTACCGTACCAGTAACTGCCCAAAAGGCCAAGTCATGAGAAACCACCAGAGAGCACTCTTTTATTTTCATTACATTTCCAGATCTGTAATCTTCCTGATTGACCCAGAATGTAGTGGCAAAGACATTCTTCCATTTTAAAATGTACACCGCATTGAGTCCTACGGGAGAAAGGCGGTATAGAAATATAATAAATAAATAAATAAATAAATAAATAAATAAATAAATAAATAAATAAATAAATAAATAATTTAACAGAAGTTTTAAGGGCCATATACTGCATGTCAAAAGCACAATCTTGGCCTTGGTTCAAAATTGGCAGCCAACACAGCTGCTTCAGCCAGTGGCCCTCTCAGCAACCTAGCCACCATCTTCCACACCAGCTGCAGCTTCGGATCAAATGCAGGCACACCACACCTAAACTCCATCGCAGTAATCTGAGAATATGAATGTGAGATCCACTGTAGCTCAGCTTTCCCTGTCCAACCAAAGGTAGCTGGGAAATCAGCCAATCTTGCTGATTGGCATTTTTAGCCCTGAGAAATCATTTGGGCTCCAAAAATAGGTGACTTTAGGAGAAGGGACCTCAGTGTTCTTTGAGAGTTTCAGAAGTATTCAGAAATCCATCTTCTAGCAAGAGCTCCTGCTGAATTTCGATTTCCAGCACTACATATCTTTTGACGATTAGTTGGTGATCCTAACTTAATTTGCAGTCCAGTCTGGGAGGATACTGTGATTAGCAGCACCAAAATCTGCTGAAGGAGTAAGCAAAATCAACTCTTTCACAGGTGATCATTTCTCAGGGCAGCCATGACTGATTCTGTCCCAGCAGGGTTTATAGGCAGTGCCATGTATGGCTCTTAACTCTGGAAAGAAAATGGCATTATCTCAAGCAGAGTCTGATCCCTCATAATTTATTTACATCGCAACCCTTGCTACGTTTATAAGTTTAGAAGTAAACCCACTGATGTCAAGGATTTTGCCAAAGAAAAGATGATTCATAAAATGGCATGTGTGAATTATCCTGTAATTACAAGTAGTTACAAGTTCAGATCGGTGTGGTTACTGGCTAAAGTGTTACACCAGGAATGCAAAAGATGCAAAAACTTATGTGATGATTAGGCCAATCACTGTCTTTCAGCTCAATCTATATCACAGGGCTGCTTTGTAGTAAAATTGAAGGAATTCCTCTTCAAGGTGAGGTGGAAAAGTGGAGCCCCCTGAAGCAGGATGTTTTTGAAACATGTCTGGCTTTATAAATAAATATCTTTGTCGTCGCCTGAGGAGATTTTTCTCTTAACAATTTAATACCACCTCATACCCTTTTTGACATTAACATACAAGCCAAACATGTAAACGTAGCTGAGATGTTTTTGTCTCTTTTATTGTAGAAAAAAATGTTAATGCAATTTAATACATTTAAATTCCATAAAACAACTCCATAGAACTTAGAATAATGTAAGCATGCAGTCTGCATTTTCTTCTGTTAGATGTCCTGGGCTCACAAAAAAAGAACAAAACACTTTCATTTTCATTGAAAGCCACTAAAAGCAGAGAGGCTGCAAACCATGCAACACTATACTCATTTGCATAGTATATTGTACCCAGCATGCCTGTAGAATGCTACACGTATAGTATCTATAGAAGTAGAAAAGAGGAAAGGAAGAACAAAAGGAAAAGAACTCAATAGGAAATGTCCAATACTTTAATTTGGTAACATCATACATTTTTGTACTCCCAAATTATTGGGCTCAGTGTTGGGTTCTCCTGTCCAGATTAATTCAGTGCAAAATGAATCTATGTTAACGATAAGAGAGTTCAGGACAGATTAGTAGGCATTTTCTGAGATTTCAAATTCAGATGCTGGATAATTTGCACCATTTTATTTTTGTTAACCTTAAGATTCCATTTTGTGTGCCTAAGGTCCTCGGGTAGAATTTCAAGTCTAGCACATTTTTTCCACCGGATGGTGTCTTCTTTATAGCCATCCACAACCACACCTCAAAGGTGGTTTTTTTTTCAAAAGGCAACTGGACTTTCTTGTTTTTCTTGGAAGACGTTTTGCTTCTCATCCAAGAAGCTTCTTCAGCTCTGGACGAGAAGTGAAACGTCTTCCAAGAAAAACAAGAAAGTACAGTTGCCTCTTGAAAAAAGCACCTTTGGGACAACCATGACCTTGGATGATGATTGAGAATCTCCATGGACATTCACAACCACAGTTAGTGTACAGCTCTGCTGCAGCCTCTCATCCACCAAAACATCCTGTTCCCCTACCAATCATAGGAGCTACAATTGGTTCAGCACCAAATTATTCAAGCCAGGTTTAATCTTTCTACAATTATTATTATTTCAAGGAGCACTGTTAGAACTGTTCACTAAGATACTTACTAAGTAGGCCCCATTTGGGGATACCGATAGTTCTCGACTTAAAACAATTTGTTTAGCAACTGTTCAGAGTTATGACAGTAGTGAAAAAAGTGACAGACAACTGAATCTCTCATGACCATCAAATGGTCATGCAGTCACATCATCATGATTTGAGCGCTTGGCAACTGGCATGAATTTATGACAACTGCAGTGTCTCAGGACCATTTGTGACCTTCCCAGCCAGCTTCTGACAAGCAAAGTCTAGGGGGAGGCACTGGATTTGCTCAATGACCATGTGATTCACTTAACAACCATGACAAAAAGGTCAAAGTCAGGCATGATCATGTCACGACTCACTTAACAACTGCATCACTTAGTGATGGAAACTCAAATGCCAATTGTGGTCATAAGCCGAGGACTACCTGTATTATGGGCAAAAAGCATAACACAGATTTAAGAAGGCGTACTGTACAAAACTGGGAGAAGAAAAAAGAAAAAGTTCTATCAATCCAGCCAGCTGATTTGGAGAAGTTAATTCATCCCAGTTTTACTGATATATACTTAACACAAATGAAATTACTTATGAACATGATGATTTTAAAATGAACCGCTGAAGAAATCTAACATAAATGGTTAAAAAGATCAAAAATATCAATTTGGAATCTGGAATCAGTACACTATTTATTTTTTGGAAAATTTCAATGCCAAAAATAGCAATGGAATAATAGTTTGTGCTATTATAAATGTGCTTTTCTCTATGTTATATTAGTGACAAAATACATTTTGCTAAAAACTGTTATTGTACATTAGGATAATTCACTGCATGGCTTGACTTTTTTTAGTATTAATACACTGCAGTAAATCATAGCAGTTTTGGCAATAGAATGTTGGCTTTTGAAATAACTTTCAGAAAGCATATACAACATATAAAAATACTGAACTATTGGGCATAGTATATTCACTCTCTGATTTGTTCCTTTAGTGGAACCAACTTCCAATAGTAAATCTGTAGCTGATAGCACAAGTTAACAACATCCAGACTCCAAAATAATGGAATGAGCTCTCCATTGTTAAATCTAGTGGTACCTGAGGTAAAAATAAATAAATAAAAGCAAATTTACTGAACATTATTAATCAAATCAAATATTGTCCATAGTCCTTATTTTCCACTTTAATTTCAAAGACAATCATTACATTAACTGTTCTATATTAGTTTTTTTAATTTGATGTTTCTAAAACATTATACTTCCGAATGAGATAAATTACATTTTTGTCTGAGAGCTAGGTATTTGTAAAAAAAAAAAAAACCTTGTAAATTGGAACAAATGGTTCCTTTGTGTATGATTTCATATATTTTCTCTTTGATAGAATTTACAACACTTCATTTAATCTTTCCTTATGTTAGTAGTTGAAACATTGTTGCTTTCAGCTAAATTGGCAGGGCTAGGCTAACAATGTTTAATTTAATCAAAATGCATTCATTCCTGAATACTCATTAAGTGAGGAATGATTTGATGATGATGTCTTTATTTTATTTACTTAACAGTGTACACACCTCAGCTTTTTAAAATGTGAAAGAATGAAAATTATTGGGAGCAAAATAAATTACAGCCGAACAAACTTAATTTGACCAAATTAAGTATACAAATTAAAGACAAATCTATATTGATAATACTTTGCTGTTTCAGTTTGGAATATAGTATTCTATGTGTGGAAGTATTTTATGAAGATAACATAAATTGTCTTCATAACCACATTTACATGTTAAATTCTACAAATAAGCAGTTCGCTTTATTGAGTTCAGATTTAAAAACCCAAGTCAATATGTTATTCACTTTAAAATTACATACAAATAATATTGTGCATTTTAAGGGTCATTTTTTAAAAAAAAGATGAAATAGCTCAATATAACCTAGCATTGCAAAGCTCAGTTAATGAGATTCAACCAAAATTGAAATTTCCAGATGGTGAATCAATCAGAAGGCTCCTGTTGTTGGCCATAGAAACAGCCATAATCAAGTTTTACCAGCAACTTTTAACTACAATTCCTATCATTAACTGCTTTTCCTTCAGCACTATGGATTAGGCTGCAAGGTTGTCACAGACAATATTATTAAGCGTGGAGTATCTTTAATAGTTTCACTTAGCAATAGCAATAGCACTTAGACTTATATACCACTTTACAATGCTTTACAGCCCTCTCTAATTGGTTTACAGAGTCAGCATATTGCCCCCAACAATTTTTGGGTCCTCATTTTACCCACCTCGGATGGATGGAAGGCTGAGTCAACCTTGAGCCTGGTAAGATTTGAACTGCCAAATTGCAGAAGTAGCCTGCAGTGCTGCACTCTAACCACCGCACCACTGTGGCTCAGAAACTTAGCTAGTTTTTACATTTGTTAGGCCTGCTCCAAAATTTTCCCTTTTCTTATGTGAAAACCAGATTCATGCAGGAAAATACAGGTAGTCCTCATTTAACAAACCACAATTGGGACTTTCTTTGTTAAGCAATGTGGTCATTAGATGAAACATCATGCGACCAGGCCAGATTTAAGTCACTCCCACCATAGTCATTAAATGAATCACCTGTGATTTGAGACATCACATGATACTGATTTGCAATTTTACTGCCGGCTTCTCCATTGACTGCTTGTTGGAAGCCAGCTGTGAAGATCACAAATGGTGATCAGGTGACAATGGAATGCTACAACCGTCGTAAATGTAAGGACTGGTCATAAAATTACTTTTTCCAGCACCATTGTTAAGTCTGAATGGTGGCTAAACAGGGCAGTCATTAAGTGAGTACTACCTGTACAATTAAAGCAATATATAGGAGGCCATTTTACCAATCATTCAGCTGGTCCTGTATGGAGGCAGCATGTTGAGAATCCATTTTCTTGCAGTCACATAGAAAGATATGCATTGTCAGATTGGATATGTGGATTTATATATTTTGCACAGTCTAAATTGCAAATGATTCAAAATATAGGGTTGAAATTCTCAACTCACAACCACTGTTTTTGGAAACAATATTTACTTTTGTACACAGCTTGAAAGAAGGAATGCCTGTGCTCTTATCAACTGCCTGAATTGAGGTTCATAAGTAGTACTCAGAGAAAATGCCATAAGAAATCCCTGAAAAACTCCCTGGTTACCATCCAAGGGTGCTATTCAGCAGATTCTGACAGGTTCTGGAGAACCGGTAGCAGAAATTTTGAGTAGTTCAGAGAACCAGCAAATACCACCTCTGGCTGGCCCCAGAGTGGGGTGGGAATGGAGATTTTACAATATCCTTCCCCTGGAGTGGGGTGGAAATGGAGATTTTACAATATCCTTCCCCTGGAGTGGGGTGGGAATGGAGATTTTGCAGTATCCTTCCTCTGCCACACCCACCAAGCCACGCCCACTAACCAGTAGTCAAAAAATTTGAATTCCGCCACTGTTATCATCCCTATCCTTTGGGTGGAAGGGCAAAAATGGGGTCATTCTGCCAGTTTTCTGAACAGTTTTTATTGCTGCTGCTCTATTTAAACAGTGCTGTGTTTGATACTAATATTGGGCATTTGGCAAATTTTGCAGAAGCAAATATTTTTTAAAAGTTTTAAAAACTTGCAGTAAACTTCAAAAAGTTTAAAGTTTTGTTTGTTTGTTTCCTTTGCAAAATTTGATCGGCCCAAATTAGGCCTAGAAACCTTACTATCATTTTCTTTCCTCAGTTAAAACTATTTATAATACATTCAAAGGAACCTGCATAAAATCTGGAAATAATTATTGTAAAGATGCTAGAAATGTTGGGGCGCTATATTTGTCCCTCTCACACAAAGAAGGGTATTTGCTAAATATCAGTGGATTGGGCCACACAGCAAAGGATCTGATATGGCAAATTGAATTGATTTTTCCAGATAGGTTGAAGCAGATTTTGGGATAGAGGAATGAAGAAGCTACAGCTGTTACCTAAAAGTTCATTTAGATCAGGGATGTCTAACCTTACAGCATGCTGGCTGGGGAATTCTGGGAGTTGAAGTCCTCAAGTTGCCAAGGTTGGACACCCCTGATTTAGATGATAATGGATAGCTATACGTCGATACATATGTTCCAACAGAAATTAATTAAAATTTATGCAAGGGAGATTTTGTGGTTGGAAAATACTGTTTGGGTCGACTATAAATTCATGCAGATTGTATACATTATGGAATTTTAATCTGAACGGTTAAATTATTGTAATGGCTTCTTTAATTAGGTGACAGCTCTGCCGACATGTCATTTTTATTCATCAACTATACTTTCAGAAATTCTTTTTCATTATTATTACAGATTCTCATTCCCAAAATGCAATAGCTGGCCTTCCCCTCCCCCACAAAAAAAATAAATAAGGAGAAATAAATAGATGGGGTCAGCCCAGAAAAGATAGAACAGAAGAAAACGATGGATATATTAGATCTCCTTAATGCTATGCATTGCACATTTTTATACATCTCTTTAGCCTATCTGAAGTAAAAGGTACTTTTACTGGTGGGTAAACCAGAAAGCAAAAAAAAAAAAAAAAAACCCAACACCCCCCCTCCCCCATTATAGTGCCCTTATAATAGGTAGATAGCACATTATCACTTCCAAAGCAAAGGTCCTATCAAGTTTGTTTATTTGTATCCTGCCTTCATTTTTTTACAAATAACTCAAGGAGGCGAACATATCCAACATCTCTTCCTCCTATTTTCCCCACAACAACAACCCTGTGAGGTGAGTGGGTTGAGAGAGAACGACTGGCCCAAGGTTTCCCAGATGGCTTTCAGGCTAAGCAGGACTAGAACTCATGGTCTCCTGGTTTCTAGCCTAGTGACTAAACCACTAGACCCGTGATGGAGAACTTATGGCATGTGTGCCACAGATGACATGTGGAACCATATTGGTGGGCACATGAGCGTTGCTCTAGCTCAGTTACAGTGTGCACCAGCTGATTTTTGGGCCTTCCGGGCCCACCAGAAGTCAGGAAACAGGCTGTTACCAGCCTCCGGAGGGCCTCCGGGAGAGTGGGGAAGGCCGGTTTTTCACTCTCCCCAGGCTCCAGAGGCTTTCTAGGAATCTGGGGAGGGCGAAAATGGCCTTCCCCACCTGCCCCGGAGGCCGGAAATGGCCCATTTTCTGACTTCCGGTGGGACTGGAAGGCTGTTAGCCATCACTGCACTAGACCAAAGCAACTCTACCAAGTAGAATAATTCTGAGTGCAACTCCCTTGAACTTCAGAATGTCCAAGAGTTACGATGTATTATGGATCTCAAAGCACACTCCAAATTAAGCAGAGTTTTAGTGAGTGGTTATGCTTCAATTGTGCATAGGAGGCTTGGCTGCAGAGTTTATTTTAATAAACAGCATGGATCTAAAACATTATCTGGTATTTAGGTGTACATGCCATGATCAATTTCTTTCAATTACACAAATTGCAAAAAAAAAACCACTAACAATCAAATCTTGAAAATATAACTTGGCAAAGCAATCGGGACAAAGGGAAATAATCCCAGGGAGACAGTTCTCTACTACTCAGTTATTTGTGCAACACCCCAACTAGGGGATATATTTTGCTAGGATCAAAAGTGCCACTGATGCATTTCTTCTGCCTGCTTTCAAAAGCTTTGTATAAAGATGCATCGTAAGGCAATCATCCCAGGACAGATTTCTTTTCTCCCAGAAAGTAAATTATAAACAACCCTCAAATGTCTTAAAACTGACACACCCAGGGACACATTTTCTTAAATATTCTGAAATATCTGTAAACTGTACATAAAGTCTTAGGGACCCGATCAGCATACGAGGCAGGGTAACACTGTTTTAATAAGGATTTACATTACAACTGCAAAATCATTCCTACACTGAATCTTACGCAAATCTGCATTGAAATCACCCTTAGGATCAATAGGCAGTTTACATAGAATTGCAGTCACAGTCTTATTCAATTCTTCATTAATTTCACAGAAAATCAGCGATCAAACAACAATACTGCTGAAAACCGAACTTACATTTTAATGGTTTAAATAGGTTGAATAAGCACAGTAATATTCTATTCCCCCCCCTTGCCCCCCAATTTTCAAAGAAGAGAAGAAAAGGCGTTTACTTAATTGAAAATTTGTTACTGGTTATAACTGGTTAGTCAAGCATGGAAAAAACATTTGCATACAGAAAGATTGTTGGAAAGCACCAAGTCATTCAGGAAAGGCCTATATGGAGTACAATTTCCAGCAGTCTTTCCCATTGACTGGGAATGTGGACAATCGTCGTTCAGCAACATCTGGAGGGATCAGACTTTTCTCCCCTGGCCATATTTCAAACGAGTTCTCTGCTCACGCTGAGGACAAAATTGAGAACTTCTTGACTTAAATGAAAAGTCTGATCAAGGATGTAGGTGGGATCTCCTATACCTACAGATGGTCCTTGACTTAGAACAGTTCATTTAATGACCATTCAAAGTTACAACCGGCACTGAATAAAGTGACTTATGACCATTTTCCAGAGTTACCACCTTTGCAGCATCCCCATGGTCACATGATCAAAATTCAGACACTTGGCAACTGGCTCATGTTTGTTTGTTTGTTTGTGTGTGTGTATATGTGTGTGTGTGTGTGTATATATATATATATATATATATATATGTATATGTATATATATATGTATATATATATATATACCGCCCTTCTCCTGCTGGACTTATGACGGTTGCTGTGTATCGGGGTCACCTTTTGCGACTTTCTGATGAGCAAAATCAATTGGGAAGCCAGATTCACTTAACAACTTGGGTTACTAACAACTGCAATGATTCACTTACCAACTGTGGCAAGAAATGTTGTAACATGGGAGCAAAACTCATTTAATAAATGTCTCATTTAACAACATTAATTTTTGGCTCAATTGTGATCATAAGTCAAGGCGTACCTATATTATAGTCTAGGTCAACCCTAAGATAAACTTTCTATTTTTCATGTTTTCCTTGCTAAGGAATACAAATGAAGAACACGATGCTGACTTTTTTGTGTGATTATTACTTGTATAGGCATTGCCAGTGTTGCATGCACCAGCAAGTAAATTTAAAGTTGGCACAAAATAACTTGTTACACAAGAAACAAGAGGAGACTCCATCAAAAATCTTCACTGAACATGGGGCTGTCCAGATGTGCTAGTCCAGAATGCCCAGCTTGATGGCAATACTATGTAAGAGTCCTAAGAGTTATATATCCAATAAATCTGGAAGGTTCTATATTAGCACTGATTATTTTTTTGAAAAAAGATGAATATGCAAAAGTAATTTTGTGCCATAAGATAATAGTGTTATTTAGTGAATTCCTTCCTTAGTGTGTTTCATTAGATTGTCAATAGCTTGGGTGGGAAAAAAACCTTACAAAATTAATTATTTTTCTTCTGAAATACTAAATGCCTTATATTTTTCCCCTAAGGCAAGTATGTCAAGCACCATTGCAAAACTATCCACTGTAAAATGCAAATCTCAAGCAATTCAATAGTCCGGTCATGCTGCTACCAGAGTGCAAAAAAAAAACAAAACCAGCCAGATTGACTGATTTCAAAGAATTTGTGGCAATTTAATGAATTAACAAATTAACAAATTTTGTTAAAATTTGTGAGAATTTTTCCCCCTAATGTCTCCTTTTTCATGCCCATGTATATGCAGTATGTAATCAAGACATTAAATGTTTTCTAAAATGCTCTACTGCAGTGGTTCTCAACCTATGGTCTGTGGACCACGGCAGGGGGCACAAGGGGGTCCATGAAGACTTGAAGAAATGTTATGATTTAAATCTTAAATCTTGGGTGTCTGTGGCCATGGTCCGTGGCCACAAAAGGCATTTAAAGGGGTCCATGTCGAAGGAAAGGCTCTACTGGATTGTAGTATAAAATACTAAGTCACGGGTGTCAAACTTGCGGTGTCACATTGCCGTCACGTGACGTTGCGTGATGTTTTTCCCTTTGCAGAGCTGGGGTGGGCATGGCCTGCGCATGACGCATCTGGCCCATGAGCCGCCAGTTTGACACCGCTGTACTAAGTAAAAAGGGCAACTGTCACGCTAGCAAGCAGAAGCTCAACAGCAATTCATTTAGCCAAATTCACTATTCACTGCAGTGATGTCCATGGGAAGTGCTGTGATTATAATGCGAAACCCACTTAAACAAATTTAGGAGTGCTTATGGCAGCCATTAGCTTGGAGAGCTTTTTACAGATCTGTGAATGGCCTTTAATCAGTCATCCTCATCACCATTACCGTGTCTCACAGGCATAACATTACTAAGAAATGATGTTTTGATTACAGAAGATAAAGAAGGCACATTATCTTTATATCCTATTTTGCCTGGAAGTATCACTGCACAAAGTTAGAAACTTTGTTGGAATTGTGAACTGATCCAGCAACGATTGATATTGCTACGCTATTAACTAACTGGGACTCGGCTTCTGAATATACAATTGGGATGACCAAAAATTGCCAGTCTGCAAAACTGCATGTTCTCCAAATCTTTCCCCATTTAAGTTTTCAGATATATTTACCTACTCTGAATACAAATTAAGATGATTTTTGAAATAATTCTATTTGCAGCCTTACATAATCACTGAACCAGCATCTTTGGATTGCACTGAATCTCCAGATAAATTCTATGCCCTAACTGTCTTTTGTCAAAGAATTATTCAGAAGGGGGAAAAGAGTGGGAAACAGAAAAACCTAGACACAGAACCAAATAAAAGTGGCTCGTTAACTTACTTAAATAAGATAGCTTGGAAAATGTATCTGTTGGAGCTGTACAATTCTTTTTATTTATGTGGAATGCATACAAATATGAACGCAGCTCTGGTAATTTGTTAAAGCATTTGTATCTTCCTAGATCAGCCACACAGTTTGAGAAAAGGATGCAGTTGAATTAATGAATCAGTCAGAGATGCTGCCTGCATTCATGCTCCCACATGTCCAAAGCATCTCTTCCTAGTTGAATCCAAACCCCTGCACAACTCTCCTATCCATAGGAGATGATATTGTACTTTTCAGAAGTTAATTTTGACATTAAAAGAAGGCTAAACCATGGTTGAAAAAGTTCTGTCTTAAAAATGTAACCATCAATTGCAATAAAGGAGTTTGCATTTATGCTGGAGTGCTGTGCAGAATTTCTGATGGGGAAGTGCTGTTTAGCATTACTCCCATTCCATAAACAATAGCAGCAACCCTTACTTTAATACCATAACACGCTTTTAACAAGAGACTTCACAGAGAGTACAATCAGAACTGAACAATTTTACAATTACATTAAGGGTAATATACATAAAGATAACTTGAATCCAGCTCAATTCCTGGTAATTTCATAGACAAGCAGCAATACAGATGTGGTTTGCCACTACTTTCTCTGGATGTTTAAGTAAATTCAGCTTGGTCCTCAGCCTTGTTATCTCCTAGTGGTCTCCTATCCAAATACGGTACTAGCCAAGTCTGTTTAGCTTTCTGAGTTCAGACTCCTAAACTACAAATGAAGACTAACTAAAAGATCACTAATTTGTTTTAAGGATTAAGGAAATCGAGGAAAAAGCAATAGAGGGCAGTAATACAGGAAAAATAGAGATACTGCCTTCCAGTCTGTTTCCATGGAAACTAAAGAATTTCCTTCCTCTGTTTATTTTTTGTTCATTTTATGTGCTTGGGCCTTTTCCTCTGGGGAAAAAAGCATTGCTTTGGCAGGGAGATGATTGGCAAATAGTGCAGAAGCAGTGACATTTCATGTATTTTTTAAAAAAGATGGCCTGCCTCTGTTTGACCCATTATACAACTGATTGTGGGTTTCTTTCTGGAAACATAAAAGAACTCCAGCCTAATTCACAATTCACACAAACATTTACCCTGTAGTGTGTATTTCCTTTGTTAAGAATCTAATGTAATCTGCAGAGAGGACTTCTGTGATACTTCCTGGTTTAGATTGATTAAGGAGTTCTCTCTCTCTCTCTCTCTCTCTGTGTGTGTGTGTGTCTGTGTGTGTGCGTGCGTGTGATGTGTGCATGCACCTGAGTGTGCGCATACACTCATGCCTTTGAGTCATCTTTTGACTCCTGGCAACTCCATAAACAAGTTTTGTTGACACAGTTTTTTGGAAGTGGTTCACCATTGCATCATTAGAATGACTAGCCTAAGGTCATCCAAGTGACTACGTGCCTTAGATGGGACTAGAATTCACCAACTACCAGTTTCTAGCCAGATGCTTTCACCAACTACACCGAAGTGGTTTTCTAGAGCTCTATAATGCTTCCAATTAGAAGGCAAAGCTGTCTTTCCAAGTGTGGGGAACCACCGCAGGTGTGTAGCCTATTTGCAACTCTTGAAGGAAAATGTGCTTTTTCTTGGGCTAGTGGGGCAGAAGGTGGCTGTGTAACCCAGGAACAAAGCCACTGCTTTGAGCTATAGGGAGGTGCTACCTGAGCATCCCCAGGTGTGCCAAAATCTCTTTTTTACCTTTCAATTCAAAGTGTCGGACAGCAGTACTGGATATAATATTTCTTATATGTCAGAGTTCATGCTCTTCATGCAAGGACTCCTAGAAAGGGTTCAGAGGTGCTGTTTCCTGAAGCAGATTAGTAAATGGGGCTCCTTATCCAGCCATATCAAGATGCACAGCATCTAAAATTGGCCAAGCGATTTGGCATGTCTGGGAGCAAAACCTCAGAAACAATTCTGTCTATGTCTTGCAATAAATAAACACTATAGGGGGAACAAATGATGCTCAATATGACCCAAAAATTAAATTTCCCTGTAGCCCAAGCATACTGAACCCATATTTCTTCCCAACAAGCTATAGCCACGTCATTGTCAAACGTATCTTTCTCTCCAAGGTGCTCCAATTTATTTCTCCTTGCTGTAAACGCACAGTTACTCATCTTTGCTACCTTAACAAAACCACTTCAGCTATGTACAGATTTGATTTTCAGAACTTAACAGTAGATACAGAATAGCCCTCAGCTTATGCCCACAGCTGGGACCTCAATTTCAACTGCTAAGCAATGTGGCTCTAAAGCAAGATGTTGCGTGACTACATTGCTTAGCGACTGCAATTCCAGGAAACCCCATTGCTATTGTTAAGCAAATTGTATTGGTCATTAGCTGAGCACCCAGCCCAATCCACTCCATTTCAAGCTTGGTCTGTCCCAGTCTCAAACCTCAGTAAGTAAGGAACTGCCTCCAACTCCACCACTTACCTATCTCCCCAGGGGTAGGTTCTACTTACCTTTACTACCGGTTTGCAACGGGAGCGAATGTGTGAACGCTTCTGCGCATGTGCAGATCATCCATTATGATGTCCAGGCGGGTGGCAGAGCCTCCCACTGCTTTTACTGCTGGTTCACAAGAACCGGACAGAACCGGGAGCAATCCACCACTGTATCTCTCCCTCACCCCCACCCCATCACTGTCCTTTTGGCTGTCCTGCACCCTGCCTTGTGAGATGGGCAAGCAGCCCCCAAACCGCCTGGCTCTGGGGTGCTTACTATGTTCCAGGAAGCCACAGCCACCCCAGATCAATCCCAGTTACCCTTACTACCTGCACTTCAAGGCCACTGCTGCCCTGCACGCCACCACCCCAGGTGATAGCAATAGCACTTAGACTTATATACCATTTCATAGTGCTTTACAGCCCTCTCTAAGTAGTTTACAAAGTCAGCATATTTCCCCCAACAATCTGGGTCCTCATTTTACCGACCTAGGAAGGATGGAAGGCTGAGTCAACCTTGAGCTGGTCAAGATCAAACTGCAGGCAGTCAGCAGAGTTAGCCCGAAATACTGCATTCTAACCACTGCGCCACTGTCTTCTTGCTTTAACTGCTGATGGGGCTGCTTGGCCTGTTTGCTGGGCCACACTGGGGCTGGTTTCACCTTGCAAAAATGAAAAATTCAGACTGCTTTTGGCTTTTCCCACCCTTTTTCATAGAACAAAATCAAATTCAGGCTAGTCCAGCCCCAGACTAGGCATGCCTCATCATCAGTGGGAACAAAGCAACGGCGAAAACAAGCTGGGGTAGCAGGGCAGCAGGAAGCCAAAAGGCAGGAAATGGGTGGGATGGACAATAAAAGAAGAACAGAGGTGTTATGTCAATTAAAAGCCAGGCTTCATATATTAAAGCAGAACTGGGAAACTATAGGCCCTTCACGTCCTGTGGACTTCAACTCCCAACATTCCATGCTGCCTCAGGAATTCTACCTCCACAGGTCATAAAGATGCCATAGTTGCCCACCTCTGTATTAAAGTAAAGGAGGTTCCTCCCATTGTTATTTGGAACATCTTCTTTTAAGCTTGCCTTCTTGTTGTGCAGGCTATTTCCAAATGGACACCTTCTAAAGTTGCTAGGGAAAACACTTTTCCTCCTTAGTTGTTACAATTTTGGGGCGGGGAAAAAAAATACAGAGAAACATCAGATAGCAGCTAATTTCTTTCTTGCTATCTAGTGGTTCTCTGAATGTTTGCAGCTTAAGGGCTATCCTAACAAAGTGTCTTTAAAAATTACAAAGAAGTGAGAAAACATGAAAGTTAGAAATCAAAGAAGTCATCATCAAGATTCTCCCCATCCAATAAAATGCTATGTTTGAGACAGGACAAATACACGATGCAAGCTGAATTAGAAGACTCTTATCTATTACATAACAGCCTCAGATGGTCATAAAATATAATTTCCCTAAATAAAAATATACAACTCTAATTACATTTAAGAAGTCAGTTTTTTCTGATGAACTCTGTCCTTCAAATGTCTGATTTCAAATACAACACTATAGGTCTGTGATGGCAAACCTATGGCACGGGTGCCACAGGTGGCACACAGAGCCATGTTGGTGGGCACACAAGTGTTGCCCTAGCTCAGCTCCAGCACGCATGCATGCCCTGGCCAACTGATTTTCAGGCCTTCTGGTCCCACCGGAAGTCAGGAAACTGGCTGTTTCCGGCCTCCAGAAGGCTTCCGGGGCAATGGGGAAGGCTGTTTTTGCCCTCCCCAGACTCCTAGAAAGCCTCTGGAGCCTGGGGAGGGAGAAAAACGGGCTTACTGGGCCCACCGTGCCATCGCGTGCCAAAAGCAGGGGGAACTGGGGGAGTCACGTGCACATGCGCGGGAGGGCGGGTCGCATTGAATTATGGATGTGGGCACATGCACCCGTGCCCCCCCCGCTTTTGGCACGCAACGGCAAAAAGGTTAGCCATCACTGCTATAGGTAGTCCTCCATTTACAGCCATTTGTTTTAGTGACCGCTTGAAGTTACAACGGAAGTGAAAAAAGTGACTTATGACAGGTTTTCACATTTACAACGGTTGCAGCATCCCCAGGGTCAAATAATCAAAATGTGGGCACTCAAGAACTGGCATATATTTATGACAGTTGTACTGTCCTGGGGTCATTTGATCACCATTTGTAACCTTCCCAGCTGGCTTCCAACAAGCAAAGTCATTAACAACCAGGAATCACTTACCAACTGCAGCAATTTCGCTTAACAACTATGACAAAAAGGTTATAAAATGGGACAAAACTTAGTTAACATTGCTTAGCACCAGAAATTTGGGGCTCTATTTGTGGTTGTAAGTCAAGGACTACCTCTATAGGAAATATTTCCAATAATACGTAAGTTTGGGGCATACATTAAAGTGCTAGCGCTCTGAAGATACCCTGTCCACCAAGAAACAGCGCCGTCAAATATTCCACCCAGATTACACAACCAGCAGCAGCCAATTACAGAGGCAATTCTATGACAAGCTCACTGCTTTTGTGTTCATTCTTATAGAGCGTGTAATACTATGGTAGGAAATGAACCTTTTGTCTGGCCAACTTGGATACATCTTCCTTGCTGGTTCTAAATCTGACAGTCCTTCCCCCCACTTAACCCCGAACAACTAAAGGGCACTGCAGTTCCACAGCCCATTGACTGTCCCTAAGCAGGTTTGTGCTGGAGTACGGGTCTCCATTATGAGGTAACATTCATGACCTGAGATTTGATGGTCAAATACAAAAATGTCTACTTTGCAAGTATCCAGCAGTATGCAATGGGAAATGCCTATGCCATTTTTCAATTTCCTAATGTTTGAAGAGTTCCACAGAGCCTTGAAGACAATTAACATCATGTATGATTTGGCATTCTCTGTGCTAAAATGAAGGCCTTTGATATGTGATAAGCCTCATGCCCTATGCTTTGATGGTTACATATGAATATTTCTGTTCCTGTTACCTGAGTGCCTTATGATGTGTATATATTTAAAGTATTTCTGGAGAGTAGTGTGCACTCCTCATTTGGAGAAAATATATATATAAATACCATCCTATGCCATGCTTCAATTCTTTTAACTATCTGAACACATCTTAAACGTAGCTTAGTGAGAAAAAGTACAGAAATGTCCTATCCAATTCTTTCATTTGCTATATTCTAGCAATCAGGTATATCATTTATATGGACATTATTTTATCTTTCACAAACTAATGTAACCTTAGTTCATTTCACATTATTGGTATAGCCCTTCTTAATATAGCTTATTTGTGCACTTTTTCCATGTATCAAACTCTATTTTTCATCATTTGTTTAGTTTACTCGTATGTTCTGCTCTCTTTCTAATACTTGAATGCTAATCTCACCTACTTTTTTCAAAACCTGTTCCTCAAATAGCCATTCTTATGCAGAAATATGAGCGTTAGAATCTTGTACTGAATATATTGGTCAGAAGAGTCTGTGTGTATTACTATCATTTTGCAATTATTAGCTTATTAAAAGCATTGTGGAAAATAAACACCATGCTTGCCACTCACTCTGAGGACAATCTGAGATGTATGTGATGCTACGTTTTCTGACATTTCTAGACCTGACATTCCCTTACTGACGTAGGAGCTCCAAAACATCTCCTTGATGATACATTTATGAAGTTCTGGCATTATGCCAGAGTTTACCCATTCTTTTCATACATACAAAGGGCTTTAATGTGCTCAGGGCTGCTTTTTCACTCCAGGGAGGGAGGAGAAGCAGAAAGTCCAAGGACTGCAGCACATTTGAGATCAGGATCTGGGCGAAAGGCCAACATAGCATAATTATCACGGTATATTACTTTTGATGGAAAAGATTACGGATGTTTGGGGGATATAACTTTCGGACCAAGAAAACAGTACACCTCATTCTATGACACGATAAAGAGAACAGGCCATCATGGTTCAGAATTCGCAGGCCAAATAAGCACCCAAGACTTTGGGGATGCCTTATCATAATACTGCTTCTCTAGTGCTTTGGCTGGATGAAATCTCTTTCTTGACTATAAAGCAGTGTGAACAATGTCACATTAATCTTTTCTTGTGAAACACTTTCAACTTTTAATACGTTTAATGCACAGGATAAAATCCGAATATAAACACCTCCTTTTAACTCTTTGCAAAGTCTTTTTCTTTTTTGGACAAACCAGGAGACTAGATGGATAGGATCCTTGTGCCTGATATAGATTCTTCATTAAGGCTTGGCTTTACCAGCCCCAAAAGAGTAATGGTTGTTTTCATCCTTCTGCAAATCATCTACCGTAGCTGAACCAGACTCTCCTTGTTTGGGCAAAGCCAAAAGCTCTAATCCTATCTTCAGTGCTAAGGTACAAGGAACATGAGATAAGCTATCCCTTTTCTAGTTCTCATATACCTAGGAGAAACTATGAATAGATCTTTTAAACACTCTGGGTGTGCCATCACATACTTGGAACATGCAGACGACCCTTCATGCATAAAGCTATACACACCAAGAGCACTGTTCACACCTTCCAGGTTCAGTGAGTGAAACTCCATTTCATCTGTGCTACAGAACGTGCATTCATTTCCACCACGTTTTTTTTTTAAAACATGCCTGTCTTCACCTCTAGTTTATTTCAAGTTGCTGAAATAGTTTCATATGATCTAGCAAATGCAAAAAATATCAATGCGATACAGGTTTGCTGCAATATATAAGCCCGGGAGGAAAAAAAAATCCACTGATGTTTAAAATGGAAAGGATTCGAGCTTTTCCATTCATTCATTATTTTTGGCACAGTTGAGTGTTTACATTTGGTAGTCTGAAATAAATACATTAATATTATTTATTCTAACTGTATCTATAGCTATATATAAATTCACCTTCCAGTAAACAAGTACTAGAGATTTTTTTAAAATATTTTTTTTTTTGCTTATAATGATTTTGTAATTTACTTTCTCTTCATTTTATTTAACTTTTTTTTCCCCACTGACTGCAACATGCTCAGGTTGACTTTCCAGTCAATTTCACCCAAATTCCAACAGGAATTGGTTTATAAATTGGTTCCAACTGGAACTGGTCATTTGGAATTTCCGTAACAGGAAATTATCATATGTGCGCTTCAACAGGTATTCTACGTTACAAATTGATGTGTCTAATTATATCTAATGGAGAGAAAAGATAACAGTTTGAAATGAAACATTACATGGGAAAGAAAACACATCTAAGTGTCTGAGCAAACTCATTTCTTTCTAAATGGAAAGGGCATTATCTATATCAGTGTTTCTCTACCTCGACAACTTTTAAGATGAGTGGACTTCGCCTCCTGGAATTCTTTCCTTAAATTCTTAAATTTGCTGAGGTTGAGAAACATTGATCTATCCTCTTTTGCCCTTCTAGAGCACGAAATGACAGCAGCCTGTAAGCATCAAGATGCTTTGTTTGGCCTAGCTATGTTACAACAGCAGGTGGCCAACCAATGAGTACCATTCGCCCCCAGGTCCGTCAATTCAAAGCCTCTGTCGGGAATCATGGCTATATCCTCCAGGAGACCCCCGGTTTCTTTGAGGTTTGTATGAGTCTTGATACGAATCAGAGTACTCTTCTTCCACCAGAGGGTAGTGATCTCGGCTGTGTTGGGAACTGGAAGACAAGCGGTTCCTGCTCTTCCGAGCCCTTTCGTTGTGGTAGTTTTCATCCGAGGTCATTAGACTTCGTCGTTCGATTGGAGAATTCTCGGTAGAATGGTTGCTATGCCTCAGACGTTGGCTCTATAAATAGCAAAGCAGTCAAACATTAAAAAAAAGGGGGAGGGCTGGATGCCACAAGTTCGTGTCACTCTTCTGAATTTGTTGCAAGTTTGTCCTGAAATTGTTGATTTAACATATAATTGGCTGCTGTTTAATATATTTAGGCTCACCATCTGTTTTCAAAAGCTGAGGTAAGAAAACAGCAGAATGTTACATGCCTTGATGTAATTTAAAATACTTGGCAATGAGAACAGAAAAATCAGATCTCAGGTATACTGCCTGGTGAAAAATGTAAAAGCCATCTTTTAAAACTTCAAAATAAGGCCCACCCTGAACAAGTTCTTAAAATAGGCTTCTGTTGATGTTCTAAATTCATCTGCTTTTCATTCCGTGCTTTATAGAAGATCTGAAATATTCCACTGCTCTGCTCCTGCGATGTATTATTTAACTTACCTTCACCTACAATTTTTGCTCTCTCTATACTGGATGAATTCATATTTACATTTCTTAGTAGTGGATTATGAAGTAACTTCCTTATCTCCAAGTTCTTCAAGTCAAAGGTATAATCCTTGAGTGAGGGCTAATACTGCAATATATCACTATTTTCTTTCTGTTTGCTGACAATTCTAGAATTAAGTAGGTGACACAGATAGGCAAAGCAATCTTGTCTCTTACTAACATCTGAAGTAACTACAATGGCTAGTACCAGCTCATAGATAAGCTGCAGCCACTGTAGGCATGTTTAGTATGATTTGCAAACTGGCCCAAAGGCTAGATGGTATGAAACAGCCTTTGTAAATCAACTAGGATCTAAAATTCATTCCTTGGGAAAACAGATTAACAGTGAATGGAACTGAGGTAGGTGTGGGGATTGTGCTAAAGCCATCTAAATGAGTTTGCTTTGTCCGCCTCATTTGCCCTTGCTTAGGAGCAAAGTTCAAGAGAAGGGGCTGGCCAACACAAACAAGATGGAAAACGAAAAGTTTCACAGTTAAAAACAAGCATGTTTCCACAGAACTCAAACTGTTGCTCGCACAGTCAACCACTCACTAAGCAGAAACAATGCTATGTGTAGAACCTGGCCTTAAAATATTACACATAAATTCAAAAATTAAATGCCTTCTTCTGCATCCATGCAGTGACAGAAAAAAAACAGAGCACTTAGATAGTGAACAAGTATATTAAAAGCCATCAATTTGACTAGCAGATTGAGTTTGGGGGATTTGCTTAATCCTCCAACTGGACATACAGACTATGGGAAGTGTAACACGTAGTAAAAGCCACACACATTGTGCTGAGTTGTTTAGCGACACTGGCCTCCGTGCATTCTCTGTGCACTTACAAACATAGACAACTTGAACTGATAAGACATTTTCCCCCCAACTTAGTAAAACACGTACTTCTGATTAAGGACTATTTACATGCCACGTTTGAAGTGTCAAAGGCCCGCCGTTTTTGAGCTATCCCTGTGGAAAAAAATGTTCAGAATCTTTTTATAATTGGAATAATATTTTATTAATCATTTTTTTAAAAAATCAGAACAGATGAACCAATTTTTCTGAACTGTTACCTCAAAGAAGAAATGAGGCAAACTACACTAGAGGCAGGGCATTAGCATCATATTAATACACAACTTTTGTGAGTTGATCAACCTGGAGAAAATACTGAAACTAATCTATTTGGAACAACTGTAACAATTGGTGGCACCGTAACATATCTGACATGCTTATCTTTTTAAGAATTTCTTGCGCAGCAGTTTTTTTCATGATAAAAAGGGAGGATCTGGTTATGTTCCATCATCCCCTTTGATTTATGTACAACAATCTTAACATTCATATTCTATTTGTATCCGAACAAAACTTTCCAGAATTAAAGATCAACCAAAGTAGCTATGGTTTATTTTTCTTGGCTAATAAAATCAGTTAATCCAATGCCAACAGTGAATTACCTGTTGGCTGTGGCATTGTAATAACATAGAAGGAGTTGTAGATTGATCACTAAATATTTATATCACTTGTTCACTCCACTTTTCAAGAGACACATCCAGTCAAGATTCATTATATATTGAGACACTAAATAGTGTTACAATCATTGCATACAGATCTGGAAATATATCCCCCCCTCCCCACAAATCCAGTGGAGCCAGTATATCATACAAAAGGAATTTACATACCTGCCACATCTGATTGTATTTTGCTAATACTTGCTAGTGAATTAATTAAGTGATGTTCACTGGCAGGCATATTTTCACCCTACTAATTGTATTCCAATGGAACAAACCCATAGAACGCATTCGAAAGCACTGTGAGGCTCACATGAATTACAAACTACAGGAGAATTCCCGTATTTTTTTCAATTATCAACTGCTTTATACCAATTAATGGAAGTAACCTCATCTTTAATGGAAAATGGGGCAGAGTCACTTACTTCAATTTGGCAGCTATAGAAATTAAACAAACAAACAAATAAACCCACTGCATGTTTAAATCTCTAGGCACGCTGGTTTCGGAATACAGGTGTCTTCTTATGAGCCATTTGGCTCCGATACAGGATACGTAAGGGCACACCACCAATGGCACAAACTCATGGATTCATACCTGTAATCCAGAGATCGCAGTAGGGTAAGGGGATAGTGCAGTGGAGCCTAGGTTTCTTCCAAGCAAAGGTGTCATAGGTGTGCTACTGGTAGTGTGTGTAGCACGCCAGTAGGCCTCAAGGTATTCTGCCAAGTGTTCACAAGCATCTTCAAGTTGGTTTTCATCCAGAATAACATCAAACATTTCCTGTTCAGAAAATAAGCATTATATTACATTATTATCAAACACAAACTAGGCATGGTGATTTAAAAAAACTCTTGATCTCAAATATGAGTTAGACTTATGTAGCAAGATGGTTAACCTTAATTCACAACCAAATCCAAACCTAACCCTACACTTCTTACTGCAGCCTCATACTGGTAGTCTTCACTTAATGACTGTTCATTCAGTGACTGTTTAAAGTTACGTTATTGCTGAAAAAAGAAATTTACGACCGGATCTTGAACTTGTGGCCATCACAATATTTCCCCAGTCATATCAGGATTCAAGCAGTTGGCAACCAATGCACATTTATAATAATCACAGTGTCCTACAGTTGTGTTATTGCCATTTGCAACCTTCACAAACAAAGTAAATGGGAAAGCTAGCAGGAAGACACAAGTTATAGTCATGTGATGTTACACCTAAGGACAGCACACGGTTTGATTCATGACCGCAGTTTGAACAGATGTCATAACTTAGTCATGGCCATGTGAGTCTAGGCAACTCTACATTTTATATAATACACACTCATAGGAATGCATAGTGCAATACATGAATGCAATTCAAAAATAATGTCCATCAGTCGTGATGCTTCAAAAATGGTTGCAAGCAAACATTTCTGGAAGTATTCCTTCAGAGGAATCCATGTGCAGTTATAAGTTTATGTTTGTCTTGCTCCATCCTGGTGAAATCTATCCAATATTTATTTATTTTTAAAAATGTATTGTATATGCAATTTGTTTTGCATACATAACATGATGAACACTAAAAAAGCAGAATCTGAGTTCTCATCTTAACAGACAAAGCAGCCTTATGGAATCTCCTCTCCCCAAAAGTGAGGTTAGCTTCATCCCTCTTAACAGTATGCAAGTACATCAAGAGCTTGCTATGTTCTCAGGCCTGAGGGTTCACGGGAACAGAGAGACTCTGGCTTCCCTATTGCGGCTAACATTCCTCTCTTGTTTCATGTGGGATTTTTTGGGGGTAGTTTTTAATAATGATTTTTTAATGCATTTATTCGTTTCCTTTTTTAATTAAATATTGCATGCTGCTCAGAGTCACTGCCCCATGAGATGGGTGTCTATACAAATATGATAAGAGCTGTGGTGGCGCAATGGTTAGAATGCAGTATTGCAGGCTAACTCTGCCCACACACCGGGAGTTTGAAGATCCTCAAAGTTGACTCACCCTTCCATCCTTCCGAAATTTGTAAAATGAAGACCCAGATTGTTGGGGGCAATATGCTGACTCTGTAAACCGCTTAGAGAGGACTGTAAAGCACTATGAAGCGGTATACCTATAAGTCTAAGTCCTATTGCTATTGCTATAATATTCAAGTGCATTTCTATTATTGGTATAAGACAGGGGTGTCAAACGTGTGGTGTCACATCGTCATGCGATGTATCACGACTTTTCCCTTCACTAAAATGGGGGTAGGTGTGGTCAGCGCCTGATGCATCCTGCTGCGGGCCACGATTTTGACACCGCTCATACAAGGCAACAGATTGTAGCACCATACTAATACAGAAAGCTTTTACTCAGTTCTCATCTGTTGGCGTAACATCTGAGGATTCAGGACCTTTAAAGGGGGCAGAGACAGCTCCTGTTTTTAGTATTTCCTATGTTTGAGTAGCATCTAGTCCCAAAAATGCAGGTAAGAAGGAGCTTTGTTTTCCTCTCCTTTTGGGTTCTGAGTTTTCTGTTCTTTTTCCTAGCACAATCTCAGGGTTTGGAGGTCCAGGGTAGCAGACCACTTGTCTATCCTTTCTTAAAACAACATTCCAAATAACTATATGTTGTTCTCTGAAAGAAAGCAGTTTAGATTCAAGAATAAAACATCTTCTGCTCACAGCAGGGCTGTTTCAAACCTAACAGGAAATTATTCTATGGAATAATTTTCCAATTTCTTTTGGATTAGTCTCCTATGCCAGATGCTTGATTCTTTTATTCACCTGGAATCTTGTAGTTTAATACAGCTTTCCTCCTCTGGTGTTCTCCATACCTCTGCAGACTGTAACTCCTACAATTCCTGATCCAAATCTTTCACTAACAGCAAACTATGAAAGATTGTAGTCTCCAAACATGTGGAGATTACCAAATTATGGCAGATTGCTATAACTTTATCATTGATATACTGTCGCATTTCTCAGATAGAAGTCTTCCATGTGCACTTGAGTGAGAATTTGCACAGTCAAATTAATAGTTAATCTTCCAGTAACAACTTAGAACTCTGAAAGAAAATGTTTGCAATGGAAACAGGTTTTGTAATAGCTGCTTCAGAATAACAGCTAATATCTTTTACACTGTGCAAGATAAAAGAATGAGGACATTAGAGTACAGTATAACAAAAATGTTATGTTGTTTTTAAAAACACTTTCTTTACACAGCTCCTACATCAGGACATTCTGTGTAACAAATGCTGATGCTTACAGCACTTGCATAGTAAGAGCTGATCTTAGGATCAACATATACTGCCACTATGAAAAATTCGTAAGGATTTGGAGCTGATAAAGGATTCTTAATTATTAATATTCTACTTCAGAATCTAGGTTGACAATACAATGTAAATTAAAGAAGTTAAAACACTTGCCGTATGTTAAAACGTTTTCTCTGTTCATAAACATACCCAAACTTGCCAGATATATAGCAAGAAATTTGGTGTATAATGTACTGTAGATAGATAGATTCAAAAACCAATATTCTCAGTGGATCTGGTATATGTAAAGGAAATGATGCATCAATTAATAACTACAGGTAGTTCTTGACTTATGACAATTGTGACTAGAATATTCATCACTAAGGAATAAGGTCTTTAAATAAGTTGCCCCCGATTTTATGACTCTTGCCGAAGTCATTATGCAAAGCACATGCTTGTTAAACAAATCCCGTTTCTCCCACTGAATTTTCTTATTGGAAGCCCCCTGGAAAGATTGCAAATGGTGATCACATGACCCCAAGATGCTGCAACTGTTGTAAATTATTGTTGTTAGATGATCTTGAATTTTGATCATGTGACTGTGGGGACACTGTGACAATCTTGAGTGCGAGGACCGGTTGTGAAGTAAATTTTTTTACTGGTACTGTGACGTTGAACAATCATTAAATGAACAATATGTACTGTTTTAATATGGAAAGGGTGAAATCAGTGAACAAGTAGTATTAACTGGGAAAGTCAGAATAGGAGATAAATTTTTTAAAAAACTCTCTAAAGATTGACTGTTGGTTTTAGCAGTTGCCAAAGATTTTAGATATGAGTTCCTGACCAATGTCGGCCTTCAATCCTGTTGTAAATAAAACTACAGGAAAGACAAAAATGTGGATGCTCATTGTTTCCATGGATACCTTGTCACTCACACATCTGCTGGTTTTTTTTCCAAAATACATGTATATGTATGTTTCTTATTGTTATGTTATTATTTATTAATATTTTTATGCCACCCATCTCCCCTACAAAGTGGCTTACGAGTTATAAAACATTAAAACTACACAGATTAAAGTATTATTAAAAACTGTACAGGTAGTCATTGACTTACAACAGTTTGCTTAGTAACCATAGTCACAACAGCAAAAAAAGAGTGACTTATGACCATTTTTCACACTTATGACCGTTGCTGCATCCCCACAGTCACATGTTTTACATTCAGATGTTGACAACTGACTCACATTTATGATGGTTACAGGGTCCCGGGGTCACGTGATCACTTTTTCAACTTTCTAACAAGCAAAGTCAATGGGGAAACCAGATTCACTTAACAACCGTGTTACTAATTTAACAACTGCGGTGATTCACTTAACAACTATGGCAAGAAAAATTGTAAAATGAGGCAAAACTCACTTGACAAATTTCTCACTTAGTAAAAGAAATTTTGGGCTCAATTGTGGTCGTAAGTTGAGGACTACCTGCACTAAAACCCAAACTAAGACAGCTATATTTATGAGTAAAGCAACCTTACTTTTCATTTGTCTCTTTCTCCCTGCATTGGTAATTCAGATGTTTTCATAACATTCGAATAGTTTTGTGGATGTTCACCAAATCACACAATATAGTAAGACACACAGTTACCGCTTTCTGTCTTCAGTTTAGTTCCTAATAATATTGTTTGAACATCAAGCACTTGGCTTGCCTTGTCCTGCCTTTCATTAGAAGAAATACAGAAATTATGGGAAATTACTTAGTAAGGAAAATGTAATGCACTGGACCTCACAGAGGGCTTCCTTTTTTCTAGTGCAAATTTCTCTGGTGTTGTGGGTGGAAAATTAGTGGGCTGTTAAAGAAAAGAACAGTAAGTGCAGTTGCTACTATAATCCTACACATCATAGCAGGCCCTGGCCATGATTTTTGGCTGTACATAGAAAGAGGAAACTTTCTTTGTCGAGACTTGTGACCTATTTTTGAACACATTTGGGATTTGATCAGCTGTCTGTTATAGCACTCTTCTCCTGAAAATAAATTTATTGGGAAATAAAGCAGTACTACATTAATACAAAAGATTCTGCTATCTCTATATTTATTATTTATGTAGTTTTTAAAAATGCGGTCCTGAACTTACTGGCGGACACTGTGCAAGCTTATCGGCTGCAACCAGCTGGACATTTAAATGTTTGCTCTGCGACTTTCCTCTTGATTTGATGAGTCGCTGTAAAACCTGAAAAGACAATGCAAAGCAACAGTGAGGTTGGTTCACGGCTGTCAAACTTTTTGTGGGTGTGACACGATACTTTACATTTTATGCTTCACGTATTAAACTCGAAAGCTTGTTGTATCTCTATATAAGTTTGTCCTCCTTCGGTAGAATTCTCAGTGTTATTGCTGGATCTATGTACATTAGGGTCAATTTAAGTCTGGGTAAATCCTACACCAGGGGAATGGATCCTCTTGAAACATGGTGTCTACCGCTAGTGGGTTCCAAATCCTGTTGCTACCGGTTTGTTCACGGTGGCATGTGCAGAAGCATCCGGGCGGGTGGGCAGAGCCTCCCGCCACAACCAGTTCGCCCGATGTGGGGCAAACTGGTAGCATCTCACCACTGGTGTCTACATAAATCACTGGCTGAACTCTTATCTAGGCCTGGACTAGTATTTCTTAGCATTTAGTTTAAGAACAGCCACCAAGTGCTCTGCAAAATACCAAAATAAAACTATTTTATCTATATGATCTGACCTCTACACTTGAATGTGATCAAAGGAAAGGCAGAGAACAATTAAATGGTATCAACAGGATGATTTCAGGCATATTTCACCAAAGAAAGGAGTCTGCATTGAAAGTTGAAGAAAAACAAATAGTTGAATGAGTAGCAAAGTACACTGTCTTAAGACCAGAAGAAAAGATAGTGGAAAATAAGGTCTTCTTTGGGGAAAAACATAATCCGATGTCACAGCATTCTCCCATCACAGACCAGAATATTTCTTGAATATCATTTATGGTGGTTTCTAATCAAAGGTATATTTTCTCCACTTTTAGTAAGTCAGTATAAATCACTTTTTTCCTCCTTCGCTAAACCAGGGGGGGGGGCGTGGACAGCATGTGACACATCCAGCCCGCAGGCCACGAGTTTCATATCCCTGCTCTATGTGCTCATGCTCATGTGATCAAAATTCTGACCCTCGGCAACTGGTTCATAGTTATGACCTTTGCTGTGTCTTAGGATCATGTGATCACCTTTTGCAACCTTCTGACAAGCAAATTCAATGAGGAAGCCAGATTCACTTAACAACCAGGCTACTCACTTATTAACTGCTGTGATTCACGTAACAACTGAGGCAAAAAAAAAATCATAAAATGGGGCAAAACTCAACAAATTAACAACAGAAATTTTGGGCTCAATTGTGGTCGTAAGTCGAGGACTATCTGTACTGTTCACTTGATATAACTTCCAATTTAATACATGGTGAAACATAATACATTTTACAAATGTTCAGCTGTTCTGAGGTAGTGTCCACTGAAGAGTGAAATTATATCTGAGGACAACTTAAAGCTACATTACCTCAATCATGGGCTAGAGATAACATGCAGGTAACATGTCATACACACAGCAAAGAAAAATATTTCTACAAGGACAGATATGAATGGAGAAAGGCCAAGAGACAAAGACTCTAACCTTTGGAGATGACACTTTAACATGGACAATAATTGGAGCTAACGATGTCTTAATAAGTTGTGCAGGGTGGTTAATTGTATCTGCATCTAGAACAACCAATTGCAAGGATCGTGCCAGTTCAAAAATTCGTTCAATCTCACTCTGTACTTCCGCTGAAAAATGAAAGACCCAGAAAACATGAGTAACATTTTGGAACAAATCAAAGTACTTATGTTGACACATAGATACCATTTTAGCTGGACTTGTAATTTCTGATACTCAAGCTTTCAATCGCGTCGCTAATTCTAAGTAAAATAAGATACCGCATTCTTTGAAAACTTCAAAGTTGTATGGAGAGAGAATGAAGCTTAGGAGGCGAGGTGGCGCAGTGGTTAGAGTGCTGTACTGCATCTACTTCAGCTGACTGCTAGTTCAGCAGATCAGTGGATCAAATCTCACCGGCTCAAGGTTGACTCAGCCTTCCATCCTTCCGAGGTGGGTAAAATGAGGACCCAGATTGTTGGGGGCAATATGCTATTTAGTATACTGTCGATTGTTGTAAGCCACCCAGAGTCCTTGGAGAGTGGGTGGCATAGAAATATGATTAATTATAAATAATAAGCTTGATTCTTGTAGGATCAAGCTTCATTCTCTCTCCATACAACTTTGTACTTCATATACAGTATTTGTATATATGTACTGTATCTCTGTGGAGAAGATCCATCTAATATAGAGATGTACCTTCTAATCATTGTGTATTTAGCATCAATAATGCAAAACTGAACTAAGAAAGAAAACAAATAATAAACTACCATTATAGGATGGATGGTAAAAAAAGAAAAGGTTTTAGTACCTACATGCTTTACTCTGTATCAAAACATTATGTCTCCCAATAGTTTCATGTGGGGAGTGGGGCAACCTTGATACTGGAGGTCCAGGGTTGCTTAAGAAAGAGCAGAACTACTATAATAAAGTGCTCTCAATTCCCAACCCTCATAGTGACACAAAAGAATACCATGATTGATGACACTAAAGCCCACTAAGAGATCTAGTAGACCAAAGGCTATTTCTCTCTCCCCACTAGGTCATCCACAAGAGTTGTTAATGTGGTTTCCATCCCATGTTCAGGGCTAAAACTCTTGCCCAACAATATAAGCAATCTGATTTTTCCAGAATCCTTGGTAATGTTGATCTACCATCTTCCTCTGAAAGGGAAAGTCAAGGACAGAACAGTATTT
Source organism: Ptyas mucosa (assembly GCA_012654045.1). Classification (NCBI taxonomy): domain Eukaryota; kingdom Metazoa; phylum Chordata; class Lepidosauria; order Squamata; family Colubridae; genus Ptyas; species Ptyas mucosa. Next base: position 19,862,178 of record WNWU01000006.1, read on the forward strand.
GCTCAAAATTGCTGGGTCCAAGGCAAGCCTCCTGAGGACTTGAAGGAGTTAAGGGCAGTATCTTCTGCTTCCATAATGAAGCACTGACCACTGTCTTGTCCTTGTCTCCTATCTTGGCAAGGATCAGAGCATGGTAATTCCATGTTTTTGTAACAGAAGATAATACTTCTCCCGTCCTCCACAAAATTGGGGGGGGGGGAGAGAAAATAGCCATCACCATGCAAAACTATCACAATCTATTTCTGGAAAAAAATAAACTTACCTAAACTGGACCTGGTATTTGACCGTTCAATTATTGCCCTTTTGCTTGGATTATTTAAAACAGATCTCTTGGCAAGAGAAATGTCAGCTGTCACTCTAGTTATTGATATCCTACCAAAAAACAGAACAAAACAAAATGATTTAAATGCAAGTTGTTTGTGAAAAAATGTTAAACTGCCTTTTACAACACAACATTCTAAAAGAAGCACTATATTGTATGATCAGGGAGGTAAACGATTCTGCTGAAAAGCAAAACTATTTCGTTTACCAAAAACATTTTATGAAAAAGCCAGCAGAATACTACTGATAGACCCTATCATCATCCATGCTAACAAACATAAAGCAAAACAAAGCAAAGCACATACCGTTATTGTTCACTGTTTCTGTATACAATGTGTTCTTTCAATTTAATTTCAAAATACAATATGGATATTTACTTTATTAAAATTATTGTAGAAAGGGACTTCCGGGTGGGGAAAATGAGAAATGATGTGCCTACAAACTGTGGAGACGATGCTGAGGTGAAGATTAGTGATTTGAGGGCAAGCCTGAAGCAGTGGAGTTTCTCTGGATAAGGAGAAGCCAGGAGATGGCCCATGTGCATTCTGGAAGGCAGTTCCTTGTGAGGAGATCTGCAGAACTTTGCAGGGCTCCTCATAAGTATGATCACTGAGAGCCAAGGAAGAAACATCAGGCTCACAACCTCAGCAGAGCCTATTTAAAGATGTTGGATTCCCTCAAATCTCCACTTTCTAAAACACATTTGAAATATAACCTTTTTTAAAAACTACAGAGATCTTCTGAGCAGAAAATCACAAGGACCTGGTGAGGGTTCCTTTCACCAAGGATTAAAACTAAATCAAGACAAATGAGGATTTAAAAATAATAAAAAGCAAAAGGCTGCCTAAAAATTTAAAGCAGGAAGGCTTAAAATGAACAAAGGGGGAAGTTCAGTTTGGAATTACTTACTTTAAAGTTTGCCTGATACGCCAGTTGCGTCCCTTTCTAGATCGGGACTCCTTACGCACGGTCACTCAAGCACTCTCACTTCTCGTCTGGACTACTGTAACGCTCTCTACATGGGGCTCCCCTTGGGGTGCACCCGGAGGCTCCAGCTGGTGCAGAATGCGGCCGCGTGGGGGATTATGGGAGCGACAGGGCGCTCCCATGTGACCCCTCTCCTGCGCGAGCTGCATTCGCTCCTGCTGGACTTCCAGGTGCGCTTCAAGGTGTTGGTGATCACCTTTAAAGCGCTCCATGGCTTAGGGCCGGGGTACTTACGGGACCGCCTTCTGCCACCGATTACCTCCCACCGGCTGGTTCGCTCCCACAGAGAGGGCCTCCTCAGGGTGCCATCATCCAGACAATGCTGGCTGGCGACCCCCAGGGGGAGAGCCTTCTCTGTGGTGTTGGAACGATCTACCCCCAGAGATACAAGTAATTCCCGACCTCCGGACTTTTCGTCGGGCCCTAAAAACCCATCTTTTTCAACTAGCCGGGCTGGCCTGATTTTATGTTGCTTTTATATAGTGATACTGATCTAAATTTTAAATTTTGAATTTGTAATACTTTTTAACTATATGGGCCAAATTATTTAATTTATTTTAAAATTATTTTAATTTTTATATACATATGTTTTATTCTGGCTGTTTACCGCCCTGAGTCCGAAAGGAGAAGGGTGGTATAAAAGTTCGAAAATAAAATAAATAAATAAAAGTACTGTTGAAATAATTAAATAAATTATGCATAGTTCCATGGGAAAAAGGATTGTTTAGATTTGCCAACGAACACAATTAGTTAGTTTTGTTAAGCAAAGAGATAAGATGAAAGATTATCTGACTATAAAACTACAGAGTGCTAAATGGGTCCAAAGAGTTGAGGATATAGAGAAAGGGGAAAAAATAAAGAAGAGTGCATGGAGGAAAAATGTGTAAACAAAGAAGAAAAAATGAATTAAAAAATTGAAGACTCTGTACTGAAGATGAATGGGGAGGTTGAACAAAAGATGAATAAAAAATGAAGACTCTCCAGTGCAAATACGGTAAATCAGAAGCATTAAACCAAGAGATTAAAAAAGTTTTTGACAATGTGATACTATTTGATTCACACATGAAACAATTCTGTTTGTGATTGACAGTAATTACAGGAAATCTATTGAAGATATGAAAGAGAAGGTTGATGAAGCCTTAAAAAAAATTCAATATGGAAGAAGAAGTGGATGCAAAAGTGAATCGATACAACAAAATGAAAAGTCCTGATTGGTATACATGGCCTCAGATACAATCAAGATATGATAAAGATTTGAAACAATATGGTTTTAATTTGGGGAAATCAGATGTGTATTTTAATTATATATATAATAACAGCAGCAAAAATTGTATTTGCGCAAAATTGGAAGACAGAAAAAATCCCGTCAGAAGATGAAGTAATAAAAAAGATTTTAGACTGTGGAAATGAATAGATTAACTTTAAGAATAAAAGATAAAGAGGAATCGGTGTATTTCAAGACATGGGGAAGATTTTATGTATGGTTAGAAAAGGAATATGAATAAAAGGTAATAGATAAATGATTTAGATAAATGGAAAGTTAAATGAGGGAGAGGATAAAAAAGAAATAGAAACCAAGAGGACACCAGAGTAAATGGAAAAGGGGGATGGGAAGGGGGAAAAGAAAGATTATAAGGATAAATGTACAATTATGATGATAAAAGTGACAGATTGAGTAAAATTGAAAAGAAATCGAAAAGAAAGTACACATTAGAATACTGGAGTTGCTCGGACGCCAAACGAAGAAAATATTCCATAACAAAGGAGAAAGAAAGGAGAAAGTAGAGAGTAAGAAGAGGAGAGGGAGAGAGATGAATGGATGAAAGGGGAAAGGAGAGGGGATAGGAGTAGGAGAGAAGGTGAGAAAGGGGGGAAAGGTGAGGAGTGGGGGAAAGGAAGGGAAAGAAGAAGGAGAAGAAGGTTTGTTGTGAAATGAGGGAAAAGAAAGGGTAGAAGAGCAATGTATGCAATTAATGCCTTATTTTTATGCTTTCTTTAAGAAAAATATGTATATATATATATATATATATATATATATATATATATGATCAATTATGTATAAGAGAATGTACATTTACATTATGTGTATAAGAAATAAAAATGAATTTTTTTTCAAAATAAAAAACAAAATGAAAAGTCAAGAAATGCACCAAGAAATAACAACTGTTATAAATCAGTGCTATCCTGCCTTCGTAAGAAGGGAACTGACATCAACTTCAAAGCTGGAGAGATTTTATTTAAAGAGACCTACTAAGGATGAAGGAAATAGTCCAATAAAATGTACATTTAGGCATATGTTCAATTTGGCAAAACACTCTTCTTTAAAGCAGAAAAGGTGAAAAAATCTGGCCTAAGACAAATTCAAATCTCCTTCTTTTATGCCAAACAGACAAGGCCGATCTTTATGGGTTATGGTGCTCCTCAGTTTTTTTCACATGTGGTACAAAAATACAGTCTGCAGAGGATTTATTCATAGCAACCCTTGACTTGCCATTGACAGTTACCATGGTTTCCTATAGGAAAATAATGATGCCCAGTTTTCATATTTAAATGCTGCACCAAACGACATCTGTCAGCACGAATGATGAAATGCTTGCTCTGTACTTAATATAAATGTTTCCTTCTCATAACCAAGCAACAAGCTTTAGGTAAGTAAGATAATTTAGAGCTCCAGGCAAAGTGAAAATATTAATGAGTACCATCACCTAAACTAACATTCAGTGATATGGTGCATTTAACTGCAGAAACATCCAATGGAGCTCCTATTTAACTAGGATCACCTTAAAGGGCCTGCTCACATCCTCTTAATTGTAGGCATAAACAAATGAAAGAAGGTTCAATACTATAGAGTATGCAAAAATATTCATATTTCTATTTTTTTTTGCTAGGTGAGAAGCAATTGCAAATACTCTATGCAATTTATTTAGCCATCTAATTTAATACAACAGCACTCAATCAATATGTCATTTTATCCTTAAAAAGGTAAGAGCAGTTTGATTCACATGGAAAATGTGGTGCTTAAGCAACTGTGCTGAACCAAACTTAAACAACCACTTTATTTTTAAATGGAGGTATAAGACCTATTATAAAATGCAGTTCAGCAGTAGTTTCAAGGCCGAAAATCTGCCCACCTCTGACTTAGCTGATGTGTGAACCAGGCCAAAACCTCATCTGCTTTTTAAAATTGGGAGACTTTTAATTATATATTTTCCTGTATTTTGAAAAAGACATTTAACAGGGTTACGTGGATAACATATCCCCCCCCCCCCCCCCCGGTGTATCTGCATCTGCTTTTTTATAAGGCAACTACCAATTAAATGGGATCGGGGAAATTCACACATTCTTTTTCCTTTTAGCCAGGCAAATTAAAATGATAAATGTCCATGTTTTGGTCACTTTTTTTAAAAAAAATGAAATAATGCTTGTGTAAGAAGCATTAACACAATAAATAATAATGTTTGTATATGAATCAGGTAGATAAAGATGATAATTTGAGCATCCAGCTTTGGAGATATCCAGTATGTTTTGGGGTGTGTTTTGTTTGCTTTTTATAGGTAGTCCCTGACTTACAACAGTTCATTTAGTGACCATTTGATGTTACAATGGCACTGAAAAAGTGATTTATGATCATTGCAGCATCCAGATGATCACATGACCAAAAATCATGGCTTGGCAACTGGTTCATATTTATGACAGTTGCCATGACCTGGGGTCATGTGATCACCTTTTGTGACCTTCTGACAAGCAAAGTCAATGGGGAAGCGGAGTTCATTTAACAACCATATTAGTAAGTTAACAACTGCAGTGACTCACTTAACAATTGTGGCAAGTTATGTCGTAAAATCACTTAACTACCATCTCACTTAACAACAGAAACTTTGTGCTCAATTTTTGCCATAAATCAAGGACTACCTGTACTGTTAGTTGTAATCCTTTCCTGTATCCAGGTCAAGAGTGCAATTGTATTTTCTAAGCAGTAGCTCCTATTAAATGAAACACAGTCCACATTATCCAAAACTGGCAAATGCCTGTAAATTCCCATCTTTGGTTTATCTACTGCTGTACAGCTTGGCCCAGGAATGTAATTGTAAGCCCTAACCTGCCACTCTGAGGCTTCAAAGCTGCTCTTGGATAAATGATATATGAACGTATTTGGCTCTTTTTTTGTTTTGTTTTTTTTAATTTGATTTATATGCCGCCCTTCTCCGGAGACTCAGGGCGGCTTACAATGCGTTAAGCAATAGCCTTCATACTTTTGTATATTTATACAAAGTCAGCTTATTGCCCCCACAAACTGGGTCCTCATTTAACCTACCTTAGAAAGGATGGAAGGCTGAGTCAACCTTGAGCCTGGTGAGATTCGAACTTACAGTAATTGCAGACAGCTGGTGTTGATCACTATGCTTTTTGTCTGCTGAGCTAAACCAGGCTCCTCCCTGTTCTTTAGTTGGTGCTCTTCAACTGCATGTGATGTGTGTGTTTATGGCATATATCAGGGATCCCTAACCCCCAGGCTGTGACCCACTGCTGGGTCTTGAGCCTTTCAGAACCAGGCCGCAGAGGCATTGGTGGGTTTCAAATTTTTTTACTACTGGTTCTGTGGTGGGTGTGGCAGGGGAAGGATACTGTAAAATCTCCATTCTCTCCCCAATCCAGGGGAAAGTTACTGAAAAATCCCCATTTCCTCCTGATCAGCTGGGACTTGGGAGGCAGAGAATAGATGGGGACGGGGCCAGTCGGAATTTTTACTACCGGTTCTCTGAACTACTCAAAATTCTCCAGAATTTTCTCCAGAACTGGTCAGAACCTGCTGAAACCCACCTCTGCGCAGAGATGGTAGGCGAGCATACGCACGCGTACATCCCCACTTCTGCAAGCAGTGGGGCAAGCATGTGTGCTTCATTTGTATGAGCAGCTGACGCAATTGCTTGCCGCTCGTGCAAATGGAACTGTGCGTGTGCTTGAATGCCCCTCACTTGGAACCATCCCCTCTCACCTCCCCCTCCACTGGTCCTCAAAGCCAGAAAGGTTTTGGAACTCTGACGTGTATGTACACACACGCGCACACACAGAATATCTATACTAATGTAATTCCAAAGTGTTTTTCATCTACATCAAAAAAACACACTATGTCCTTTTAAAGTGGCATGAATCCAAAGTAAATACTCCATCACATAATGTTCTGAGATGGCAATAAATTGTTTCATGCTAGCTCTTGAAATAAAACACTGCTTAAGTAGCCTAAAATGGAAGAATCTACCAGCAACTACCAGCTGCTTTGAGAATTTTTAATTCTTACCCAGCAGATTACCAGCTGATGCCAACAACAGAACCTGTGAAGCTAACATTTGGTACCACAAATCACCTTCAGAGTTAGAACAGTTGGAAACTTGCATATTCACTTTAAACCTGAGAGATAACACCTGAGCTTCCAATTGGCCTAACTTTTCCATCTTTCCTCCCTCGTTTATTTCGGGAAAGCCATTTCAGTATTTGAACAAACGTGAAGAAAAGACATCTTCTTTTCTTCTACTGGTTCTCTGAACTACTCAAAATTTCTGCTACTAGTTCTCCAGAACTGGTCAGAACCTGCTGGACCTAAGGGTCTTGGCAGTAGCAGGCGGAATGGGACTTTTTGGCTTGATCCCTTCTCCTTGCCTGTTTCGCCTCAAGGTTTTCGCCTCTGGGTTATTAGCCACAAACTTTTCTCCTCAGCTGGCCCTCCACCAATCTTTCAACCCAGCACAACGGCCACAGCCACTCCCTCCCAGGTGCTTCGCCACAGCCCATACACAGAAGGAGGTTTTGTCCTAGGTTTTTTGACACCTGGGACAGTTAGGGCCCAACAAATCAGCTAGAGGGAGAAGGAAGGAAGGATCAGCCTTAGTGAAATGGGAGGGAGAAGGAGGGGGGGACTTCCACCTCTGGCTTTTTTTTCAAGAGAAGGAAGAACCCTTTTCAGGTCAGATATCCAAATCGATAACTAATGACAATGAATAATTTACGGCATTGATTCCCACCCCCAAAAAAGAGGGGGAGATGTTGGCAAACATCCCATTCAAGATTTTGAAAGGAAGAAAAGGAAATTGTAAAAGCGCTCCGTTCCCACCCCTGTCCGTTCCTCCAGTTCAAAGGGAAGCACTCCTGGTTTTTTTTTTAATGTTTTGCAAGAGGAAGAGTTAGTAGCAATTAATTTCTTAACCAAAAGCAACAAATCTTAAGGATACCAGCAAGAAGGTTACAGTCATAGTCATAAGTGGGAGGAGATGGGTGATAGGAACGATGAGAAGATTAATAGTAATGCAGACTTAGTAACTAGTTTGACAGTGTTACCTCAGAGTGTAAAATGGCCAGTATAATCCTTATATTTATGAGGCTTTAAGGTTTGCCCTGTCATTTCTACCATCCCTTACATCTTTCTCCCTTTTAACTTCCCAACTTGGATTAAATGAGTTCCAAAAATTAGGCATGGCGGCCTGGACTGGCCTTGGTCACAATCTCACCGAATAATCTGGTTGATTTGTATTCTAGCCTAACGGGCAAAAAACAAAGACACAGGAGATGAATAGTACAGCCAATGTACTAGGGATGAAGCGGAAGAAAAAATAATAGACCGTGCTCTTACAATCCTTTTCCTGATATATATTACTATAGTCTCATACAGCCCTTTTCCATATAGATTTCAATTAGATCTCAGTAATCCTTGCAACAGTCTTGAAAAATATTTCAGTATTATTATTGCTTCTGCATCAGAGAAAAGATATCAGAGAATCATTCCATGAGGTAAAGGCCAAGATGAACTTCCGGAAAATAGGTAAAATACAGTTGTTGTTGTTGTTGTTGTTGTTGTTGTTGTTGTTGTTTTTGGCTAAGCAGTCTATACTTCTGAAATGTATATCTTGCAAGGATTTTTTTAAAACAAAAATGTAATTAAATCTCTTCATAAACTCAAACTTATTTTGTGTCATCGTTTCAGATTGAGAAAATGTCACAGAAATATTTAAGCAGTAAATTAAGAAGATCAACTGAAAAAGCAGTTTCAAAATTCAGAAATGCTGTCACTGGATTTATAAGTGCTATTAAAATATACTTGAGACAGACAGAAGATGGATGGGAGCAAACATGATGCAAGAAGATGTCTTAAAATCCTGAATTCTAGTAGGAGAGCTCATATCGTGTTTTCAGATTTAGTGGTCCCACAATGGCTTTGGGACACAAATTACTAGATGCAACTTGGCTATGATGTATGCGAATAAGACGCCACTCACTGCAGAGCTAGTCCTTTGAAATTTACTTTGGATTCTCATGCAATGTAAGAAAGTTGTATTTCCAGAGATTATAAATTTTCATATTCATAATAAGAACGTAGTGACTTTTTATCAGCTAGAAATTGGGAGGAGATTTGCTTATCTACATAGTATCCCAAAATGTTAGGTTCGTACTGCCAGTCCATTTATAAGTATCCTGACCTCTTTTGATAGCCATTCTTTTCATAATGAGTCAATCTGTGTTTCTCTGGGATATGTATGTGTGAGAGAGAGAGCAAATGTGAGATAGAAACGCTCAGAATTGCTACACTATTAGCATTTCTACTCTCCAATCCCTCCTCATATCTTCAGATCCAGACTCCTAAGACCTTACTAACTGCTGTTAGCTGCCATAATTTTTTAAAATGTAAAATAGTGCAATAAATGATGCCATGACATAGGCGCCACTCTTATGTATTTGCAACCTGATGCCTGATGTTTGTATCACAAACTCATGGTGCACGTTTCATCACTGCTCACATATGATCAATCATGTGCAGATTGGGAGTTGGGACCTGTCAATTCATTGTGCTCTTAACCTGATCTTGAAAAGGGTAGATTTTCTCATGGACACCACTGCCTTTTTCTGATTTCTTAGTCTCGTCTATAGCCCTGTGGTTTTTGGTGGACTTCTCCTATCTCAATATTAATCAAGCCCAATGCTGCTTAGTTTCAAAACTTAGACTTCGTTGTTCACAAAGACCCCTTCATCCAAAGACCGCTTCAGCTATTGAAATCTAATGGGAGATAACAGTATATATCTTTCCTCCAGAGGGCGATGTTTTCCTATTCCATCCAACTCAATAGTAAGGATTACCTAAGGAGCCGGAATAGTGAGCGATCTAAAATGAATGCTTAGAGGAGAGAAAAGCTTGAGAAATCCTAAAGCTGCAATCTGAAGAAGTTAATTAAGCCTGGATCTGAAATTATTAAACATGCAAATAACCTTCCTTAGATGAAGAATAAGCAAGATTTAGCTTCAGATTAATAGAACCAGGCAACCAGTCACGGATTCATCAGAAACTAAGTTCTGTGAAAAAGCTAGACTAATGAGAGTGAATATTTTTGTCAAAAAAACCCTGGACAATTTTATAGGGCTCACATAAATGACAGAACCACAGTATGTTTAAGCATGATTAAGCCAAAGAAATTAAAAATTTCCAAACTTCAAACTACTTCCATTTTTTACTTTCTTATTCCCATAAATGTTTGTCCTACCTTTTAAATAATTCCTAGGAATTTGGGTCAACTTCAGTTCTCAGTCCTTTGATAATGAATTAGGTGGCAACATTTGTTTGAGCCAGATTTTGTATTTTCTTTCTTTTTTTTTTAGAGGAAACAACAGAGTTTTATCTAACTTTACTGAACAGAAAACTCAAAACTCAAGTTTTAAAATATTCATTTCAGCAGAAAACATTTTGTCAAAATTCGATACATATTTTACAAGTTGAATCCATACAGACAGAAATAGGTACACTGAGTTTAGTTCTGCAAGAGAACTAGGCATAAGATGGCAAATGCGCTTATTAACTTGAACAATCACATTTTATTTACTTTGGGTATTTTTACTGCATGCTAAAATATCTAATCAGATAGTCCTATTAAGTATATATAATATAATGATTACAGAAAGAAATAGTATAAAAACACTATAAATAAATGGATGTATGTGCTTTCATGCTTCTATACATAATGCTATGGCAGCCGAAATCAGTTACAGAATATAATGATACCCTTGACTGAGACATCCATCTAGAAGCCTTCTAAGGGAGAACCATGAATCCAAAAGGGGAAGAAAAGAACATTACCGCTCACCTCCCATCGAACCTGTGCTTCAGGAAATCAAACAAGGCTTTCTGCATCATGTCTGTCACCTTGCAGAGATTAAAAAAAATTGAAGTAATAAGATCAACAACAGAGAAAAAGAAGTCCCAAGTCAAAGAAGAAAGTGGAAAAGTAAGGCATCGCAAGATACTCTAAGTTCTATACACCGATTGCGGTGCCTTTAGCGAGTTAGCTCTCCTTCAATGGACATTTTCTAGGTAGACAGAAAGAACTAAATATTCTGCAACAAATCCTGGAAGTTTTCTGACATGCCTCGGCACTTGCAAATGAGAGAACACAAAATGTCACAAATTGGTCCGCTTTTTATATACAACTCCTCTCTGGGCTTTCCAGAATATGTTGGCAATCCTCGGTTCCAGTTTATGCCTGCCAGAAACTGTCAGAAATGATTCCTCTTTGCTGGCTCGTGCTGCAGGTTGTTCTCTGACTGAGATCTAAACTATAGCGTTGGAAGGGGAAAATAAAGCCAAATCTTACTTAACTAAATGCTTAAATGCACCCATACAGGATAGAAGGATAGGATAGAAATGAAAGATATCATCAACTCCGCTAAATTTGATAAGAAGTAGCTTTATTGACAGCTACCCGAAGTTAATCTTGTTCCTTTTGCAGGATGCATTTTTCTGTTCTCCAAATCCCCAAGAAATTGAGAGCATTTTATTTTTCTACTGAAATATTTAGGCACTAAGTCTTAATATGTGAAATCACCACCATGGCTGGATTTGCACACCCAACTGAACCATTATCAAACAAACCACATGGTTTAGTGTTATGCATTAATCCAGCTATTATGTCGGGACTTAACCAACCCATATTTAATATTAATTATGATTTAGCAAAACAGACCAACTTTAATCCATGTTTCATGATCCCAGTTTATATCCATAAACCAGGAATAGGTAATTCTCTCTGTGTGTGTGTGTGTGTGTGTGTGTGTGTGTGTGTGTAAAAATAATTTTGGGTAGGGGAAATGTTCAGGTGCTCACATCACCACAGTAGGTGAGATCAGAGCTAGTAGTGAACATAACCAAAATTTATTTCTTCTTTCTAAAATTCGCTTCTCTCTCCCTTTCTCTCATCCCAATGCAAACATAAATGTAACCCACATAATTATGCAGAAGTAACCAAGATAAATCAATCATGGAGGCACATCCATCAGACTTTGTGTGTGTGTGTGTGTGTGTGTGTGTGTGTGTGTGTGTGTGTGTGTACATCATGGTTTAGCAGTAGATTCAAAACAGATCTGCACAGAAGAAAGGAAAGAGAAAGAGACAGCTGCCACAGTGGATAGGTTCAATTACAAAACACTTCATCCAAAAGTGCATAGGTGTCTTCTGTCCCCCTAGATCAGGATTGGGAAACTATGAGCTTTTTATGATTTGTGGACTTCAACTCCCAGAATTCCTGAGCCAGCCAACAAGTCATAAAGGGGCCATAATTCCCCACCTCTGCCCTAGAAGTTTTTCAATCACCATCCAACTTCCTTTGTTTTTCCTGGGTAAATGGACACATTGTAAACAAAATATGGGGTTATAGTCTCCCACCATTTTTTTACACCTATCGGACCCACTGCAAAGTCACTGGAAACAAAGAGGATTATAGAGGCTGATGCTATGCTCTACAGCAAACCAGCTCCTTTTAAGTTTTTGTTTAAAATTAAAGATAACACTCTAGAAATGAAACCATAGACTGGAAGCAAGGGACCTGGGAGGCACCATGGGAGATATCTTTTGTGCACTTAAACAAACATTTTAAAATTTCCAAGTGAGCAAAGCTTAAATCCTTCCTCTTACGCACCATCTGTCATGCATATGTTTTGTTTCTGTTTTAAGACAAACAAAAAGTCATGAAAGATTGATGTCCATTTTATCTAAGAAAGTATGTATCTTCCTTAACAGTAGGTTTTTTTTTTTAAGGAGGGAATATGTTGCAGCTCTGGCAAAGCCATCTATTTCTCAAGACAGTTCCCTTTTCTCTGCAAATCTTGGTTTATTCATTTCATGTATATCAGACTACGTTATCTGATTCAGATTTACCCAGTAATAAACCTTTAAAGCGGCTTTGCCCAAACTGGGCACTGCAGATATGAGTGCCTGAAGTTTCACAGCTGGCTTGATAATATTAGCAATAAATTCAAATATATTTGTATAGTTATCAGATGAGGGAAAACATAAGACAACCTTAGTTGCTATAATCTGGTCCCACTCCGATCACACAAAGTGGTCAAACAATTTGATATAGTTTAAAAGAAGTCTGGAATGTTAGTTACTAACAGGCGCACTTACTTCATAGCCTTTTAAAGATGGGCCAACTAGCACAACAGGTCTCATGGATGGGACAACATCATAAGGAGGCACATGTTCTGTCTGAAAAAAAATATGTTTAGTAAACACCACCTCTTTGCAAGAGTACAGTAAGAAAATTTTAATGGGCATTAGAGAGAGCTTGTGTACTTACCACTTTTTGTTTTTGTTTTGCTGAAAGATAAAAAAAAGAAAGAAAATGATTTCGTTTAATTGCTGCACAGCAGCCATACAAACATGAATTCATTTGTGAAATAATTTGGTGTGGGGAGACATCTAAACTGAAACCCCTGTGTCTTTCTGCTGCTGCTTGAGAAGTGAATCAGTCTCTGTCTTCAGCTACTCTTTCCTTCCACAGGAATGGGACTACCACTTCAGGATATCTGCCTTGTTCCTCACTTCCCATCAATTGTTCTGAAAGTTGCACCTTTAGTATATATCCATGTCCACTTTTGTGGCTGAGAATGGCAATTTTAGATTATTATCCTTATCACTTAGCAAGGCGGAAGAGGTTGAGGTTGGGTATAATAATGGCATCTGAATGGATGCAACTGGAATTCTCCGAGGCTTAACATACCTATTTTCTTTTATTTCCTACCAAATTATCGACTACAATTCACCAATATGCCATATTTCAGTGATGTAAAGTCCGGGAGCTCTGGGAAGCCATTCAAGAGAGAAATTAAGGGTTGTATAAGCCATTTGTTCACCCTTCATTTATACCCAAATTGTTCCTCTCCCCTCAGTAATCCAGTTCTTGAAAGCCTTTGACAACAGGTGCTTATCAGGGACCATTGTCCCCGAGACTGAAACCTCAGTAATTGACATGTCTGAAAGACATGTGCAATTGGTAGCACCCACACAAAGAAAATTGGTAGATGCTCCATGCTGCCACAGGCCCCTTTCTCTTGCTCTTTCCCAGAATAAGAATACATTAGACATATTTCAAATTACTGCCTTGTGCTCCACCTAAGGCACACAACTAAAAAGTATGTTGAGTAAAGTGCAAAGACAGTAACAGGCCTCACATGCGTGCAGACATCATAGCTGAGATTTTCAGAATCAGAACATTTTGATATAAAATCTTTAATGGGGAGGGACTAGTTGTATTCTTAAGAGACAAAACAGTAGGATCTATTTGAAAATCCTTCACAGACACTGTACAATTATTTTGAGGGCTAGTCCACACAAATGTGTTTTTTTGTCCAGAGGCCCACATGACTCTCAGCAGCACAAAGCAGATTCGCATTAGAACTATATGTAGGACCTCCCAAATCAAAATTATTTGGAATTTATTTCCTCTGAAAATTTTGAAAGCTTACCAGTGGTAGTGGGTGTAGCTCGAAACGTACCAGACACCATTTCTCCAAGGCTTGAAGATGAATTTCCACTTGATTTCCTATTTTATAAAGTACCCCATTAAATATTTGGATCATTGCAAGAATGTTGCACAACAGGACTATTTACATGTGCCTGAAGGTTACATAGGCCTACAATGTTTCCTTCCATCCTTAATTTCAGGTTGAGCTGGGTAAAAATTGTATTGGCAATTACTTGGAACTGACTAAGTGAAAGGTTGTGAGATTTGAGATTATGCACTAAAGCAACTGCCGTTATGTTCAAAGAGGCCTCTGAGAGTTATACTTAGAAGAGCTATGAAAAAAAAAAGCACCTGAATTTTGAACTTGATTTTGAACAGAACTTGATTTTTGTTGGTGGAAGTAATTCATTTCATTTGGCTCAGATGACTGATTCAGATGCTTTGCAAATGGTAGGAATTATGGCCGTTGCAGTGCCCCATGGTCATATTATCGTTATTTGCATGCTTCACAATGACCACCTTACTTAACAATTGAATTGCCAGTCCCAATTATGTTCCTTATGTGTAATTAATATCATTTGTATTACTTGTACTATAAGAATTGTCAATGGCACGTGGTGGATAATGCTTAAACCTGTCATTAATATCATCTGTGATATCTGACAAGTTAAAATAATGGGTTGTATGCAAAATGAAATGAAATGAAATATCTCGTATTTCCTATAAGGAGAAGCAGTACAATCTATAAAAATCGGGCAGACTGATGATATATTTTCTTCCTGAGTAATCATATTCCCATCTAGGATTATGCGCCATTAAATTGAGTAGGACATTTCCTACGTATACAAATTAAAACTGACAATTGGTTTTAGTCTAATAACAAACTTCTATTGTAACAAATGGATGCAACTAAGGATTTCTGTAAATTTCTGATTCGGTTTTGGGCAGACAACGATGTGCGCATGTATCACCTCTCCTGCGGGAGTTGCATTGGCTGCCGATTTGCTTCCGTGTGCAATTCAAGATGCTGGTTGTCACCTTTAAAGCCTTTCATGGCTTGGGACCAGGTTATCTAAGGGACCATCTCCTGCCGGTCACATCTACCTGACCCCATTAGAACGGGGAGGCAGGGAATGCTGCGGGTCCCATCCGAGGGAAATACATCTGGTGGGACCCAGAAGGAGGGCCTTCTCCATGGCGGTTCCCTCTCTCTGGAACATCATTCTCCCAGAGATTAGAATGGTCCCCACCCTAATTTCTTCCGGAAGGTGCTGAAGACCTGGTTCTGCCAGTGGGCCTGGGGAACCCAGAGCGGGATGGAGCCCATTACATGGCTCGTGTGATCAGCTGTCGCTGAGGTGGGAGATGGGGATCAGGGGTGATTTTATTACATTAATTTATTTGATTTTTTATGAGTTTTACTGGTTTTTAAATGTGGTTTTTTATATTCTGTAAGCCGCCTTGAGTCGCCATGGGCGAATAGGCGGCAATATAAATCAAAAAAAGGAAGGAAGGAAGGAAGGAAGGAAGGAAGGAAGGAAGGAAGGAAGGAAGGAAGGAAGAAAGAAAGAAAGAAAGAAAGAAAGAAAGAAAGAAAGAAAGAAAGAAAGAAAGAAAGAAAGAAAGAAAGAAAGAAAGAAAGAGGTATGTAAATAGAATGCCAAAAAGGCAGAGCGATTGCATGCACAATCAAAACTAGGCTACTAAATGCTGGTGTGTTCCAGATGTCACTGAATTCCCATCTAGGGCAACATTATTCACTATATTGGCTAGAAATTTTGAGATCAGTCAAGTCCATTCTGATGGCACAAATTCAGGAACAGTGATCTAATCCTTTACAAAGACCTGAAGTCCCAATTTTGTTAGCCCCAATTTGAATAGTTTCTCATCTATCAGAAAACAAATGCCACATTTTGAGAGCTTACAACTACTGGGCAAATCACTGAAAAGCTGAATTCAGCTAATATTTAAAAAGAGAGTTTTGATAAAGCCAGTATATTATCTTACCCTCCGTGAAAACGTCCTCTCTTCTGTTCTTGCTGGATCCGAATATTCTCCAACCTTAATGGGCTTGGGATGAAGCCAATTTCACAACCTTCTTTAACCAATCTTCCTATCCACCAGTCATTGTTATATTTCTGTAACAAAGGAAATATTTGTTTCTGTCTTTCCTTTGCCCTTCTTTCCACTTAGCTTGGTATGCCTCTCTTCCCATTATTACATCCCTTCCCACTATAATTGATTCCTGTATAACCTCTACAATATTTTAAATCAAAGCTGTAGCTTTGCTGCTGAACTGAAACCTTTAATTTGAAGATGTGAGAAATGATTAAATAATACAGTAAATTAACTATCTTAATAGGCATTAAGTTTATGTAATTATATTACCATGGACTTTCTAAATATAAATTTATATAATTTAAAATATCTCAGATTTAGTTTTGGTTCTAGCCCCATCACTTTAAGGAAAGAAGCCCTTTTGGTTCAATTCAAAAATCAGGTGAGTCTTAACTAACATTAGTTTCACACTGGTGCTCTCCATAGACTGTTTCCTGAGAAGTGGACAGTGTTGCCTTGGATATCTCAAATGAAGTTAGCCAGACTCCCTGCTCCAATGACTTTTTAAAAGCATTCTTTTATTTAGAAAAAATAAATAAATGGGAAGATGGTGTTCTGCAAAATGGAAGTGCCAGCTTCGAAATCTTTATTTTACAAGAATGTATATGGCTCCCACATAAACCTTGCAAGCTTTCCTAGAAAATAAGAACTTTGGATAGCTGTAGCCATCTGAAGGGGAAAAATATATGGGTGTTTTATGAATGGTCATACTCACCGTGGGATTTTATGAATAGGGAAGTACCGTGTTTCCCCGAAAATAAAAACCTGCCTTATATTTTTTTGAACCCTGAAATAAGCGCTTGGCCTTATTACCATGCGCTCAAAAGCCTGATTGGGCTTATTATCAGGGGATGTCTTATTTTGGGGCAAACAGGGTAGGTCCTGGGGCAGGCATTTGGTGAAAGGGACATAGTACCCTCAAAACGACACATTCGCCTTCAAAGGCTGCCAACTTCTGAGCTTTATATTTATGTTGATGTTATGCTACCTACAACAGAACTTTCTACAGGTTCTTATGTAGGCATGCATTTATGCATTTATGGAAGAACCAAATTATGACCCTACTTTAGAGTTTTTCCTCTAGATTTCTTTTCTCTCCAATATTCCAGTGTTACAATTTTGTATCTTTCTTCCCCATTTCCCCCACTGGTAGAAGTAAATTCACACTGAAGAATGTGTAACCCAATGAATATATAAAGCAGAGGCTTTTTGTGCCTCTATTGAGCAGATCAAGACAATGATGAGGTAGCTAAGGAGGAGGAAAGCAGAAGGCAAAAGAGAGACCTGTGAGATTCACCACAGACCCAAGTTCAAGAGCTGTTATATCAGAAACACTTCATACATTTATTAATTGTGGGGGTTTATGAGGATGTATTAGGGGAACTACCAGATTTCTATAGACTGCTTTTTAAAAAAATCTGTTCTATTTACAAAGTTGATTTAATTGGATGTTACATGAATACCGATGTTTATTTCATTAAAAGCACTTTCCTTTATGTTCTTCAAAGCATGTATTCATTCCTTCATTTCTTCAAATATATCAGCCACCCAACTCCAATGAACTCTGGCCAGTATACATAACAAAAAAAAATCCATAAAAATAAATACAGATGCACATGGCAGTATACAAAGAAGAGCTCTATCTTCTTTCTATTGGTAACTGAGCATGAGAGGTTTATGCATTGCAATAAATGTTGCCACATAGTCTGTTTAAAATTACATAATATATTATCTAATGGATGATGAATGAGACATCTTCAATATGCAGTTATCCATTCTTGCTGACATTTGAGCTTGCTACCAAAGTGACTTTGCTTGATGTCTGAACTAGACACAATTAAGGGTGTCTGGTCCCTAAGGACTTATGATCCAAAATACACACATACACACAGCCTCCAGAAACCACTAATTCAAGCAGTGGCATAAATTTATCCAATCATTTTTCCATCATCTTGTTCAGGGGAAGTGGGGGGGGGCTGAGTGTGTGATATAGTTGCACGTTGTTCTAATACATAATTTCCAAGCTCAGTGTCAAATACCAAGGAGAGTATAATTTATGTCTTATTAAAAACAATTATATGTACCATAAAGCACTGTGTTTCAGCCATAAGAGCCCACTTAAATACTGCCAAGAACCAGCATTTTGGGAGAGGGGGATAAAAGGGCAGAGACTCTCTTAAGTGTGTACCTTATTTACCTCTCATCCCAATTGCAGGATTCCTCTGGTTATTTGCAATAAACACTCTTTGTCCATAATAATTAGAAATTAACATAAAGTTGTAATCATAACTTAATCCTCCTGATCCTCATCTGAAAGTTAGTTCAATAAAAAAATGATTGAGAATACATTTTTTTATTTCAGAAAACTAACTTACATAGCTCCACTTTGGAATTAGATTTTGCCCTGAGTGTTTTTTTGTTTCAGATTTCTCCACTGAACAAAATAAAACATACCCAGTTTCATCTCAAGATTGAATCTGAACATTGGCAACAAGGGTCAAGATCCTGTACATTCTGTTTTACCATAACTACCATTCAACTTAATGGTACTCCCAAATAATAATACATTTTGTAATGTTGCAGTGATATAGATTTGTAATTGGTAAAATTAGTCTTGCGTGAAATAATGAGAAAAGTTTAGCGTGAGATGGAATCATTTCTACCTAGTAAGGATGGAAGAGAAGGATGTCTTCTCACAAACAGAGTAGAAACAGCAAAAATAACTAGACCACTTACAAAATAAATGTTCTGGTATTAGTTGACTATTAAAAGAGAGATGGCACTGAAGTCCTATTCATATGCTACCTTTATGTCTTCTAAAAATATGAAATGCAAAGGTAGTATTTTTAAAGCAAGGCACAAATAAAATCATTTGCTCCTCATGGCACCCCAAGGACTCCTAAATATTCACTAAGGAAATCCAGTAGTGCAAGAGTCTATGTTTTGTTGTTGTTGTTTGTTGTTCAAGGAATAATGAATGAGATCAAACCCCAATTGGTCTCACTGAGGCTTCTCTGGCTTCAAATGTCACATTCCCAAGTATACAACCTCTAAACTGTTTGAAATGTCACTCAAGATAAGCGGCTCCTAATAGCAATCTTTCATCCAGTCTTTACCAAAGCAAAGCTACTGAGATAGATTGGCTTCAACTCCCATAATTCCAGGCATGCGTGACTAAAAGGCATGCATGGTGCTGAAAATTAGGAAGGTCAACACTCCTCGTGAACAAGATTGGGCCAGTCTTTTCTAAATGAGTGCCACGCTGGGTAAAACACTGGCTGTTTTTCCACTTGGTTTTCTACCTTGCACAGCCAAACCTTCCTTAGATTCAAGCTCCTGGGAGGAAAAAAAGAGCATTTGGTTATATGATTTACCTCTTTAATGTGTAGGAAATCCTTGGCATCAAAAGAAATGGCAGTGCTTGGTACGGGAACATCCTCATCTAGCGCTCCACAGTAGCTGACATTAGTCTTTACAGCAAATGCTACAGGCTTGGACTAGGAAAGAAATACACTTTCTAATTATTAAAAGTAAAGTAAGGGGGAAAGGGAGATAAGGAGTTGGGTAAAATAAAATAAATACTAAAATGACTTAATACTCAAACAAATAAAAAACTGAAACAAATAAAAAAAATCAGCAGCTCATTATCACCATCTCAGAAATACACTGCATAGGAGCCTGAAAGGGAAATGGCCAGTCAACCTTTGTTCATGCCCTAAAATTCAGCCAGAGAATGGCAATTTAGGACATGACCATTTTTATAACTACAGAATAGTTCTGAAGGTTTGGTTTCTTCTGTGTTATACTTATTTATTTATTTAGCGTATGGCTGGTCACACACAGTATTAAAACACTTCATTTTTACAGGTTAAAACATTTAAAACAATCCCCCCCCCCAAAAAAAAAGCAGTAAGAAAACCTAAGAGGAAAACAGAAATAACATTTCAGAGTTTAATGTCGAGTTTGGAGATCCAGTCAGTAGCTGTCGTTGTTATGCAGAGGAAGTCCTTGGAATCTCCTGGATACCTTCTATTAGAGCATTCCCTCACTATATGTTGGCTAGTCTGTCGGGGGGAGCCGCAATCACATTGTGCTGAAGGTGTCTTTCCCCATTTATACAAGGAGTCGGCACACACTCCACGAGTCATTCTAATTCTGTATTATACTGTTTTCTTAGGACATGTGTATACTATTATGCACAACGATCATTCAGCTGGTCATTAAACACTACATGACAATTAGATGGGTCTCAAATACATATTAATTATTTTCTAATTTCTAAACCCTACCTGGCTGAATTCACACAAAATAAACCTGGATGTTTTTTTAAAAGAACATGTTGCTCAAGCTAGAATGACCCACTTCACATATCACACAAAGCTAAAAGCAAACACACCACGTTCTAGATTAACATGACATGTCAACCCAGTCATACTGTCAGAGATTATGTCATTTATTTGCAATCAATGTGTGTGATTTAGGGAAATTTATACAGGATCCAGATAACAAAGTAGTTTATTTTACAGTCAGTCCATTTCTCCTGCTGCTGCTGCTTCTTTTTTTTTTTTGCTGACTGCAAAAAAGGTGTGTTGCAAAGTGCCCTATTTAAGCAGTCAGCAGGAGGAAATGGGGAACTGAACCATGGAAAGAAGGTAGAGAATCACTAATTGTAGCAGCAGAATGAGTTACATTTCATCATCAACTTAAACTACAATAATTTCTGAATCCAGCAAATCTTCAGTGATTGCTAAACTGACTACATTTCATCACTAGATAAACTATTAAGTCACTCATAAATCAGTTTCTTTCTCTATTGTTACTAAGATTCTAGTGGATGCTATCTTTTGAAAGTGTTATTTAAAAATACCAAAAATATATACATGGAGAAAAAGCGGTTCCTGTAGATGCCAGGTATGAAATTACTTGGCAAAGCACACACAATATCTGTGATCCTCCTCAGAGAAAAAACACAAGATATTAAACATCTGAATTGTGGGGGCGGGGGGGACGACTTTGCAACTTTGTCTTTTCCTTTGCACAATGTGTACAGACCTCCACCTTGAATTAACTGAATAGGATCCCGTTACAGGAAAAATTATAATTTGGTGATTTTTCATTTACTTATTAGTATTGGTTTCCCTTACATATCTCAGTAAATATTATAGTTTCAGATATGCTGGGTCTCTAATGACATGCCTTTTGATACCTTCTCTGCTTTTTTTAATTACTCTTCAACAGTTTAGTTCCAAATTCTCATTTTGTTCTGAAAAATGCTACCCAATCAGAATTACTAGCAATTGCTAGGAGTAAAAAGATCATTCCTGTTCTGGTTCAGTTAATTCATCTGCCGTTTAAATTAAAGAGAGTCGTCTGCATTTCTCTGTTAATTAGTCTGGGAAAAAAACCCTTTTTAGGTGGACTTTAGTATCTGACAAATGCCAATCTATTAGAGCATCTGTCCATCTGAAAAGATGCTGTGTTACAGAATCCAGTGTGGAAAAAAGAGCCCAATGGGGAAACATGAACATCCTCCTTACCAGTCAAGACGTTCAGCTCCAAATTCAGCAAATTACCCTCCTTACTCTATAACAGCTTGTCTTTTATTAGAACCACCAAGAGCTGCTATTGCAAGATGAGCAGCCATATAAATAGATTAAACAAATGAATAAATAGTTTCACATTGCCATAAAATTTCACAGCTCAGGATAAACACTGTCATCTTTGTCTGAAGGGCTCCAACTACCTTTCAGCTGGGACACGTGTTTTACTTTCCACGTCTTCCTTGCTGTCTGCTTTGGCTGTGCTTTTTAAAACTGAGCTCCCCAAGCATGATCACATCATATGTTACCAATATATCCACAGAGATTTTGGTGGGCTGATTAGCTTTGAAAATTGGAAACTGGCTTGAACTGGATTGAAAAACCGGTTTTTCAATCCAGTTCAAGCCAGTTTCCAATTTTCAAAGCTAATCAGCCCACCAAAATCTCTGTGGATATATTGGCCAGCATTATCTTTATTTCCAAATTCGCACCATAACTTCCTTTAGACATTGGAACTGATGGGCAGCTGCTAATCAGTACTTTATTTGCAAGTATGTCTGCTTTCTGAAAATGACACAAAGGTACGTAAATATGGATTACAGCTTTACACACACACACACACACACACACACACACACATTCTGGAAGAAGACTGTGGCAATTTTTAATTATACTGTTGCCCAGAACGTGTCTTTATAAGTCACCAGGAACTGAGCTTGACTCAAACGAGTTAATCTGCTTTTAATGTCCTCCTTCCAATCAGTTTATAGATGAGCAATGCTTTCCCGTCTGCAGTCACTTACAGGAACCCACTCACAATATCTAATTCTATCCAATTCACCAAACATTTTCCATCTTTTACTGAATATAGTCCTTTTTTTCTTAGCTGCCCAACTCCAATGTTTCCCTATGCTCTTATGTGTGCTTACGTACTTTTAAACATTTTCCATCTTAATATTTGTTTCAGCTAATGCTTTCTGAATCCTTGCAAACGTATATACTCAAGCTTAATAATAATGCCCATCATCTGAGAAAGAGTTGGGCTAATGAAAGTGCCTTTGTGAGTTATATATAGCTATTTCCCAGATTAGTGAAGCATCATTGCATCAATCTGCTCTCCACTTACCTGTCAGTAAATATATATATGTGTGTGTGTGTGTGTGTGTGTGTGTGTGTATAAATATAATATATTTTGCTGGTAAAGAAATAAATATTTCTTTATCAGCAAAATATATTTGGTATAAAAATGGCTTGTCGTGAATGCGACTGCTTGAGGGCTCTTGGGTTGGAGCTAAAAGGCGAAAGGGAGCAGAATGCCCCCTCCCACATGTTGGGGTAGACCAGGTGTCTCGGCAAAACACACACATACACATACACACACACACACACACACACACACACACACACACACACACATATATATATATAGGCTCTTAAATGTAACCACCTACACATGAGAGTCCGTATGTATGTATGAACAGAGAACATCTAACAACAATACCAAGAAGATTCTATAAAGAGGGCAACAAGCGTTCCACAAATGTTAGAGAGGTAGGGCAAGAAATCTTCTGGTGACTGAATTAATTTTTAGGGAGGCTGGGCAAATCTTAAGAATTTTTATGGGTAGCATGAAAATTCTAACTTTTAAATATGAGATATCTGAGGAATACTTGTTTTAATAAACAAAAACACCTCTCCACTCAATTTCAGCAGTTACAGTATTTTTTGGAGTATAAGACGCACCTTTTCCCCCCAAAAAAGAGGGTAAAAATCTGGATGCTACTTATACTCCAAATGTAGCCCCACCTGGCTTCTCAAAAGGAAGTTTCAGAGGCTGAAAAAAGCATCAGAAACGAAGCTTCAGAAAAGAAGCCCCCAAACAGAACTTCAGAGGCTTTTTTTCTGAAGCTCTGTTTTGGAGGCTTTCAGAGGCAGGAAAACAAGTTTTTTCTGAAACAGAGTTTCGGAAGTTTCAGAGGCAGAAAAAAAAGCAAAAAAAAAAAAAAGGCACAGAGCTCACAACCAAGGAACCTGTTGCTAAAATTCACCTCTGGGAACAGCTGATTGGGGGTATTCCAGGAGGCCAAACCATCTGCCAATCAGCTTTTTTCTTATTTTCCTCCCCAAAAACTAAGGTGCGTCCAAAAAATACGGTAGATTATTAAGTTAGACGACTTTAGGGTACGGTGTGATATAACAGAAGATATAAGAGGCAGGGGGAATGGCCTTGAAGGACAGGAGGAACAGCCCTATCAAGACAATAGTCAGACAAGCCTGGCTTGAGTCTATTCCAAGAAACTAATTTGAAAAAATACCTCAGACAAGCCCTTTCCTACTTGACATAAAGATAAAGGGAGAGAAGAAGAAGCAAATTCAGATTTGCAAGATTCTGTTACTATAACTGTTCCAAAACAGTAGTTTTAGACATAAATGTCATTGATTTCTGGGCCTGATCTTTCTTACAGGGCAGACAGAAGATAGTGTGAGTTCCAGGGGGCCTTTTGATTATAAAACCTGTTCACAAATATGTACAGATGGAGAGAGAGACAGTATCACAAAACCACTGATTTAAAAGGTACTTTATGCTGAAAAATAACCCACCCACCCACTCCAGAAAATTACTGAAGCTGTGGCTGGATTTCCCCATGGTATAATTTTTCTCTCTCTTTTGAAATCTAAATATTGGGGGGGGGGGGGAGTAAATAAATAAAAGGAAGGAGAGAACAAATGAGAGGGTGGGGGATACCTTTGCTCTTTCAAGCTGAATAGCTGCTTGCTGTTCTCTCTCTTGGCGGATGGCTTCCCTGTCCTCTTCCAGAGATACATCAGAATCTGATGGTCTGCTTGTGTATGAATCTGCTGATCCCTGCAAAGAGAAGAAGATTATTAACAAAATGATGAATAGAATACATAAAGAAGCCAAACGTGGAGGAAAAATTATCCAAGGTCAGGCATTTATTTTTAACTCCCTTTCCAAGTTATGTTTTATTTATGAAGTTGGCCTTTTTCTTCTTTCTGACCGAATAGCACATTAACAGTCATTTCTTTCTCGCTCTCTCTCTCGCTCTCTCTCTCGCTCTCTTTTTTTTCTTCTGAGATAAGCTCAAGCACAGAAAATATCTTTTGTTCAACAGTAGCTACTTTTGTTCAAATGTCATTCTAAATGTATTCTAAAAACTTTAAATGTATTCTATAAAAGCAACAGACACAGCGCGGCAACCTATCGCAGGCAGAGCTCGGATACTGTAAGTCATGATTTATGCTCTTCCAACTTTATGCAAAGAGACACAAAAATAGCAGCTACTATTTTCATGCCCGTACTTGGCAAGCAATCTGACATATGTGAAAAATCAGCTTAAGCAACAGTTCCTGGAACAGATCCTCTTGTTTAACCTAGGGGCTGCTCAAGTAAGGTTCAGAACTTGTTCAATAGATGGCAATAGAACAGAGATTACTCTCCTTGGAAAGGTCACGGGATTCAATCAAAACGTAGCACAACTCAATAAAATTCACTTCTCTTGATAAAATGTAGGATGGTGTACACATTTTTGGCAAGCATCCTGACCTTATGCAAATATTCAACTTTATCAGTGAATAAATAAGCTTAGAACTGAGGTCCAAACTGGGCCTCCAATTACTTCATGTTATTTCACAATTATATCAACAAATAACATACAGTAAGACAATCAGTATTAGAATACATATTGTGACAACATATGAACTTGCCTTTTTTTATAACCATGGACTGGGTCTCCTGGGCCTGTGGGGCTTTAATCTGGCCCATGCACCCTTAAAAAATAACATTCTTTTTCTTCTGATACTTTCCCCTTTCTCCAAGCCTCCTCTATTGCTAACAAACATGTAGGTTTCTTCCACCTGTATCAGTCAGGGGAAACAACACAGTAATTAAAGACAGGCTGACTTTCCTCAAGGCCCCCTTGCACCCTGCAGCAGAGGAGGGATTCAGCAGGTTCTGACCAGTTCTGGAGAACTGGTAGCGGAAATTTTGAGTAGTCCTGAGAGCCCATAAATCTATTCTCTGCCTTCTGAGTCCCAGATGATTGGGAGGAAAGGGGATTTTGCAGTAACCTTCCCCCTGGAGTGGGGAGGGAATGGAGATTTTACAGTATCCTTCCCTTGCCATGCCCACCAAGCCACGCCCACCAAGTCATGTCACACCCACCAAGCCACACCCACAGAACCGGTAGTAAAAAAATTTTGAATCCCACCACTGCTCTACAGCCTTTACTTAGGATGGCCCCTTTAGAAAGGAGGCATAGGCAGGAGGCAGCAGTGGTGGCGATGCCTCTTAGCCAACTTGGCCGGGAGAAAAACATGACTTTCTGATGCGAAGAAAGGTAGAACACCATCCCCAACAGAGTGGCAGGAACAAGGATGTGTTCTTGCAATCTGCCAAGGGAGCCTCTGCTATTTGGGGCTGATGTGAAGGTTCTGCACAGGTTTCTCCATCCTGGACTCTCCCTTGTCTGTCACCATGGAGCTGCCCTTAAGTGAGCAGCTCTGGCCTATTGCTTTGAGGCATGCAGTTCCACTCCCGCCTTGGTGTATCCCAACAGAGGTGGTCCCAGGTTCTGCGCTAAGATGGCCACTTTCCACCTGTCAGCCGTTCTAGATTGGCCAAGTCAGGAAATATCCTCTCCAAGAAATACTGGAACTCTTCTTTATTTACTGTATTTAGGCTACATAGTAACAGAATCTCTAAAGCCCTGCAGCATTTCCTTTTCTCTCCCTCTTCAACTCAAGAGGGTCAAAACAGAACAACTTTCTCAAACTGTCTCTCCCCCCCCCCAGACTGAGCTTATGTTTTAAATAAACATAAAATAAGTAAATAATAAGTAAATAAGTAAAATAAAGTAAAATACTTTAAAATAAGTAAAAGAATAGATAAACCAGCATCAACTAAAATAGGGAGCCTGAGTGGCGTAGGAGGCTAATGCCTCTACTAAGGCAGCATTTAACATCCAGCTGCCTGCAATTACTGCGAGTTCAATTCTCGCCAGGCTCAAGGTCGACTCAGCCTTCCATCCTTTCTAAGGTGGGTAAAATGAGGACCCGGTTTGTGGGGGCAATAAGCTGACTTTGTATAAAATATACAAAAGTATGAAGGCTATTGCTTTATGCATTGCAAACCGCCCTGAGTCTCCGGAGAAGGGCGGCATTTAAATATAAAATAAAATAAAATAAAATAAATGTTTTGCTAATGGTCTTCATATCTTTGCCGGGTTCATCTACGTGGTTCTCTATGACCACATCCATCTATGAGAAAGGTGAGGCTTTAGTTTAAATCTTGACTCAAAGCCCCATGTTTTCTCTTAAATGATAAATTGGAAAATTCCAAACGATACTTGCTTATTTTCATTGTGACAGAACGCATGCTTTAATTTCCTTTCCATAAAATTTTGAGCTAAATTTTCGGGAACCAAATGCTCTTGTGAGAAGGGGACGCGTGCCAAATTGAAAAGCAACATTACTATACTTTTTAGTTCTTTGCGAAGTTTCAAGATGATGATTCAGCTCAATATTTTATGTTGTTTATGCACAGACATTCATATTAAATTTCTTTTGGGTAATGAAAACCACTTGGTTAGATAAGTGGCCAAAATGACATTCTGAAAAAGCAGCTTCATTGCAAAAATTGCATTTTTTAAAAAAAAACGGTATATTTATATGATGGCAAACCATGATACATTTTATTAATTTGTGAATCACTGGAGACTTTTGTATCAGGCCCATATGACAATCCCTGGTTTCAGAGTTGAAATTACTGAGGTAGAATCTCTGAATCTCACACTATTTAAACTTATTTTACAAGCATGAGACAGATGCTAGAAATCTTCAATATCAGGATCAAGCAGATATAATGGCTATTTGACTTGAAAAGATGGGAGAAGAGACCGGGATTTAAGCCTGGAGACTAACTAACTAGAGAGCAAGATTCCAGGGTGCTGTTAGCTTCTAGTATGGCTTCCTAATTTCTCTGCAACAGATTAACTTATCAAACATTCTCAAGTCTGCTTAAGATTGCAGAGTGGGGAGAGAGTTTAATCACCATGACTGCTTCAAGAAATCAAAATGCACTTTCTTTGTTATCATTATCATACTAGGCAAAGTTTTTTTTAATTGGTTTTACTTCTGCTGCATTTTTAATGTTATGGTGGCTTTTCTGTTTCTGTGACATTTATCTGCTTTTTTTTTTAAATTTTATTTATATGCCGCCCTTCTCCGGAGACTCAGGGCGGCTTACAATGCGTTAAGCAATAGCCTTCATACTTTTGTATATTTATTTTGTATATTTATTGCCCCCACAATCTGGGTCCTCATTTTACCCACCTTAGAAAGGATGGAAGGCTGAGTCAACCTTGAGCCTGGTGAGATTCGAACTTGCAGTAATTGCAGACAGCTGGATGTTAAATGCTGCCTTAGAAGGAGGCATTTAGCCTGCTACGCCACTCAAGCTCCCTATTTTAGCTGATGCTGGTTTATCTATTCTTTTACTTGCATTGATTTTATTCTCTCATGGAGTATCACCATTGAGTGCTGCTGAGGAACTCATTCATTTTTGAAACAAATAAACCCCATTCATTGGGACTAAGTCAGTTGTTGTTGTTGTTGTGTGGAGAAATGGGAATCTCTAATTCAGTCTCGTCTACACTGGTGGATTCTAGCTCTTTCGAGATTCAAATTATTGAGGATTGAACCTGGAGCTTTTTCTTTGAACTTGCAATTCAGTCAGATTTTCCTAAGTTTCCTCACTAATTTAAGAGTTTATTGGAACAAATGCCATTTTATAGATACAATAAAAACAATACAATATTATTGTCTTGTAACTCAAAAAATGTTGCTTGCTTATTGCAAGGCATAATCTTAGCCAGCAAATGCTAAGTATGTGAAAGGGAGATTTTACAACAAATAATATGAATATAACAACATACAATGCAAGGATTGTACGTAATACGTAGGAGCAGACTGATGTTGATTAAATCTAAAAATTTGAAAGAGAAATTTCAGCATAAAACATCTGAGTTTCAGTTTATCGAACAGTGCAGTTCCATCTTCTGTAGCTTGAATCTTGACTTATTATCTTACTAAAGTTGTCTTAGTAATCTTAGAATAGGATATCACTATGTACTACTAGAACAGTGTTTTGACATGGGCTTCAAAGTCTGTGTCTAGCAGAACCCTCAAATTGAGAATTTGGTCCGAATTGGTTCCAAAGATAGCAGTCTGATTAATTAATGTCCTTAAAGCATTTGGAAAATGTAACGGCCCAACTACTTTACCAGCTACCTATTCTCACTAGCAGCAAAAAGAAAAAATACAACTTTGACATATTAAATAAAATGGTTTAATAAATACATATGATATATAGAGGGAGAATGCTGGCTTGGTTCCTAGCTATTATTATGTAGACAACAATGTATCAAGTACATATAGGAAGATCCATAACATACAGACAATTACTCCCAAGGAGGGAGGGAGAGAGGGGGAGGGGGAGAGACAGAGAGAGGGAGGGACGGAGGGAGGGGAGAGAGGGAGGAGGGGGGGAGAGAGAGGGATAGAGATATTATCATTGCAACAGAGGCAATAAAAGGAAGTTATAGACTAGAGCTTCCAGTCCAGTTATGGGGTCAAATGAGATTGCCTGTGATTCAGCTTTTTGTTTGATAAAAAGCAGTCTATGAGGCAACATTGTTTCATACTTTGTTCCTATTTTTATAGGCACCACAACACTACTAAAAGTATTTTCACTTTTTTTTAGGAATGATCAGCAACTCCCTGTGTGGCATTTATCAAGTCCAAGGTTCTGGAGTTTTATCCTGATCAGATTCATTATGCAAGAAAAAATTAGGATGTTTTTAAAATTCTGCCTGAATTGTTTCAACTCGGTACCATCATAAGTGGTTTTTCCCTTGATGTTTTATCAGTATTTTTATTTCATTAAGTGTGGAGTTTGAATGTTAGTAGCATCCTAAAGAAAGTATATAGAATACTCTACTAAATTGTCACTGATATAATACACTAATCATTTTTTTAAAAAAATCCCCTAAAATTAATAATTATCAATCTAAAGATAACAAATTCATTTCTAACTGCAGGTCATTTGTAATTACAGGTAGGTCTCAATTAGTGTAATTAGGGAATACGATGAAATGGCTGCATTACTTGAATTTGCCGTATTCTAAGAGATATTTCTATGGAAATTGTGATAATTGGTACCAGCTTGACAGAAATACACAATGAACAAAATTAAACATAAGCATATATATATATATATATATATATATATATATATATATATATATATATATTAATGAAATATTATAGTAAGGGATAGAAATATACTAATTTAAATTTATGGTTAACTAAGTCACAGAGTAGCTATAGAAAACATAATACAAACAAAATCTATTTCAGATTCAGGCATTCCACCATCTTATCCTTTTTAGGATTGCTATAACCATACTCATGTCGTTCAGTTACATCAAATGTTCGCTATAATGTAATAAGCCTTTTTTTAAAAAAAACTTGTATTGTTTTTCTCTCACAATATATTTTTTTCCCATTTTGAACACATGAAGATTAGCAGCATCTAAAATCCCAACAGCAACTGAACATGGGTTAGCCTCTCATTAACTGAATTTTGGATCACATTAAACAGAAGCTGCTATCAATTTACAAATTGCACTAAATCAAACATATTATTCAAAATTGCAGTGATTACAGCCTACCTGTACTCTCCCTTTAGGGTGCATTCACCAAAAAATATCAAGGATATGCACACATACTACTACTGGATGTGTGATCGGTACATTCATTTTCTTTTTCAGTGCATATACCTTTATCTATTTTTTTAAAAGTAACAGATAAAATAGATATTCCTCTCAAAATTGATATTTCTGCTGTATAGTTTGAATTATTGCATTTGTCCAGCTCCGTGGCTTCAAAACATTCAGGTGCTGCATATGTCTTTCTCATTGAATTGCACAAGATTATATTTCATGTTGCTGTATAAAGATAAAAGCTATCTAGCGGAATTCAAAGCATAAAACCAGGCTTATCACCTATGTTGCAAGTTGCTGGAGTTATGTACAGCCTTTAGCGGGGGCGGGGGGGTAGCAACTATTCCCCCTTTGCAACCTGTGAACCAATACCATGCTGGCTGAGGAATTCTGGGAGTTGAAGTTGACAACTTCAGTGAAGTTGAAGTTGCAAAGAGACCATAGTTACCCATCCCTGCTTTAGTCCCTTTTCTGAATTCCCCATAGAGATTGCCAAACTACATTATCAAAACTTGGTTGAATCATTTTGTGTATCTGAAAGAAATCACAATTGGATTAAGAATGTTAAACCATCTGACAAACTAAATATTCTTATTTAATTTTTTTTAAATCCCGCTGGTCTGGTTACATCATCCACACATGCAAAAAGATTGCCTTGCCCCAGATACAGAAAATCAGTATAATGACAACCTAGCTAAGTATCTCCACTACTTAGATTCTGCAACTAGTCCTTTCCCTACCAGTCATCAGACACACATAGGAAGAGATACAAGCTTCTCACCTCAAACAAGCCTTAAACTGATAAAGACTTCAAAGACACCAATTGATCTCCTGGTCTTCTAGGAGGGCAAGGATATTCAGCTGTGCTGAGATACACTCAGAAGTGGTAACCGTTTCTTGTCACTTCAGAGTTATCTGCCAGTCTGGGAGTAAGTAAACTGCCATTCCTTCTAAAGGATTTAAAATTGGGGGGGGGGGGAATTAACTCATCGTAATGCATCAGATCTGGAAGCATGCAGGACCTGACTTCAAGATCCATAGCAATTACATCACTCTAAGAAGTCAGTACAAAACCCAAAGCAGCATAATATTCAGCATTGGGGTTTGATCCAGTTACAGGCCAAGCCAGTTTCTGCAATCCTTTTATCTAAACCAGAGTTTCACTGGACAGTCTAATTGGACTGCTGTTCTGTGCATATGCGTGCACCCAAACACGTGTTCTTTAATCTCTCAACGTTTTTGTCCTCACATAGTTGAAATTATATAAACCAGTCTACAGCCATTTCTGTAGATAAAGATTCTCTCTTCTGGGCCAACACTACTTCAGAGTACTTATTCCTAATTGTTTCAGTCATATGAATTTTATCTCAACGAAGTACGTAAAAGAACTACAAAAATAGTAACTCTGATAAATCAGCATATAAAATGAGTCGTGGTAACTGGTTCTTTTGGCAATTCCCATGCTCTGCCCTACCACTCACTCACTGATAGAAAGCCTTATATAGAGCTAACCGCACTATAATATCAATGAAGGAGACAATAACAACATTGAAAACATACAATGCACACACAGCATACAAAAGTATTATACTATAGAACAATTGTGATCTAACAATTGGTATTAATTACCAAATTGTCAACCACTCCAGTTCAATCAAAGACTCATATTTTGTGTAGGACATCCTACAAATAACAATCAAATTACTATTAGTATCATGATTCATTATTTGGAAATGATTACTTCAGAAACAGAGCTATTTCAGGGGAAAATACTCTCTACTGCTTAATCACTCCATTCCAGGTCTGTCAGAGTAAATTCCATTTCCTCTTCCTTAACTTCCCCAAACCATCTCTTAAAGACCTATGCATTTTTTCCAGGTTTACTTTCACATTTCATGTGCCTAAATGTGTAAAGTCCATCACAAAACTGACTTGTGCCATTTATGTATTACTAGTATGGGAGGTTTTGGGTAACCACATGCATAGAATAATCTCTCCTTAGAAGTTGAATACTGAAATTTATTAATACTTTCTCAAAGTAAAAAATATGGCCACATTAACAGGCAATGAAGAAGCAACAAATTAAATTCATGACAATCAGCCCACCAAGCAGCATCAAATCTCTTTTGCCCATATTATTTACTAAACATTCTGAAAATTTACATTTGTAGCTCAAAGAAAATTAATTTCATAGAAGTATGGCAATGGGCTGTGAATACTACATTTTATAAATTAATTAGCTGGTTTCCCAGAAGAAATCTGCCACTTAGAAACAAGAAGCAAAGAAAAAAATAAACTTTTTGTTTTGATAGAACAGAAGTCCTCAAATGCCCTTTATAATTTTTGTTTCCTGTGCTTCTATGACAAACTAAGGATCTACAAGAAAACTGCACATAGCTGGCAGAGCAGAATAAGAAGGGGGGATGGGGAGGACTGCTCTCTGCAAGGAGAAAAAGAATAACCAGAGAGCATAACATAAATTCTAACTCATCATTCCAACAAAATGTATTGTTATTCAACAACGGAGGAGACTGAGGAAAAAAATCTCAAAAGTTGGCAAGCATGGCAAGAAAAAAACTGGGAACTTAAAAAAAAAAGGATCTAATGGGTTTCAGATTATGAACCTTCAAAAGAAAATAACGGACATGGTTTTCTAAGTATTTGAAAGCCATGCCACATAATTATGCAGACATCCCTGAAGTATATATCCCACACTGATACTTCTCCCATTTTTGGTGAATCCTCCAAATGTGTTAGGACTAAATTTCTCGTAACTAAACGTAAACTAAACATAAAATGTTATTAAATTAAAACCAGGCCAATTTCCCTATTCACATATAAATGGAGGTCCTAAAAATCTTCAGAGCCTGTTTTTAGGTTACTTTAGGTTACTTTCAGAGGCTGCTGAAAGTACGGTGAATCTTCCAATAACTGTTTGGCTCTATTCAGCAAAACAGTAAACAAACACACCGGCTAACCTATTAAAATTAGGCTCACTGAGTCGGGCAGTAATCAACTGTTGAGATTCTCCATCAAATCTGCAACTAGAGAAATTAATTCAATGATTTTTCTGAATTTTTTCAGGGACAGATTTTTCTTTAGCTATTTCATTAGGTTCACTCCTGAAAAAGCTGTAAGGGGAGAAGTTGTCTCTTGATACTTTTTCTATGGATTGACTTGAAGTATGGGAAACCAATAAAGACAGAAATTCAAACACAACTCAACTATTCAAGCCTTAACAAGATTAGATAACATATTCTTCCATGAGAATTTCACTGGAATCCCTTTTCTCTTTTGAAATGAGTTCGAAACTCCTTTTTAACAAATACAACTTTTCACAATTTTTTCTAATAGGAAAAAAAATGGCAGAAATTCTCGACCTAATACTAGGGAGTCACCATTTTTGCCACACCAAACCAAGCTGCTATCTTTTTCATTCCAGTCAGTAATATCCTTGCTCTAAAACCTGCTATCTTTATTATATGTACTTAGAAGCAGTTACAGAGAATGAGGTGGCTGGATGGAGTCACTGAAGCAGTAGGCGTGAGCTTAAATGGACACCAGAGGATGGTAGAGGACAGAAAGGCCTGGAGGAACGTTGTCCATGGGGTCGCGATGGGTTGGACATGACTTTGCAACTAACAACAACAAAAGAAGCAGTTATGTCGCTCCTGATCAATAATCTGGAGGTGCAATGAGATAATAGGGCAAAACATGTTTGACATATAGAGCACAAGCAAGCAAGGTTGTCAGGCATTTACGCTTAGCCTGGGATTCAGCATGCAATTTTAGTAATTTCACAATGTCAGCAGGCAGCCTCCTGTGACCCTCCGGAAAGTTAGTTAAATGGAGTAATGGTGGATCCTGGCTTTTCAACTTTATCGGCACTCCGTGTATAAAATTCCATCTTATTAGTACATGAACGTAGCCGCTATTAAAAGCTACAGTTGTGACTATTGCTATATCCATATACAACTAAGGTGGAATTATATACACTGGGAAAAGGGATCGTGTTTGAAAAGGCCGGGGTAACATTGCAAACTTTCAATATTTCAGCATTTTACCTATAGTCATGATTCCTGTAACTCTGGAAGTGCAGTACATACACAAATACAAATGTTTTTATAATGGCTAGCATTCCCTTCGGCTGTTTGAAGACAAACAGTTAGTTAAACTGTTAAGTTAAATAGTTAAAGTTAAATAGTTAATAGTTAAAGGAGTTTAAAGGACAGAGACTGGAAGCTAGCTCTGACGACACCACAGTCGATGGCCATGGCAGAATAAGGCACCAGCAAACAGATCAGCTCCTCAGAACTCCTCTCCAGAGCAAGGAGAGAACCTAAAATTGCCCACAAGCCCTCCATACATTGCTCCCCGTGAGGAAACGGCAAGACAGGGGTCTTCAGCAGGGTTTAGAGCTCTGGGAGCTAAGGGAAAACTGTCTTTGCCCAAGTCAAAGTCTTCAAAAAGACATTGGGTTTGCAATATTTTCTTCCTTAAAACACTTCTGAAAGTTTCTTGTCAATGGCTTTTGGATATTAAGCATCTACAAATTGACAACTTGCATTGCACCAGGTGAGTTTCCTCCTATCGCTGCCAAAATAAGATTTATACAAGTTTAAGAACTTTTAAAAATTCCAATGTTGGAATAAATAGCAAAAAGAGTGATCAGAATGTTGATTTTGGGAAGTTAAAAATGTACTAAGGGGTTAGGTGGATTTGAAATAAGAGCTTGAAGTTAATTGCAAGACTCTTCCCTATGGTTTGTTTAAAATTCTATAATCTTTTGAAACTAAATATAAAACACCTATGTGAAAATACTAATTAGAATAGTTACATGTACAATGAAACTAATTAATCAAACTCAATTGAAGAGCTATGCTAATTAAACAAGAAGTGAGTCTACAAACAATGCCAGCCAGTTCCTTTTTAATTCCTGGCAGAATATACTACAATATTATCCTGAATTATTGCTTTTCCCTCAGTCAGTTCGTAACAACATATATGTTTCCAAGAAGTGTTCAGAGTTGAGATGGAATCCAAATGTCTGTCTCCCTTATTCAGTTACACTGGTTCTCCTCAAACATTTAGGATTGTTGTATATTGTATATAAAACAAGGAAGTCATGAAATTATGTGCTGAACGCATCTTAATTATCATTTATTCTTCAATCATTGATGGATTTCTCCTATTAAATTACCTGCAATTGTCCACATAGATAAAGTTCAAGAATCTGATATTCATGTAAATTGTTGTTGTAAGTCACTCAGAGTTGATTAAGATGAATGGCCATATAAATATTTTAAATAAATAAATAAAATGTCATTCCCCAAAAGTATTCAGTGTTCTACAGTTTTCCTCAACTGGCTGCTCTCTAAAGATGTTTAGTGTTTCTACAACTTTTGTGTATGAAAAGTAACATCCATTTTTTGAAAGGCAGACAATTGGTTTACGCATGCAGTGAAACAAGTTTATTTCTTTGAATGTACTCAGGAGGCACTAGCATTCTGATGATCTTATCTGTCTTGGATGCTAAGCATATCAGACTCTGTTAGTAGTTGAACAGGAAATTACTGGGACATCTCAAGAACTGTGAGATGGATGGCGAACCTTTTAGGGCCCAAGTGCCCAAACTGCAACCAAAACCCACTTATTGATCACAAAGTGCCAACATAGCAATTTAATCAGAATAATGAAGTTTTGTGAGGAATTTCAATCACTCTTGCATAACTTGACTTCTCCCTGGTGGCACTGGATTTCTTTTAACAGCACAACTCAGGAATGATGGGAGTGTAGTGCAGTAACCTCTAGAGAGCCATCTCATCCTTATTCCTTCCTTCCTTCTTTTTTTTTCCTTCCTTCCTTCCTTCCTTCCTTCCTTCCTTCCTTCCTTCCTTCCTTTCCTCCCTCCCTCCCTTCCTTTCCTCCAGAGCAGCCCTGATGCCTCTGCTGCCCACCCCTCACAGCCCAGCTTCCTCAAAGGCGCAGCGCATTTCAAAGGCAGCAGTTCACGTCCGGAGGTGCTGAACAGTGTCTCGCTGTGAGAGCTGAGCCAGGCCTCTCCACTGTCTGATTTGCCAATGGGGGTGCTTCTGCCAGGCCAGCACCCCCCCCCAAGCTGGGCTTTTGTGCTCGGCGCTCAGCTGTGGGAGGGGAGCGCTTCCCCACACCACCCCCTTCTTTCTCTTGGCCCTGCCGAGGGAGGAGTAAGGCCAGGCTTAGGGGAAGGCCCCCACCCCGCCATCCTCTCCCAGTCCTCTTTGCTGGAGGCAACAGCAAATTCCACAGCAAAGGCGGAATCCTATTGCCACGCAAAGGCAAGTACAGGAACGCTTCGCTCCAGCACTAAGGCTCCGCCCATCACCACCGCTATGACAGGATGACAGCTCTTTCATCCCTCTGCCACGACAGGGTGACAGGGAGTTGCAGCAGAGGGGTGAAAGAGCCGCATAGGTCGCATTGTGGCTTGGCATCGTAATGGGCTTCAGGAAGTGAAGTGCGCGAGTGAAAAAGTTCAATTCCAACTTCGCAAGAAGTTGGAATTGATTGAGTGACACGTGATGGAGAAACATGATTAGAGCTGGGCTGGGGCGATGGCGTGCATGCCCACAGAGAAGTCTGGCACGCGTGCCATAGGTTCGCCATCATGGGACTAGGAAGTTAAAATACATCTTGAAGATTATGACAGCTGTTTCTACACTGTTGCCAAGACAACTGTAGTGTTTTATACATGTGTGTGTCCTACCTCAAAACAACTGAAACTGTATTATTGGTTTTCATCAGTTGTGGTAACAACATTCAAACATTTTGAAGGATTCAAAGGAAGGATGAGGCTGAGAAACATTGTTGGATTCCAAATTCAGGAAAAAGAAGGCAAGGCGGTAATGACATGAAGCTAAAAGCAGCAAATACCTCAGGATTGGTGGGATGCCTTGCATTGATAAAACAGCTATTTCTCTGGTATCAGAAGAAATTCTTCCAAAAAAGACAAATAGATACTTAAAAGCTTACAAAAAATGAAAAATGAGATGACAGGAAAAAAAATAGCAAACAAACAACATTAACCCATAGTCTTACTAAAACTGTAATTTTGGTTCTGAACTATCTCAAAGTCTACCTTAGTGTTATTCTGAACTGCTCTACCAGATTTTAAGGAATGTATTTTTCCTTTTACAAAGTTTTAAGATGAATCACCAATGCTTGGCTGCTTCTTTATTAAAAGAGAAATACATAAAACAAGCCCAGAACCATGAAAAGAGCTTTTTAACAGCTTGGCATGAAACTAATTTAGTAACAGTGACTGAATGTATTCAAATAAACTGAGAGGCTCGAAGAAATATCCAATTAAGAAAATATTACCCTATTCTTCTTTGTGCTATTTTGAAGCAAAAAGACAAGCAGGATCTAGAATGCTGGATCTCTTTAAGGAACCCATCCCCGATTCTGAATGAGGCCACCTGCTTTCATAGCAGGAATGGTTTGGATAGGACACACTTTGTGACCCTGGTAGGCAGCCAGGTTGTGTTTGTTACATAGAGGGCTACTGCTTTCAGTAGTGTGTGATTATATTTAGGCAGGAACAAAATTCAAGAAAGGGTTTTTTTTGGTCTGCTTTGTCATCGCCTATCTATTAGGGCCTGCTGCAGACTTTGGCTCAAATGCTGGAGCCAAAGATCACTCGGGTTATGCATTCTTAAGAATAATAGGAAGCTTCTTTAAAAAAAAAAAAAAAGTCTATGTTATGATTGATGATGACTTTCCATCAGAGGTGGGTTTCAGCAGGTTCTGACCAGTTCTGGAGAACCGGTAGCGGAAATTTTGAGTAGTTCGGAGAACCGGTAAATACCACCTCTGACTGGCCACACCCCCGTCTATTCTCTGCCTCCCAAGTCCCAGCTGATTGGGAGGGAATGGGGATTTTGCATTAACCTTCCCCCGGAGTGGAGTGGGAATGAAGATTTTATAGTATCCTTCCCCTGCCATGCCCACCAAGCCATGCCCACCAAGCCATGCCACACCCCGCCCACCAAGCCTCACCCACAGAACCAGTAGTAAAACTTTTTGAAATCCATCACTGCTTTCCATGACTGGCTACATAGAAGGCTCTAAGCCACACTTATTAATAACAAAATTTAGCTGGTTGCGTTCACAGATTGCACTAAATTAAACCATGTTTTAGCTTAGGGGTTTACTAATCACAATGGTTGGCTTCATATAACACACTAAGAGTCAAAAATATACAAATCATTACTACAGCATGCTCACTGCTTAAACTGCAGTATACTAAATCAAGACAGATGTCTTAATAGCCCACACACCTTCTAATCTATAATTGGTTTTGACAAAGTGTAAATAATTGCTATGTTTTAAATGATTTGTAAATGTTTACTACATCTTAAATTGCTGAGGTCCATAAATACTGACTTGCCTTATTAGGTCATCTCTATCTACTTTCCCTATCTACCCAATTCTAATTATACTGATATTTGTTGGAGGCCAGACCTTGCCAAGTAAGCTTTTTCGGGAATTCTTGAATCACTTTGATGACAATGTTCTCCTTCATAAAGTGCAGGGAAGTATGGGGGTCATGTATCCTTGACTTAATCCTACTAAACATGGGAGCCTTCATGGACAAATTGAAGTAATGGAAGGTTAGTAGAAAAGGGACCATGTTAGGCTCATGGTATTAAGACTAACTAAAGATGAGTGCAACCACAAGCATATTTTGGAGTTCAAGGAAGAGATAAATATGGATATACTATTAGTTTCTACAAATGTCATTCAGTTATTCATTAATCTATATTTTTTCATGATTTTATTAGCACTGCTATATTTTTGGTTGTACTTTTTCAGACCTTCTGGTGTTATAATTACCAATAGGATGGATGGATGGATGGATGGATGGATGGATGGAAGGAAGGAAGGAAGGAAGGAAGGAAGGAAGGAAGGAAGGAAGGAAGGAAGGAAAAAGAGAAGAATAATTGAGAAGAATATAGAGAACAGAAGTCAAATAACCTATCAGGTCAGTCCTCCAGCATCAGAATAGGGAAAAGCTGAGGGGTTTGGCTGCATTATTTATTTGTTAATCTAATTTATATAGCTGCCCAACTTATCAAAGGTGACTAAGGGCAGCGCACAACAATAGCATTAGTTAAGAGCTACGTAGCAGCAAAGAGACCCAAGAGTTTCTAAGCTATTTCTAGTACCTGCTAATCTAAGTTTTACTTCCTTTAACAGAATTTATTATCTAATAAGTCAGAACTGAATTGCCATGCAACCCACACCCTTCATTATAAGCAGCAGGCATGGGACTCCAATAAACACCTTTAGACCCTTACTTCTCCTCCTCCTCTCCTCCTCCTCCTCCTCCTCCTCCTCCTCCTCCTCATTATTATTATTCAGCATGAAGTAATCCTGGATAGCTGAAAGTCTGGTTTACTAGATTTCTCCTTATTTTTAAAGTACTGTATTCCTTTTCCCCTTTTAAACAAAATTTTATGAACCAATGTACATGGATTCTTTACCTGAAGGACATTGAAACATTCCATAAACCTTGAAACAAAATTCTGATTACCCTCAGCTACAGCCATGTATTATAAAGACTAACTTGCAAGAAAATAGATTCAAAATACATGGAGGAGAGAAAACATCGCAAAAAAGGCAGAAACAGCTGATGGGGGTAAAATAATTTTTTAAAAATCAAGATGCAACTTGGTGGTAATCATGGCAGCAGACTTGAAGTCCTGCTCCTTTGTATGTGGCTGTATTGAAATCCAAACAGATCTTTTAATTCTGTTCTGAGTAGCTTTCCCATCATCTGTGATTACAACCAAACCCTTCATTAATCTATCTTCTAACTTTTTATTATATAGGTATTATATTCTCTCTTCTTCCTTTACTCAATCTACTTCAACTATTTTTCCCAAGAAAGTTGAATTACCAACAATTGATCTTTCCACCTTCAGCACCTCATCACCTTTGTGTCAGAAATTATCATTCTCATTTATTTTTGGGTACCCAAATGAATCACTTTTTCTATTTTCTCTCATCTTGTTCTTACCTATCCCTTCATGTCACCTAAGAAAGGATTTTCCCCTTAAGATCACTTCAATTCAGAACTTGCACATTTTTTCCAGAACTTATCTCTCTAAGTCTTCACTGAAATAATAACCTATAATTATCACCATCCCATGGATTCTTATTTTTATATAGATTCAAGAGAACCTATATGACATCAATTCATACAGTACTTTCTGAAATATATTTTAACCCTTCCATTCATAATTAAATTGACCCCTTCTCTTCCCCTCCCCTCCCCTCTCTCTCTCTCACACACATACATTCCACAAGGTTAGACTTCCATTCAGATTATTACCTGCCAAATGGGTGGTTATATAAATTAGATTTATTTCCACATGTAAATAAAATATTTCATCTTTTTCTTATATTATAAACACACATTATCTTTCTTTTCATTGCATTTGTTAATTAATATTCTTTATGTTTTATTCTTCTGGATTCCAAGTTGCAATCTTTCACATGCCATGGTTATCACTAATGGGGTCCATACATATAATGGTCATCTGTTATAATCTTGGTCAATTTAAGCTTTCATATAACTTTCGTATTACGTTTAGTAAATAGATATGGTATAGACTAAGTCTCTCACAGACTAAATCTCTCACAGACTAAGTCACAGACTAAGTCTGTGAATATTATCCTTGCCACATGCAGCATTCCCTACTAATACTTTAAAAAGTATTGATCAGTTTTGGCAC
The DNA here is from genome assembly GCA_012654045.1 of Ptyas mucosa. Lineage (NCBI taxonomy): Eukaryota > Metazoa > Chordata > Lepidosauria > Squamata > Colubridae > Ptyas > Ptyas mucosa. Next base: position 19,903,499 of record WNWU01000006.1, read on the forward strand.
GTTTGTGCCATTATGCCACAAGTACAATCAAACAAGCACAGCAGATGAAGTAGGCTCTGCTTTATGTAATTAAAAAACTCATTGAAGTGTGTCAAAACAATTGCAGCTTTTAATCTACATACAGCACTCTTGTGCCAATTCCTTAAATGATCTTGTACTCTTATTTACTGCCGAGAGGCTGTGAAGGATCATAGAGAAAAAAAAACTTCTCCGGACCTTTGAATTACACATCTAAGAAAACTAACTTCTATTTTCCATACTAAAAATGTACTGAGAATCATAGTAAGATGTTAAATGAAGGGAAAATCTTCAGGAGTACAAACATTGTTTATATATACTTTTTTGGAAGTCCAAACACAGAAAAGAAAATTATGTACAATTCATACCATTTACGATTCTTTGCTAGCTTTGAATCATTGTGACTAGCAGATTAATAGAAAGCTATCTTTGTAGCCTTGGGTTAATATGCCTCTGGCAATGCCTTCTACTCTGGCAACAACTTCCACCGAATTCATTTTCATTTTGCAGAACGGTTTAAATTATAAAAGCTGGAACATATTGAGTGATGAAAGTGACTTTATATACCCTGGGGGCAATGACCCAAAAGAGACGTTGGTCTTACCTGAACGTTATCTCTCATGGCGCTGGGTAGAGGGAATCCAGGAGTGGGTGTTGCTCTCTCTCTCTTCTGCCTGGAGACTGAGCGTGTCATCATTTTTGGAAACGCCTCCCTTGCCTGGTGACTCCCCAGTTCAGCGAAGGTGCACAATGATGAAGCTCGTAATCTGTGGAAACATAAGCCCTCCCCCCAGACTGTGGACCAGACAGCTGCAGGGTGGGGCTGGATTCCCTCTACCAGCACCATGAGAAATAATGTTCTGGTAGGACCAGTGTCTCTTCTCCATGGCGCTGGGTGGAGGGAATCCAGGAGTGGAACTTACCAAAGCCGGGATGCTCTAAGGGCGGGAAGCAGCCTGGTCCCCAGTTACCCCTTCAGTGTGGACCCTCTGGAGAACTCATTGTCCAAAGGCCGCTTCCGCCGAAGCGAAAGTGTCCAACTTGTAATGACACATGAAAGGGGATGGAGGAGACCAAGTTGCCACTTGACAGACCTCCTCAATGGAAGCCTGCGTTGCCCGCGCCACTGTTGTGGCCGCGCTCCTGGTGGAATGGGCCATCACATTCCAAGGCACTGGCAGGGATTGAAGCTCATATGCCTTGGCAATGCATGCCCGAATCCACAGTCCCACAGTCGATGGAGTGACCTTCTGTCCCAGCATCGAAGGCTGCAAAGAAATAAACAAAAACTCCATCCTCCTCAGGGAGGATGTCCATTTGATGTAAATGCGGAGGGCCCTTCTTACATTCAAGGTGTGCCATTTCTTCTCCAGGGCATGTTTTGGCCCTGGACAGAAGTTAGGCAGGATCAATTCCTGGGCCCTGTGGAATCAGGAATTCACCTTTGGAATGAAGGAGGGATCCAACCGCAGGACCACTCTGTCAGTATGAAAGATACATAAGTCTTTCCTCACTGAAAGGGCTGCCAGTTATGAAATTCATCTGGCTGATGTGATTGCCACCAGGAAGGCCACCTTACATGTGAGGAATCGCAGGCTAGCTGATCTCAGTGGCTCAAAGGGACCCCAGGTGAGAGTGTTTAGCACTTTTGTCAGGTCCCAAATAGGGTACCTGTGGACCACAGGGACTGCAAGTTAGTGGCAACCCTGAGAAACCTGCGCACAGTGGGATGTCATGTAAGAGACTGCATACTCCCACGTGACAAGACTGAAGACAGTGCTGCCACCTGTCTCCGGATGGCATTAGGTGTCAAACGCTTGTCCAAGCCTTCCTAGAGAAACTCCAGGATTTGAGCCACTGATCCCAAAAAAGGATCAGTGTTTGTCCTGGAGCACCAGGTGCAAAAGGCCTTCCAGGTAGCATCATACACTCTGTCGGTGGATGGCCTTCTAGAGGCCTGAATGGTCTGGGTGACCCTGGAGGAAAGGTTGTCTTGTCTCAGGACCCTCTACTCAATTGCCAGATGGTCAGCAGGAGCCCCTGTGGATCCGGATGGATCAGGGCGCCCTGGCCGAGGGCGATCTTGTCCTGAGGTATCCTCCAGAGCTCGGCCACTGACAGGTTGACCAGGGCGGCAAACCATGGTCTCCTGGGCCAATGGGGGGCCAATAGCAAAATTTCTGCCCTTTCCGTCAATACCTTCCTGATCACTGCTGGAAGCAACAAAAGGGGAGGAAAGGCATACAACAGTCCCCAGGGCCACAGGGTGCGAAAGGCGTTGACCCCCTCCACCCCCGGCAATGCAAACCTGCTGAAAAACCTTGGCAGTTGTTTGTTGCAAGGGGTCGCAAACAGGTCTAGGACTGGGATGCCGCAGCAATCTACCAGTTCCTGAAACAGGGAGCGGTACAGACACCATTCTGACTGATCTACTGTCACTCTGCTTAGGCAATCTGCCTGCACATTCTGCACCCCTGATATATGTTCTGCCCGTATGGACAGAAGATGACTCTCCACCCTGAGGCCCAGATGCATGGCCTCTTCCATGAAGGACCTGGAATGAGTCCCCCCTTGGCGGTTGATGTAGGCCTTGTTGGCCATGTTGTCTGTCAAAATCAGTAGAGGTTGTCTGATCACAGTACTCTGGAATCGCCCGAAAGCCAGGTGTACCACCCTGAGCCAATTGATATTGTGGCTCAGGTCACAATATCACCTGCCCTGAGCTATCAATGACTGGAGATGCCCCCCCCCCCAACTGAAGAGGCTGGCATCCATCATGATGGTCAGACAGCCAGGCTCTTTGAACAGGCACCACCTGTTGATGGCCTGGGACCACCACCATTGGAAGGACTGACATACCTTCAGTGGAACCCGGACCCTGAGGGATGAATTGCTCCTGCCTGACCTCTGGTAAGGCAGGAGGAACCATTATAGGCACCATCTTCCCCAATAGTTGTGACAGGAGACCCAGAGATACTGTACTTTCTGTCTGGATGCACCTGGCTAAGGTCCACAAGCTGTCTTGTCTCTCCGGCGAAAGGGACACCACGCACTGAGAAGTGTTTATGATCGCCCCCAGATGGAGCAGTCTGGTGGTCGGAGAAAAATGGCTTTTCTTGATGTTGATCAAAAAGCCATGGTCCTGTTGAAGTAGGAAAAATGGAAATTGTACAGAGCTCCTTTCCTATACCGCAGGGTTCTTGGCTCGTAGCACCGTCGGCCTCACAGGGAAGTCGCTGCCGCCTCCCGGAAGTCAGAGGCTCCCGGGGCGCCTGGAGGATGTTCAGAAGTGGCTGCCCCGAGGGTCCAAGGGGGTAGAACGGCCCTCAGCAAAATATTGCCTCGACCTCAAAGTCCCGGCGGAGTTGCCATCTGAAGTAGGAAAAACGGGACTAGGCCAAGCTCTTCAATGCAGGAAAGATTTATTTTGCGCAGGTTCAAACAACAAAGGTACAGCAAAAATGTCTGAACCCCGAAGGGTTTACAAAAGCATACTTATATACTCTAAATTACGTGTACATACATTGGGTGTTACATTCTTACATATATGGTATTAGGAGGAACTGAAAACGCCTATTCCAGACGTTCGATAATAGATTAGGCAGAATAAGGGTGTCACAAGGGTGGTGTAGACACTATCATATGTTATACATGACAGAAAGGGAGGAATGCAGAAGTGAACAACAGGATGCATCTGTCTGGGTCAACCTGTACCAAAGAGATAAAAATACCTTATGACATTTCAGCAACTCCTTCCCGACAGCAAGGGGAACTTCAGCCTTGACCAAAGTTTTGGGCCTATAATATCAAACATTTGGCCTAAGACAAATTCTGGCCCAGCTCACTGTAGTATCTGGATCGTTGTCCTCACGTCCTGTTCTGCTTGAAGTTGACAGACTCTGAAGAACAACGGCTGTAGCGGCAACTTCCAAGCGGCAGAGATCGCATTAGCCGCAAACAGTATGTGCGAACAAGGCCGAACAGGGACTGTTTTTCTTTATCCCCCTCCGCAATTCGAGATGGTGCCCGGGACCTCTGAGGCAAAGCAGATAGGCTCCAAAGAGCAATGGCTGTGGCAGCTTCTTCAAGCGGCAGAGATTGCGCTAGCCGCAAACTTTATGCCCGGATGAAGCCGAACAGGGACTGAGTCCCCTCCGCAATGCGGGATAGTGCCTGGGGCCTCGGCTCTAATTTTGGGAGCCTGATGGTTCAACTAGTCCCCCTCCGCTGATGCGGTAATGGCAGGGACCTCAGCCGGTCACTGGCTGGAGTGCTGGCTTTCCGGCAGGCCAGAAAGCTGTGCGGATTGCTTGTCTGCGATCAAATTGTTTGCTCACTATTTTTGAGGGAATCCAGGGATTAAGCTTGAATAAGGTAGTTGTACGTCTCATCTGGCTGAAGACTGAGCCGAACTGGGGAGTCACCAGGCAAGGGAGGCGTTCCCAAAAATGATGACATGCTCAGTTTCCAGGCAGAAGAGAGAGAGTAACACCCACTCCTGCATTCCCTCTACCCAGCACAATGGAAAACAGGTGGAAGGTTTCGTGAAAATATTTTTAGACCTTTTAAAAACAAAATTATAATCAAGGGAGGCTTAATTCTGTGAAAAGCATATTGGTACCCAAGTCTATAGTGAATGACATGGCAAAAAGCTCTTCCTTAAGCCGAAGTTTGTAAACACAATCTCAAATTCTTCCAAAGTCTCTCTATATAGACTTCCGGTGGCTCTGTGAACGCCAATGGATGCTCCACTAGGAGCTCCAGCCCCGTGATTCCGTATAGCTGCTAGAACAGTGAAAATCAGCTGTCTAGCGGCTCGAAACTCTCCCTCAGGGAAAAAGGGGGAGAAAAGAGCAGAATGGTCTGGGTAGAGCTCCCCTAGACCCCCAGGTTTTTCTTTTTAAGCCTGGGGCTTGCAGGGTGAGAGCTCCCTGAAAGCCCTTCAACTGTTCCGGATCCTGGACGAGTCTGCTTTATGCAGAACGAGGCATCGCGACCACACCAGCAATGCAATTTTAAGGATTATAAGAAAATTTGACTTTGGATGCTGGCAGAGCAAATCAGGAGATGAAAAAATGCAAGTACTGAACTTTAACTCCATTTAAAAAAGGGGGAAACGGCGCCTGAGGGCATGAAAATGAAACTTACTAATGAAAGTGCTTGTTAACGCTTGCAACATTGTTAAAGCTACTGGATTACACATTAAGGAAAAGATTTAAAGTGGAAGCTGAATGGAAAAGACTATGGTATTGACTTCAATTAATTTATACTTCTAAATTGTGTGGAAAATAATCAGATTTATTGACCTGATAGCGGAATAAATATAAAGTGAAGTTTGAAATATGGCTGATATTAGGGCTGGAGGATCCTTATCATATGAGACAGCAAATTCACAAGCTGTGACTGTAAAGGTTTTTCAAGAACTTTTAAACTCTTTTACTTCTACTATAATAGAATCAAGTGTAAGAACCTTTCAAAAATATAATTTGAAAGATTTACTGGCTGGAAAAGATGAAGAAAAGAACCAGACTAATGTGATTTTGGAGGACAAAAAAGAGGCTGTCAGGATTAAGATGGAGGTTTCTATACTGGATACAGAGGCTTTGCCAGAGGCTTCCATGCAACCAACTGAAGAACAGCAACTAGACTCTTTACTGCAAACTGACAAATTTTATCTTGACAATTCTTGGTTTTATAGATAGAATCAGTATTTAAGGAATGAAGTAATTGATTTTACAAGCAGGAAGAGTCGAAACCGTGATTTCAAATTAGAGGAAATAATTTTAAGAGGAGAACGAGTTTTAAAGATACATCCACCTCAAATTAAAATTCAAAAATTTTCGAAAACAAAAGCAGGGGGAGGAGCAATGCTGAAGAAGAAAGTATTATTGAAGAGGAAGGACTGGAAAAAATATAGAAAGAAAGGAAGAATGCAAGATTAATTTCTTTTGAGGATGATTTTAGCAATAAATTTGAAAAATTTATTGTTTTATTGAAGTAAAAAGGCTTAATTAAAATTGGATAGTTTTTTCAAACTTATTGAAGTATTAAAATGGTTAATTTAAAATTTAATGGATAGTTTTTTCTTTTTAAAAAAGTTTTGAAACTTATATTTTGAAGAATGTCCTAGTGATGTATTAAGAGATCTTAAAATGTTTAAGCTAAGATTATAGTTTTTTTTAAAAAAAGCTATATGTGATGAAATGTTTAAGTCAGATATAACTTAACAAATATGAAAAGTTTTTTTTCTCTTTTTAAAAGAAAAAAAGTTTTGAAATTTATATTTTGAAGAATGTCTTAGTGATGTATTAAGAGATTTTTAAATGTTTAAGCTAAGATTATAGTATTTTTTAAAAGCTATATGTGATGAAATGTTTAAGTTAGACATAACTTAACAAATATGAAAAGTGATAAGAAAATTTATAAAGGGTAGGTTGATGAATAATTTTTTAAAGGGGAGTTAAAGAGTGTGAGGGAGTTTTGAATCTTGTAGTAAGTTAGCATATTTTAGCTTATGTTTGTTAAATTTTATACCCTGTTTTGCTTTTGCTTTTGGGAAGTCGGGGGTGTGTGGGGAGGGGGGATTGAAGGGTGGGTGGGGATAAAATTGTTGTATAGATAAATGTATTAATAGAAAAGTAAGGAAATTGGGGAAAATGTTACAATAAATGAGATGATAGAATCAAGATATGATAAGAAGACATAAGAGATGTACTCAGATGATACATTGTATGATTGATTGTGAATTGTATGTTTGTTATAAAATAAAAAACTTTTTTTATAAAAAAAGTTTTTCTATATATACTGAAGCACACATTTAGCATAAAAAAGAGGCAGAGATATAAAAGGAGCATAAATAAAGAGAAAGCAAAGGGTATACTTTAAGACCAACTTTAAGAGACTACTTTTCTAATTTGTATATTCTCTGTCTAACAGAATCTATATACATAGGTAGTCCTTGAGTTATAACCATTCATTCAGCAAGTGTTCAAAGTTACAATGAAGGGAACTTAATTTATGACCAATATGCAAAGTTGCAGCTGTCACAGCATTCTCACAGTCACATGATTTGGTTGCCTGTAAACTGCTCACAATCACGATGGTTACAGCATCCCATGGTTACATCATTGCCATCTGCAACCTTCCTTGCCAGCTTCCCAAATCAATGGGGAAGTCATTAGGGAGTTGCTCCCACCGCTTTTTCAACTGCACACCTCTTTAGCACCTGCCTATGGCACCCAACCACCTATGCACCTGTGCATTCAACCATGCACCACAGTACCTGCGTGCAGCACCCAAACACCTGCAGCTCTTACCTGCAGCTTCTACCTATTAGTTTGTTTGCCTGGGATTCCTGCCTCTTCCCACATCAATGGCATATGAGGTCTTGCTTAATGATTGATGCAATACAACATCCCTAAGCAATGTGATCACATGATATCATGCTTTACAGCCACATCACTTAGCAACAAAAATTCCAGTCCCAATTGCCATTGTAACCTGAGGGATGCATACTGCATTTAAATTTTGTTAGAAATTTGGTATCAACTATTTTGTTGTTGCTATTAACTGGATTGCTTCTGGACATTACTGAAACAATAGGAACTTACTTCAGAATGGTTGAGGAGGGAAAATGAAGTCTCCATCCAATAAGACTCAATTAACAGGACTGCAATCAAATGCCCAAGTTTCATGGCAAGGGTAGTGATAATTATAATTACTTTATTACTAAATGGTAACAGATAAATTGTTAGTCTAGAGATGTTAAGGCAAAGCAATTATCTTTTGCAAAAGGAATAGGGTTGATTCCTGCTATTTTAACCAAAACTAAAAACAAAAACAGATAGGCAAGTTTTATAATAAAGAATTCACGAAAAGACCTGAAATAAAAATACAAGTGTTGAAAACGACAGCTTGAATGCAATCGGTGTTTACGTGAAGTGGCAGGAACTTTTCTAATTCAAAAAAGGGCATTGTAACAAGTACGTATTACAAACTGTACCCATAACTGGTGGTTTGCACACATATACTTTTTAATCAAACAACTTGTTCAGAATTTACTCTGAAAGCACACGTACTTCATTGAAATTTATTTGTCAAGGGAATTATGATATACAAAACTCTCCTAGTCTGGAATACCTCACACGAGAAAATCAATTTAAGGCAGAGATGGGCTGTTGCCAGTTCGGACTCGTTCGGGCAAACCGGTAGTTGTGACCCGTGGTTGGGCCTGCCCACCCGCCCCAGCGCTATCCCGTCCTATATCGCCGTGTTTTTGAAGCCGCGTGCATGCATGGAAGGCCGCTCACTCACATTTTCGGTGTTGGGTGAACCAGTTGTTACACTTGGCAGCAGCCCACCACTGATTTAAGGTAATATTTTTCAAATAAACTTTCCAGCCTTGTGGGGTTTTTTTAATTGTCATTAACTCACCAATCCATTTCACTGGGTTCATAGATCACTAAATTTTAATATGGTTTGTTGGTTTGTTTTTAGCTTACTGTAACGTGTGCATCAGATTCCCATGGCTTGTTTAATAAATTATGACTTTAAAATATCACATAACTTTACGGGTAAAGATAAGACTTGAAAATATGAAAAACATATTGCAAAGCAGGCAAATACAGATACAGTGGAGATTTTAAGGGACATTAAGTTTGCAAACTTTACTTTCTAATCACTTTTGGAAGTAGTATTTCTAAATTATTAAAGATTATAATTTACAAAAGAAAATGACTAAAGTTTTAACATTGAAAAGAGAAAAACAAGTAAGAAATTAAGAAAGTGACCTGGATAATTATTTCCAATTATCTAATTCCAATTAGATTTACAAAAGAGGCTTGTTAAAGCCTTGAAGAACTCTGTGGGATGGGGCAAAGAAAGGAAGATAAATCAATCCCATCACAATATTTAAACAAGGTAAAGATTGTTAGAAATAATAGGAAGGAATGTAACTTTGGTTTATTTGGTCAAATCTAAAACAAGATATATTGTTACTTCTGACTCCCTTTTATGGACTTTCTGCAGACACCAGAACTGAAAAAATAATGTTTTATGGATTTGCTCATATATAAGAAATGAGAGATGGGAGGTGGGATGAAGAGATAAATATCTCTAAGTTAAGAAACAGTGAAGAATTATTAAATGTGTTTATATTTGTTGTGATGGAGATTGGAGATTATATATTTCTTTTCTCTTTATTATATTCTTTTTCTTTTCTCTTTCTTTTCTTTTTTTCTTGCACTTTTTACCTTTTCTATTCTCTTTTCTTTCTTTAAGCTTAGTTTGTATTAGAATTTACTATTATAATCAAAATTCTTAATTAAAAAAACTATGTGTGTGTGAGAGAGATTGTGTGTGTACACAAGAGATAACACCAAATGGAGCAGAGATGTAGTAAGGTGGAAGAGAGATGAAGAAATGGCGGATGAAAGGGCTGTACTTCTCCAGAATCACAAGAAAAGGTACAGATTGAAGACACAAGAAAAGATGAGGGTGATTCAACTCGAGAATATATAGTGAACATTGAGAGTGTTCTTCAATACAACCATACCCACATCCAACAAGATCTCAATAGAGAAAGAATGAAGCAAATGCACAAATTACACAATGTAATATTTCTGCTGATATTGGTGCCATGGCCAAAGTCTATCCTCACTGACACATGTCATATTCCTCAGAGAAACCACCAATTTATGTTATATGATGGAAAAAGTCAGGATAGGAAATTTGCAACATCACTCCCCAATCTATATAGCAATGATGAATCAATTGCAATTGAGTTCAGGAAGAACGTCAGACAATACAACTCTTCCAAATAACATCCTTTGGTGTTAAAGAAGCCCTTCCGATGAGGGATAGATCAAATCCTTTTGCAATTATGCAAGGGTAACCCCATCATTACATTAGACATTTAATACCAGATCTCAACCAGCAAGCCAATTTTATTAAAATTTACTTCATGGATCTTGAAGACAGCATAGAAGTGAGAATGGGTATAATCCACGATGGAATTCAATATGAGATAAGAGTTTAGGTAGGTAGGTAGGTAGGTAGGTAGGAAGGAAGGAAGGAAGGAAGGAAGGAAGGAAGGAAGGAAGGAAGGAACGAAGGATTTCCAATGCTACCTGCCAGTTGCCAGCACACAATGTCAAAAGAGAAGCTGGCAGGAAGTTCAAAGCTGCTCCCTCTCACATTGCTTTTTTGCCCCTCCTCTGGTCACTCTATTTCTATTCTATTTCTCTGTTCAGGTAAGGAAATATCTGCTGTTGTGTGTGTTTGTGTATGTGTGTGGACATGTGAGTATAAATGATGAAATTATTAAAATCATGGCAAAACTATTATATATGAAAATATGGAAAAGAGTATGTATCATTGACCTGATAGGTGATAGATTATGTATATGGAAAACAAATGCTACATGTATGTGCAAATACAAAGAGATTAATGAACTGAAGATTCTTTCTCAATTTTTTTATTATGAGATTCCTGTATAATTATACTTAGGAATGCTAATTAAGGAATTAAGGAATTCCTAAGTATAATTATGCAGGAATCCCAACATCATCTAAACGCATCAGCAGGAAAGGTGATCTCAAAAGAACTCTTGTTTAGGGACCATTGCTATTCAGTTCTCACCCCAATTTATGCGATATATCTACTCAAGTGCAGTCACAAGCACTGCAACAATGACAGTCAATTTCTCCCCAAATTATCTACCATTTTTCCACCTGACAACTGATTCCACAACATTCTAATCGTGCAAGTAAGCCATAATCATTCCTGGGAAACAGAGAAATAAAACATGCTTGCTTAGATATCTTGTTAAGTCACAACAACAAATTCAATAAAATGAACAGCTTATGCCTTCCAAGTCAGCGCATTACTTATGGAGGACAAAGCAGACTAGAATGTGAAAGCAGATTGGGAACTGCAGACAATAAATATCATATTAAAATGTGATGGTGTAATATGGGGATACCAACTAAATCACTCACAAAACTGCTTGCTCTGTAACGGAGAAACATTATGTGACTAAATCAGCTTTCCCCAACGACAATTCGGCCTGATATAAGAGATTATGGGAGAAAGAATACCAACCGAAGGAACCAAGAGATAGAATACCAGTTTATCACTTGACAGCTTATTTCATAAATGGCAATAATAAATAAATATGCTTAGTCCAGGTAGAGAGACATCTGCCAAAGGCTCCATCTTACTTCACTCGCTAAAAATGAGGCTGAGAAATTCCTATGAAAACTTCCAAGGTTCTGTATTTATCCTAATCCTGTATTTATCTGTATTTATTCAGATAAATCCTGAAATCTGTATAGTTCTTGCTTCTTTGATCTTGCCCTGATGTTTGGGAGTTGGCAGCTGCAAATTATGGGATCTGTAAATCCCAAACATCTGGAGGATACCAGAAAAGCACAGAAAATGCTTTAAGTGCTTTTTGCGTGCCAGATAAATCCTTTTCTTTCAGAGTCACTGCCTTTACAAGATGTCCCGTTTATTTTCTCCATTTTTCTTTCTTTCATTTTGAATACACTGAAGCAGACACATATACCCTTGCCAGAGAGCTTCTTTCCAAGAGAGGATAATTTACTCTATAGCACTTGAAAATGCAACTACTCGGAAAAAAAATCAGAAAAGTAGCAGAGAAAGAAACAGAATCATTTGAGCAAAGAACGTAATTTTACAAAAGGGGTTTCCGTGTGTATCATGTGAATTTTGAGTAAATGAGATATCTAACTAACTAATGGGATAAAATGCTTGTTAGACTGCCCCAGACTAGGGAAGGCTGAACCATTGGCACTGCGTGGAAGAAAAGCATGTTTGTATATTCTGTATTCAAAAGATGAACAAGACTCATTTGGAACAAGTTTGATTATATAAAATCCATTTGTTGAGCTAGGTTTTCTCAGTGGGCTTTGTTCTTTTTTTATAGAGATTAGACATTCACTTACAGACAATAAAAAAATCAGTCCTTAATTTACCTAGTGTTATCATTAAGACATGAAAGACGTGTGTGTGTGTATGTGTACATATACAGGCAGTCCTTGAGTTACAACCACAATTGAGCCCAAAATGAGCTAAATGAAACATTTGTTAAATGAATTTGCCCATTTTACGACTTTTCTTGCCACAGTTGTTAAATGAATCACTGCATTTGTTAAGTTAGTATCGGTAATACGGTTGTTAAGTGAATCTGGATTCCCCGTTGACTTAGCCTATCAGAAGGTCGCAAAAGGGAATCATGTGACCCCAGGATACTGCAACAATCATAAATATGAACTAGTTGCCAAGCATATGAATTTTGAGTAGGTGAGTACTCAAGCTGCAGTAGTCGTAAGTGTGAAAAATGGTCAAAAGTCACTTTTTTCAGTACCGCTGTAACTTTGAACAGTCACTAAATGAACTGTTGTAAGTCGAGGACTATCTGTATAGATGTGGTCATATAAAAGATGTCTGTAAGATTCAGCAATGCTGACTTCCTGCAAGTAACTTCGGAGGGGGACGGGGATGGGACAATTCATTAATGAAAAGAGATGAAAATGTCCATTTAATTTGAATACAGGAGTTACAATGCAGTCCCAGCTGAGAGTCCAAAAAGGATGACATCTGGCTACACAGTCAAAAGACTAAAAGGAACCCAACCCCAAAACCAATATAATCATCTACAGCCAGACGTCTCAAAAGTCTGGCATAAAGTTCCAAACAGATTTAGAAAAATATTTCTGTTTTATTAGCAAAGAGGCTTGCAGAAAGAAGCCAAAGTAAAGGAGATGCACGAGTGCTCAAGTGAATCCTGGGATTAGCAGGAGAAAATAAATATTTTTTTTTTAGAAATCCCAATAAAAAGTCAATTCCACTTTATCACTATGGGGGTAAAAAAAAAAAGCAAGAAGTGTGCATATGTACATAAGGGAGCACACCTACACACAGCACAGCTTGCATTTTAAATGCTGATGGTGAATAACTGTGATGTCTCTTTTCTGGCTGCAGAAAGAAAGTAATGTTCATTTGGGAGGGGGGGTGGACAGCAAAATAAAAAGATTTAAATACCACTCCTTCTGGTACAAGAGAGCTAAGCTAGACCGCTACAGCCTCATGGAACTTTCCAGAGCTTTGCCTGCAAGGGCCAGAATCCCTTCAAAAGTTTCGTTTCGATGTTAGGACAAAAGAGGAAAATAATAAAATGGGAGTATAACTGTATAACTGATCTTTCACCAAATTAAATTTTAATTTAGACTTTGCTCCACAAAGCAGTTAGCGTCTCTCTGTAGTAGTCTACCCATCTTTGACTGAGAAAGATCATGGTTTAGCAAATCAGATCAGTATGTCTGAGTAGCAAAAATCAGCTAGACATTCATAAAACTACTGTTACCTAAATAGGACCTATTTATATTGCTGGCAGAGGAATACCACGTAAAAATTAGCCATTTAGCAGTTTTTCTCCTTTTTTGAAACTTTGTTTGGATTTAGCATTTTACCAGCAACAGTAAAGATAGGGGAACCATAAATAGGACTGCGCGCACACATGCACACAAACACACGCACAGCCAGTGTTGACTACCTGGATAAATTCCTGCAAGTTTTTTTGCAAAATTCCTCAGAAATAATTTGCTCTTGCCTGCTTCCCAGGACTAAGAAAGATCAACTCACTCAAGGTCATCAAGCTGACTTTATGGCTAAGCCAGGACTAAAACTCATGGTCTCCTAGTTTCTAGCCTGGTGCATCTAACCACTACATCAAATTGGCTCTATAAAATATTTTAAATAAAATTCCATTGCTAGGGCCCTCCTAAAATGTCATGCTAGACTTCAACTGATCTACTTAGAAACATCCAAGTATGTCTAAAAAACTGATAGACAATAGAAAACATAGGATTCTATTATTCAGGTAAATTCTATTTCATGATAATTGTATTATTGTTGTTGTTGTTGTTGTTAATATTTCTATGCCGCCCACTCTCCAAGGACTCTGGGCAGCTTACACCAAAGACAGTATACTAAATAGCATATTGCCCCCAACAATCTGGGTCCTCATTTTACCCACCTCGGAAGGATGGAAGGCTGAGTCAACCTTGAGCCGGTGAGAATTGATCCGCTGATCTGCTGAACTAGCAGTCAGCTGAAGTAGCTGCAGTACTACACGCTAACCACTGCGCTCAGCTCTTATTTCATGGTACGCCCTTTTGGGAAATGGGCATACCTTTGCTTTCTGTTTCAGGAGCCAAAATTAAGGAGATGATCAAATCCAATCTATTCATGAAATGATTCCTTCTGTAGTTGGCTGAAGCCACTATTGGCCACATGTGATGCTCTTTCTTGGCCTTCTTCAACTATCATTGCCTGGTTTGTCACAAATGTGAAACTTCCATTTATAAACAGCAAGTGTTGCCGTAGAAGAAAAATAACATGACAGCATACATAGGGTAGCTTCTGCAGCCATTGGGCAGAGGCCCAGCTCATTTCATTGTTCAGCTTCTGTCACCCAACCATGGCAGGGAGATGGCAGGGCTGTTTAATAGTCCTCAAAAAGAACTATCATGTAAGGAGGCATGGAGCTTCCCCTCCCCATCTATTTAGAGGGGAGGGCAAAGGAGTTGGTGTTTGAGTGCAAACTAAGGGGCAGGATATGCAATACATACCCGCCAGCAATGAAAAGCTTGCTGGACATAAAGGGAAATGGTGATTGGCTGTTGCTTCTCTGCAAACCCTACGAAGTGATATCCTACAATATTGGAGCCTTTTGCAGCCAAATTTAACACAGGAGACTGAAGCATCTCCACAAAATAATCGTGTTGGCTTCATCCAAAAAAAAATATGTACTGAATCCACTGAGAAAAATGGAAACGGAAGCAAAAATGATGCAGCAAATCCTTCTCTACTAAAGCAAAATGTAGGTACCTCGATATTTCTGATTATTCATTAAAACTGCCACCACCAAAACTCTCTTCACAAAAACATGTCAAGCAGCTTATTATGGTAAGTTTTCTTTTCTTGCTGATAACTGCCATCTGTCAGGCCCGAAATGAATGGCTGCCCTCTTTCTCTATTTGCAAATGCAGCCCGTTCTCACACAAACACAGATGTTGTATCTACAGATCAAAGAATTGCATACTAATTGATCCATGGAATAATTCTTCAGTGTCTGACCATTTATTTTATGTGGAAAGATTATGAAGTTTGTGCAACTGAATACAGAATTCTGTTTTCCACATAATTTTGACATACTGAACTAATCTGGGAATTATCCAAAACTTCTTGTGGTCAAGCATTTGCACGGTGGATTGAATATTTTCATAGTAATTTGTTTCATAATTAATATAAAATGCAGCAGTCTATTATGGTCCGATGGGCAACATTTCTGGCCATTCTAATGTTGATGAAATACAAATCCCAACAAATTTCTGCCATTGATTGTTCAGGCTGAAGAGCAACATGTGGAGACCCACAAATTTACCATCACTGTCTAAGTATGTTTTACAGTAAACAGTGGCTTACTTCATTTAACATGAAATGTATTTAACTTAAAATAATTCATTGTAGTTACTCCTGATGCATTCCATTGCTTTCAATTAAGTAACAATGTGGATTAATCAGAATTAGTCTATATATTAGGAAAGAATTTTTAGCAGAGGATGCACATAGAGGGAACAGTGTATAATTTTTACACTGACATGACATGATGGAACAGGACATTTAATTCTTGCCTTCAAACTGCACACTACCTTCATTTTTAATGGCTTAATGCAATGCTTAAGAGCTTAATTGTCTGAATTGAATACATATATAATCATTCTGAAGCTAACACCTTGGATTGAAACAGTATAACTGGAAGATTCTTGGTTGAGGAAGACTGTTAAAACTAAGACTAAAGCATCATGAAACTGGGATAGGATGAGAGAAAGATAATTGTACGTATTTGTATTATCAATTGTGTGAAGTTTAAGTTCTGATCCAACCAAGGCTTCCTGAAAAGAAACCAAGCAGGATTTTACCAGATATTTGGTAGTTTGGAATTTTGTAGACTTCATGCCCTCCATTCAAGCTTGGACAATAAAAAAGAACATAAGCACTTGACAAACGAATAAAAGCAGTCCAGAAGTAAACAACTACAGTATCAGAATTAAATCATGTAGCATTCTCCTCATCCCAAACTGAAGTTGATTTCTAAAATGCATCTTAAGAGTCCATGATAATTATTCTCTTTTTGAGGTGAGCTCATCTTTCTGGAATCTACCACTCTATTTTCAATGAAGGTAAACCATTGGTTTCTAGCAAATGGAAATCAAGTAAACATAAAAACTGTACCAAATCTAGTAGATCTTATTAGATGCAATCTTGTTTTAACCTTTATGAAAGACCATAATCTTCTTCAATTTGGTGTCCTCCTATATCCCTACAATAATTCTTACACATTAGAAGGTGTAAGTGTTCGCCAACACTTGGGAAGGCAAGTATACAGTAAAGTGAATGATGCATTTAGGGTAAGTTGCACAATTATTTTGGATTCTAAAGCAAACAATAACTTAACACTGAGAAGTATTTTGGCCACCCAACATAGTCTGGAAAGGCAGTAAGCCTTGATATTAGGCAATAGTTTTGTTTGTGCTTAGGAATTCTTCCTAGCTCTGATAAATGAGTTCACATCTGTAGTCGTCTGTTTAAAAAAGCTGAATTCATTCCCTGTGTACAAAAATCCATACTTATTAGCGGCTGCAAAAGGACCAAACTGATGTGGCTGCTGCTGATTTATGACAGATCTGCTGCCACAGAAATATTTCATCGTATCCCAGCCCAGGCAACGATTTGAAGTCAGGTAATTAGAACTCCAAAGACAGGAAGAAATGAGAAGCAAATGAAAACTAGAGTAACAAAGAAAACTGAAGTCAGTTTTACAGAGGGGGAATAATTCATCTGAACAGTTGGGAGTCAAAACTGCAGTCTATGGATGTTTTAGTATTTTGTGTTATTTAATCCTGCAGCGATCATGAATTCTGGTTTGTTTTTTTCCTTTAGTGCAAAATGTTTCTATCTCTACATGATGGCTTAAAGCAATGCACTGTTTTCTCTACAGATGTATTAGCAATGGGGAGGAAATCAATTGCTTAATATCTTAAATCCAAAATCCATTTTCTACAGATAGGGGAGGAAGTTGGGGATTTTTGGATCGCTTTACTTTCTGTAGTTACCGTTATCATTACATTGCTTTTTATGAAGATAGTCCTAAATGCCATGTTTTTTGTAAGAGCTACTTTGCTATGGTGTACGAATTATGACACTGCAACTAAAACATAATTAAATGCAGAATTAAATGCAGAATTACAAAATGTGATGAGCATATCTGCAAACGAAGCGATTTCTCTTTAGGTGACAAGAATCTAGAGTATGTACCATGCAATATTCCAAAAAGTTGCATCAGAGTTGAAATACAGTACCAGCCTGCTACTCTTTAAAGCAGCCACATCTTTTCCCGGATTTCAAAGCAACTGCAGAGAGCAGCTTACTGAGGAAAAACATGGCTGCTTTCATGAATTCATAATCCCACCCTTTCCAAAATGCTCCCAAAAATATTTCTGAAGCACTGCACAACTTCACTTATTCTCTCTGCAGGATACCATATTGGCAAAAACCAGACAAGTCAGGGGCCATGGAAATTTTGCTCTCATCGTCTTTTTTCAGCCTTGTCTTAAACTCCCTCTGCCTCTCTCCCCCAAAATAATATTCTTTAAGGAGAAAGCAAAAAGTTATCTTGCATATGGAAGCCAGATTTTCACCTTGTCTCTTGCAATCTCAGTTATTAAAAATCTAGTCTATTTTCAGAGATCTGTTTTTCAATGAGGAGGATGGGAAGGGCTACTCCCCCCCCCCCCGGGAGAACATTCCTTTGAGGATGTTGAGTAGGACCAGAGCAGAAATGAAAGGGAATGTTCTTTCTCTCTCCAATAGCCAACTTTTCCACCTTTTGCCCATGTGCAGAGCCTGCATGGAAGACTCTTTTGGCAATTCACATGTAAGAGATATGGAGACACTTCAAGGCAATGCAGAGAATCATGCTGCATCAAGGGTGGGTTGTACTTATCTTTATCTGGTTATCTGGTTCGCTACGGGGCCGCACTCGCTCACTTGTTTCGCTCGCGCGCATGCACTTCTGCGCATGCACAGAAGCTCCCTGATGATGTTGGAGTCAGTGGGCGGAGCCTCCTACCGGTTTTACTTTTTCTTGCGAACGGGTCCAAACCGGGGGCAACCCACCATTGTGCTGCATCCACAACAAATATAAGTTGCTTGGCCCAGTTCTATTAGCCAAATGGACCAGTCCTTTATTTCATAGCCTATGGACAAAGACTTGTTCCAGTCTCATTCACAGAACTTTATAAGAGATCTGGATAGTGGATAATATTCATACAACACAATAGTGCATTTACAAACCAGCCAACTACATTTTAACTTAGTGTAAAGTTTAAATGTTTTATTTGTTTGTTGCGATGTACACCATAAAATTAAGTATATTATGAATCAATTTTCCATGGATTAGTATGTCATGAGAACACAACCATGTGCTGACAGTTTTACTCTGCTCACTGCCAACAGCTCAACAAACAGCAAATGAATAGGAATAAAGAGTATATCGTTCTCTATATCTCCCATTCCTAAACAATGTCCTTAGAAACACATATGCAAGTGCAAGATCATAAGCTTGAAGGGTGATCTTGAGCATATATATTCAAAAGCCATACTGAGAACAATGGTACAAAATCCCCACCCAGCTATGTATGTTCAGGATTGTGACCCTAACTTATTATGACCAGATCCTAAGAAACCCACTTTGGCTCTTTGATCACTTTGCTTCCTGGTTAACACCTTTCATCTCTGGCAGTGGCCTCTCAAATAGCAAATATTTTACCACAACCGTATCAAGTCAGCTCCCTGATCAGTTTTTAAAGCAGTTTAGCCCAGATTTTAACATCATTATATCATTATATTTCTTTATGTCAGAAATCAGAGTCCTCAAAGATCAAGGTTATTAAACCATCTGTCAGGAAACAAATTCAAACTATATAGATCACATTCGGAAAACTCAAATAATCTGAATGATTCAAAAGCTATACAACAAATAATTCTAAATTTGGCCAGAGAAAAGTGACCAATTGCACTCCTATCCATCCTTAGATGGCAGCAAATCCTAGTGAAGCCTTTTGTCCGAGTAGACATTAAGATTTACACTACAAAACTCGGTTGTGTAACACCCATTCTTTCTGCTCCTTCCCTTAAGAAACTATTGCTGATATCTGTATCTCCGACAACTAAACTCATGACTCCAGGTGTTATCTACTGCATTGATCCAAATTTACTAAAAGCAATAGTATAGGCCAATTTATAACAATGATTACAAACCTACATTTTGAAAACTACAACCACCACAGGTTAGGATGATATATTGAAAAATTTAAACCCATGTTTGGATAAACTGACAGCTTATACTATTACACAACTCCTATGAGATTCAAACCATTCTATGTAAACCAGATTCATGGTAAAGGATCTAGGTGACTATCACAAATCACAAAGATTTGCAAGGAATGCATTTGAAATCCTTCTATTCCTAATTTCATCCAAATGCAATTGCAATCAAAAAGTAAAGACAGTTGGGGACAGAAAAGATGCATTGAGAGAGATAGCAATAGGACTTAGATTTTTTGTGGGGTCACCACCATGTAAAAAAGATGTTGAGACTCTAGAAAGAGTGCAGAGAGCAACAACAAGGATGATTAGGGGACTGGAGGCTAAAACATATAAAGAATGGTTTCTGGAATTGGGTATGTCTAGTCTGATGAAAAGAAGGACTAGGGGTAACATGATAGCAGTGTTCCAATATTTCTTTGCCACAAAGAAGAGAGAGTCAACCTATTTTCCAAAGCACCTGAATCAAAAGCAGGGAAGCCCTAGCAACAAGGGTGGAGCTTAACAGCTTTGACAGACTCAGTCCTTCAACTGAACAAAGGACAACCCATTCCTGGATGCTGTCTCCACCTAGAAGGAGAAGCAACCTAGAACTAAGGAGAAATTTCCTGACAGAACAATTAATCAGTGGAATGAATGGCTTGCCTCCAGAAGTAGTGGATGCTCTAATACTGGAAGTTTTTAAGAAGAGATTGGACAATGATTTGTCTGAAATGGTATAGGGTTTCCTGCCTGAGCAAGGGGTTGGACTATAAGATCTCCAAGGTCCCTTTCGACTCTGTTATTCTGTTATTTATACACCGCTTCATATATAGTGCACCATCTGTAAGTGGTTTAGAGTCAGCATATTGCCCCCAACAACCTGTGTCCTTATTTTACTGACCTTGGAAAGATGTAAGGTCTGGACTGAGTCAACCTTGAGCTGGACTAATTCCTTTTTTTGTTCTAAGCACGTCTTTACTCATGCTTCTTCAAAGGCCAAAGACATGCTTCAAAAGGCTTTCTGAACTGCACTGTATACAGGTAGTCCAAACTTACAACTGGTCAGCTAATTAACCTTTCAGAGTTACAACAGACCTGAAAAGAGGAACTTATAACCTGGGTTAAAAGTTCCAACAGTTGGGCCCCCTCCACAATCATGTGACTTGAGATTTGGGATCTTGGCAACACTGCCTCACTTAGTCATTTGTGGTATCTCACAGTCACAGGACCACAATTTAATACAGTTTTGCTGTTATTGGTTTGCTTAACAATAGCACACACAAAAAAGGTTGTAAAACTGAGTCACTCACGTGACCAACCCATTTTATGATTGTCAGAACATATAATTGTCATGGGAAGACTCCATGATGGTCATATGTTGTGGCAAGCCACCTGAACAGAACATCAAGCAAATAAGACCAGGATATTATGAAGCAAATAAGAGCCGTGGTGGCCCAGTGGTTAGAATGCAGTACTGCAGGCTACTTCTGCTGACTACCAGCCACCTGCAATTTGGCAGTTCGAATCTCACCAAGTTGACTCTGCCTTCCATCCTTCCAAGGTGGGTAAAATGAGGACCCAGATTGTTGGGGGCAATATGCTAACTCTGTAAACTGCTTAGAGAGGGTTGTAAAGCACTGTGAAATGATATATAAGCCTAAGTGCTATTGCTATCTACATTTAAATAAAAAACCCTTACTTCTTTATAAGTAAACATAAATAAAAATATGATTTATATTCTTAAATGATCAAACCTTTTTTTCTTGTTTATCTTTGATAGCAATTACTCTCTCTCCTGACATGATACATGAGCGAGCTTCTTTCACTACCAAAGTATAAGGTAAAAATAAACATTCTCCTGAATTCAGCTTGAGTCTTTCTGACTATATAAAGACTTCCATGCAGATTTCTGGGCAGGATTCCAGAATTAGCTAGCCACTTTCCACTTCTGCGATTTTTTTCCCCCAACTTTCCAGAGTAGCTAACACATCTTGGTTTTACAGTTGGTTTCCCTTCCAACTACTAATCATCCAAGGTCAGCAAGGTCCTACCACCTGCCACGGGTACAGTACTTGTCTCCAAATGTTCTCAATCTTGAATGAGAAGTTTCTGTGCTTGCCTGAGGTATACATACAAAACTGCTCATTAAAAAATTATGACAGGTGGGAAATATTAATTAGCACCTATCTCCACAAATTGTCCTTCCATCCAAGACTAATTTGGAATCTGAAAAATCTTCAAATTACATTTTGGCTTTCTTCAAAATCCTCACTTTATTCGTGAATTTGCAGCATAGCAGCATGGGTCAGGCATCAAACTTGAGCAACCTAGATTCTATAAGGCACACTGCAGTAAAAATTGCTGTACTAGTCTTGAGTCATTCCAACCTATTCATGTTACAATGTGAGGGTCTTTGGTTACAGATATTCTCCCTACAAACAAAAAGCCCAATTTCAATTCACGTTTTTGTATTTTTATACATGAAAACCCAGCTGAACCATTTGGTTGCTTTGTTTAGATGTCTACCAAACCAGAATTGTTTACAACCCCTTAACTCATACATTTTAAGTGAGACACACACATATAACGCATTTTTACAATACCCTTTTTCTTTTAAGTTCTTACCAGCCCATTCTTGCAGAACACCAACTCGGTGACAGAAGGCCTCAACTTTGAACATAATACTCTTATTCACTAAACCGGAGTTATATATTCTTTTGCATTATTATCAATGCAGCATGAGCAGTATAATTTAATTTCTGTCCTAAAACTTCCTCTTTAAGAAAAGGAAGGGGGGGAAGGGAGAAAGAAGATTCATATACAAAACTACAATTAATATTCCCTTGAATAGGTCACAATCTTGGCTTAATAGAAAATGCAAGCAGGCTGCCCTTTGCTGGCAAATAACTTCTCAGAATCTTAACAGCTTAAGATAGGCTTTTTAAGTAAGGGAGATTATGGAATCATTATCGGTTTGAAGTCTCCTTTTTGGAAATTTCTTTAAAAATACCCACACCCACAAAGGTATGTTTTACAAGGACAAACATCCCAGTGCGGTGAAAATAACATGGACTTCTCCCACCCCAATTCAACAGACCTCTCCCTACTCTCACCACCATTACTCTCCCAACCCAGACAGTATACATCAATTTTAAGCATAAATAATCTATTTCACACAATGGCCCCAGCATTATCACTCACATCATCAGCCATGTCCAGCAAGTACTCATGACAATCTGCTGGCAATAGCATGAGCCATGCAAATGTTAAAGTCTCTCTGGAAGAAGCATGAACTTTGTGCAACAAAGTATGGTTCCTTCCGTATCCAGGGAAGGAAATGATTATCTTGGCCAAAGCAGACTATTTTTAGTCCATGCAAAAACCAGCAGGTATTGGCTGAGTGTATAAAGTGAATCATGTAGAAATTCTGTACCGCAGCTGGCTTTATTTTTTCTTGTTCAATATATTTTGTGTTTCAGGGATGTTTTTCACAGCAGTTTCTCATTCATTCACACGACAATATTGAATGAGAGGTTTCTGTGCCTGCTACACCTTGAATGGGGGAAATGAGCCTGACAAGGAAGGGGTTATAGTCCATCTGCAGAGCTAATGATGAGCAATCCAGAAATCCGGGTGTCCTCAACTCAAGACAAGACATTTTACCCACTGAGCTTGGCTACTTCACTTAAAAATATTTCTGTTATATTTATGCAGTGTCAGTCATTCATCCAAAGAGGTATTAACCAAAAATGTCTTGCCTCCTTTTGAAAAAAGTTATGACTGTATTAACAAACCTTAGCTCAGAATTAAAAAAAAAATAATGCACTGACAGGGAAGTTTGGGAAAATATACATTGTGGAAAAAATATCTGCCAGATGCAGAAATGCCAGTATAAAATCAATAAATCAAACAGCAAGTTTTGAAAATCAAAAGAGATTTTGTTTTTAACTCACTTTGAATTTCAACTTTCCTATTAGAAAAATTGTAACAATAACAAATATTGGTGGCTGAATCAATCTCAAAATGCGGTACTCTGCAGCTGTATTCCAAAGAGCATTAGAGCAACAGGGACATTTGCAAAATACATGAGATCTTGTCCATTTCCAGATGGATCTTGTCAGTGCTGATCTTAAATACCCCCATTGATACATAGACTGTTTTATGTTATAATCACTGCATTTTTATGCCTTTGCGATAAAACTTATGTAACACATTCCTTTAATGTGGAACAGCATGTACCTTATTGTGTCAATCTAAGCACTTTTCTCTTTGTCCAGAGAAAACATTGCCCCCTAAGGACTTTTTTAAACTGTAGAGGTAAAGATTTTGACTAAGACAGTTACAGTATTATGCTTTATAGTCCTCAATTATCTTTTTCCAATCTACATTCAACTGGCTTCCAACTAGCACAGGTTTTCAGATAAGTGGCAATCAATTCTGGCCATATATAAATGCCTATCCTGGCTTAAGAGAGCAGGTATCTTATTAAGGAGTACCAACATCGCATAAAATGACAAGACCAGTCAACATGACACCTCGGTCTTAGTAATCAGCTTCTTAGAAGCATCCCTACTGTTTTTGTGATGTTACAAGATTGCATTATACCAACCACTTGTGCTGTTTCTTTGTTCAAGAAAAGCAAATGGATCTACACTGATTATTTGGCTAGATAAAAAGGCGGGGGGGGGGATCAGGTCTGGAAAAATAACAGTCTGCTTAAACAAAGCAGAGAGGGTAGCATTTTGTGCACCATTCCCACGTTCTTTTAGACGCTGAACATAGTGGCACAAGGGCGAGAACATTTTTCCAAATTAGAAACCCCTGGGAAAGCATTCCTCCAGCCTGCCTTGAGAATCCAGGATGCACAGTCTATCAACCCAATGCTTTCCACCACCCCCTGCCTTTCTTTTCAGGGATGCTGAATGAAGAATTACATAACCTGGGATTACTTTAGGTGCCTGCAGATCAAATGCACTGCCATCATCCCACCAAGAAAGAGCCCAGCTCTTGGATATCCTTTTTCTTCTGCTTACTTTGTTTATTGCTGAAGAAGGGGGGGGGGAGGAACATGCCAAAAGCCTGAAAGGGAAGGAAGGGGGGAAGGAGGGAAGGAAGGGGGCAAGGAGGGAAGGAGGGAAAGAGGGCAATGAAGGAAGGAGGGAAAGGAGGGAAGGAAGGAAGGAAGGAAGGAAGGAAGGAAGGAGGGAGGGAGGGAGGGAGGGAGGGAAGGAAGGAGGGAGGGAGGGAGGGAGGGAAGGAAGGAAGGAAGGAAGGAAGGAAGGAAGGAAGGAAGACTTACCGCCTCAGAGTCTTCAAATCCATGCAGGTACAAATTGTCATACATGGAGGTCTGATAATCCAAAGAGCCCCTTTTTCAAGGCAAAAAAAAAAAAGTAAACACCCGGGCCACAGACACCGCTGGGATTGCCAAAGCGGGGAAAGGCCCAGTCAGTCCGACTCAGCTCAGGCTGCCTTGTTCAGTTGTTGGGCTGCGCGGCTTCCCCCCACCCACCCCCCGGGCCGCGCCACTGTTTCATTCACATCCTCGAAGGAGAGGAGGTCATCCCGAGAGGCAGCCCAGCGCTGGCATTTTATCTGCCTCTTTCCTTCCTTCTCTCTCTCTCTCCCTCTCTCTCTCTCTCTCTCTCTCTCGGAGTCCGAACAGCAAAGCAAAAGCGTTGCCTCCGACCGAAGGCTGATGACACGGAGGCAGGAGACGAAAGCCTGATTGGCTCGGGGGCTGCGCCTCGTCAATTTGCAGACGTTGTGCTCCGTGCAAGGGGATGATAAACATGAGAACGGGCTCTTCCGAATAGGCATCTCTTTTTTTCTCCCCTTCCCTCCCTCCTTCCTCCCTCCCTCCCTCCCTCCTCCCCCCCCCGCCCGTGATTTCTTTTGCCCACGGGGGCTCAGAATCGTAATAACAAGGCATCGTCGTTGATAAGGAAGTTAGGCTGACAGAAGATAACTGGACGGCTTTAATGAAGTAAGCTGGGCTGATTTTTTTTCCCCCAGGAGGAAGAGATTTAATGACCACTATCATAGTTGGGGCCGGGAAAGGGTTCATTTCTGGGCTGGATTTGCTATCCGCTTCTTTTGAATCATTTAAACAATTTAAAAAAAAAAAAAAACTTTCCCACAGGATGCAAAGTATATTTCTGCCAAAACTAACGAACAACAGAAGAACGCAAGGAAGCCAACATTCAATTATAAGATGCTCTGCCGCCATTGTCCCAGTTGGAACAGCATGCTTAAAATAGCAATCTTAACTTTAATCGCCAGGATATAAACACGCAATCATTCACACTTTGCACAAGCAGAAAAACAGTGCAGAGGTGCACTGTGATGGGTAGGGAGGTTAGGCTTAGACTAGTGAGACCCGAGTTCAAGTCCACTTTTAGCCATGGAAACTCACTGGGTGGTTTTGCACCAGTTGCAATCTCAGCCCAACTTATTTCAAAGTTTTTGATGGGAGGATTAAACAAAGGGAGATTCCCTGAGAACAGTGGTGGGATTCAGCCAGTTCGCACCACTTCGGGAGAACCGGTTGTTAACTTTCTGAGCAGTTTGGCAAACTGGTTGTTGGAAGAAATCATTAGGGCAGAGAACCAGTTGTTAAATTATTTGAATCCCAGCCCTGCCTGAGAAGCTGCCTTCTGCTTTTCAAAGGGAACAGCCAGAATACAAATCTAAATAAATACATAACAGTAAACTAGTGGCATTTATGGACTCTCCTAATCAGAAGACAGCAATTCTATTGCCTTTCCTGATGGAAAGAAAAGTAAGGCATTATCTTCTGAACTCATAGAATTCTGCTAATAAGACAGGCGAGACTACCCTAAAATTACTAGCTAGAAGCAGCCTAGGAATCGGCATGCTTATGATAATGATAAAGAACTGCGGTGAAGTAATACCAAAAAAATCCCAGGATTTATAAAGTAACCTCAGCTGTCTAAACTGCAGAGTGTATATATATATTCTCAGGGTGCCGCATAATCCAACAAACATGCTCGCTTGGATAGAAGTTTGACTGCTTAAAGTGGAGGCATGATTTTCACATTTTATTAATGGGAGGCCTCTAAATATAGAAGCTGAAAAGACCTAGAAATGGATTCTGGCACAGCATTTGATCACTTGTTGGAAAAATAGCTGCAGTTGGTAAGCTCATTTGTGGGCATGCTAGAAAGACAGGGTACATTCTATCTAGCCCTTTCAGTGTTATCTAATCTTATTTTAACAATTAAAGGGCCCTGGTAAGGGTGTGCCCTTGTTCTGGTGCTGTTTTTAATTTGCATTTCAACAAGAAAGGACCCTGTCATGAGTTGCATTTAAACAAGCTAGAACACTGCCATCCTCCTGCATTATCAGAGGTTAAGATGCCCATTTCTCCTTATAAGGATTATGCAGTATTGTATTCAGTAAATAAAGCAAGCAGAACTGAGGCATACCTTTGAAATAACCCCTTTGTTAATAAGAACTATCAAATATAAATTACAATAAAGCAAAGATTTCAAACTTTTTCAAAAAAAAGTCACATAAAACAGATGAGTCTTGGATGAAGATCCATTACAAAAAGTGGGGACATTTAAATATGTTGATATCACATTTCAAGTTTCTTTATCTTGATTAGGTTATAAGCTTTTTTCCCCCTCTTTACAGAATATAGTGTGTAGTGTCATCACTATTTTTAATTTTAATTCCTCTCCCCCTCCCCAGCACCCCAGCAGAACAAACTGTTGTAATCTTACTGCATTCAGATCTCTCGTTTTAAAAAAAAAAGCCTGACACAACTTCTCTTTGATACATAAAATATATTGATTTTGTCAATTTGGCTTGTAAAAAATCTGTTGCACCCAAATTTGTTTTGTCAGCAACATTTAAAACTGATCTTAAGGGAATGTCTGACTTTTGAAATTATCAACTAAGGGTTTTTTTAGTTTTGGGTGTTGGCCTGTAAACGATCTGTTGCACCCAAATTTGTGTTATTAGCAACATTTACATTTAAAACTGATCTTAAGGCAAAAGCTGACTTTTAAATTTATCAACTAAGAGGGTTTTTTTAGTTTTGGAGGATAGTTCTACAGTAAAACTAATGTAGTTATACTGTTGCTTCTGCACTGTTCTTAAAAGTTACATCCAATTTTGCATGCATTAAAATACATACCATAAATGTATTTGTCATGTTACTGCTATTATTTCTAAATTCGCATTAAACATTCTGAATTTTTATCCCTGCAATTATATGAATTAAGCATTTGGTGGTGGAAGCAGATTTTAGGTGCTGTGCATTATTAAGAAACTTAAAAACTTATTAAATGTGGGAGAAACTTTAGCCCAGATGTTCCTTCCCCAGTATTCTATGTTACTCAGCATGTCACTCCATCCCCAATCTATCTTCCTATGTCTAGCATTGATTGTTATTCATGTTGATGGGTGTAACCACCCACTTAAATTCTCAGATCCACTGAAAATTAGACAAGCCTGAATGCAACCTAATCTAAAGCGAGCTCAGAGTTTCCTGCAGTGACAAGACATCTGGGGAATTTTCCATTAAAAGATGTGATCACCTAGCATCTGCAGGTAGTAGGATCAGTTGAAAATTACAATTCTTTTTAACCTGCCATTCCTCACTTTTCCTTTCCATTTCATCACTGTACATATCTCTCTGCAACCAACAGCATGTTTGAAAAGATCTTAATTTGCATTTCTGCTGTATGTTAATCCTTTAGTGGGTCCTCACTATTAACATTTAATTATTTAACTATTGGATTGCATTTTTGTCTTCCTTATGGAAGCAAATCTGGACATGGAACAAAACTGAAGGACTAAAATAACCATATAAATAACTGTAGCTATAACACATAATCTAAGCAAAAAAACAAATGGCAGTAATATATAAATCTCATAAGAACAGATTGACTACTGATCCCCCATCAGCTTCCCAAATTCCAAATAGGAATTTGGAACTTTCTTCTACATGTCTCAAAATCAGCTGGGAGCTAAAGTCAAACATGTCTTGAGGACACAAAGTTAAGAAAAGCTGGCTAAACAATAGAAAAACAATGACATTCCCAGAATGGAGGAATAGATTGTGAACACATTAGAATTTTATTTATATTTCATGTTTCTAAACCTTCCATCTCCCTCAAAGAGGGACTCTTAAAAATCTGCAGAAATGGCAAAACTGAGGATAGGTGAGGAAGGTAAGGGGGGGAAAAACCACCACTAAAATCTTTTTTGAAGACTGGAAACCTTAAATAGGCCTTTTTCTGAAAGAAGAAAACACTATGATGATGTATGGTTTGAAGATTTTAAAAATGGAATTAAATGAAGGGCTGAAGGGACTTGTATAGTAACTAATATATCTAATACAAGATTATAATTATCTTTTGAAGAAAAAATCCAAAGTCATATTTTGTAACTTTAATTTCTTTCTTGAACTTCTTTATTAATATTTCATTCCTTTCCTTTTCTTTAGATTTCTTTTACTTTATGTAAATATATATATATATATATATATATATATATATATATATATATATACATACATACACACACACTTTAAAAAAAGAGAGAAATGCTGACTAATACCTATTGTCATATATGCAATCTTCTTCCAGTGTTTGCCTATGGACCCCCAAACTTTTAAAGCAGACCTGAGATGACCAGATACCACTGGATGCAATACAATGATTGACTTTACCTGTCATTCTAATTTGGACACATCTGCCTCTTTTTTTTGCTGGGAGCTACACTTTTATCATTTTTTCAGTATCTTCGGGGAATGAATGGGTATGGTCAACTTTTGGGCTTAATACATTTATTTTGGATGTTTAATTTTGGGCCTAAAATGTCATCTGAATATTGTTCACCACATTTCTCCCTAATAAGAAAACCATGGCTTAGTTTACTGTGTAAATCAGGTCAATGTAGCAGGAGGGTTTACAGTTACTCCTACCTACTGCAATCCGGAGGTATAAAACAATGAATCACTAAGAGAAATAAAACTAACATCACTCTCCTCTGAGTAATTTTGTTCCATATCATATCAACTATTACACTCACAGGCATCTTTAGCTAACGCAGTGAAATTTCTTAGAAATGTATAGTTAGGTATTGAAAATAGATTTCAGCATCCTTCCATCAAAGAGAAATTAATCTGAACTGCATGAAATGTACAAAAAACTCTCCAAGTTGCTTATTATTAACTATTTCCTAATGATAGATACGAGAGAAGAAGCAAGGAGAAATGACTAATGAATTACGCTATTTACCAAAAAAAAAAGAAAATCTGAATATAGAATAATTCCTGCCCAAAGAAAGAATAGGCAAGGCAAGGCCAAAAAAAAAGTCTCAATAATGATAGAAATCCAGTACAAATCAGTTTCCCCAATTTGTTAATCTAGGCTTGCCAATTCCAGGTGAAGTCCATTTTCTTTAGTGTATGATGGGTCAGAGAAAGACTGAAATATTTCCAAGATTCTGTTATTTTACCCTGTAACAATAAAGAGCCTTATTGGAATCCCTGCCATGCCTGGCTCTTAACCTATCCTACCTGGCTGATATAAATCATATTATTTTGAGTTTCCTTCTCATACTTCCTTCTATCATGGGACTATGTATTCTTTTGTTAAAGTTCCCCTTCAGCTTGCTCCTTTCTTCCCCATTCCTATCTCTGTCAGAGTCAATTCTAAATCCCTTTACAGTGTGTATATATACTTACTAAGAACCACTCTCTAAAATACAGCAGAGCCAAGAGAAAAAAAAATAACATGTCAGTTATCAGAAATTCCTTTCCCGCAGTCTGTTGAATTGGAACAAATAAAAAACTATCCAAATAATAGCAATAGCACTTAGACTTATATACCACTTCATAGTGCTTTTACAGCCCTCTCTAAGCAGTTTACTTTCAGCATATTGCCCCCAACAATCTGGGTCTTCATTTTACCTATCTCGGAAGGAGGGAAGGCTGAGTCAACCTTGAGCCTGGTGAGATTTGAACTGCTGAACTGCAATTAGCAGTCAGCTGAAGTAGCCTGCAGTACTACACTCTAACCACTGTGCCACCTTGCCTCATATAAATAAAATAAAATAAATAAAAAGAATAAAAATAAATGCAATATTCATATTAAAAAGTACATGTTTACAACAGCCTTCAAAAGTTTGTGTGGGCTATGACATTCATCTCAGTAGTGGACTCCTGCCATTACTCAGCAAATACAAAAGGAATTACATTAATTGGCATTCAGATGGCACTTGTAATAACAGGTATTAATGACTGAATGGTCTGAGATATTTTTTCCTCATAAATGTAAATTTTTATCCTTATAGAAAAAGGATTTGCCCCCTTTTCAGGTTCCTCCTTTATTTTTTCCAAGAAATTACGGTTATTGTAGCTACGGAGGATATTTTGGGAGGTACGTTATGTACCTCAGGACCAAGTTAGACTTCCTAGCGTTAGGTTAAAATGCTTGTGCAAATTGACTGAAACAGTATCCCATTATCTTTATGAGAAACACCCTCAAAGGTCTTAAGCAACCATTAATTTATTCCATTAGTAAAAGGCAGTGTTAATTCAACCACCCCAAAGTGTTGTATTTAAATGTAAAAAAGAAAAAAGAATGAGAAAGATTAACATCCTTGATTACTATTTTGTAAGACTTGGTTTCTATCCCTTCTAGAGTCTGGCAATGAAAATTTACCAGGGATTTTAGTCTGATACTGCTGGGTGTACCTTTTGATTATGTTCTAACATCACTGCAGCAACCGACTGCAGTGTTCTGTTGTCCACTGGTTTCAGCTTTGATGTCCGACTAAGCATAATCTGTAAGGGGTCTTTGAGGGTTTTGTTTTGGTGAAGCAGCAAGGGAAGATTACAGACTAATGTTCAAGGCGTAGGCAAGGCTGAGAGAAGCATTAGAAAGACATTTATTTGCCCCTAAATAGGAAAATTTCAGCATTCCTTCCCAGCAAGCTTATAACTGATTGGTGAATTACTGCACCAGGGAAGGCAGACAACCTATATGCCCATTAATTTCTTCCAGTTTGTAAGGCTCTTTAATGAGATAGCCTGAATGTTTCGAGGTATAGAATTTTTCTAATTGTTTCCCCTGCTACTCTGCCTCTCTACCAACATAAACAAAAGGCCAAGAAAATAAATGTCCCCTCCAAACAGGCAAGTCCATTTGAGGCATTGCTTGTACAGAGGACAATGAAAAAATGAAATGAGTACATGAACCACTTCTGTACATTTCTGAGGGATGAAAGTGTACCATCTCACAGGATTGGCATCCACGTTGTCTATTTATAGCAGTCCAGGCACAATTGACTCTAAGGCCCTGTCACAGGGAAATTGGCATATGAGCTTTTGCTCCCAGTACTGGACTTCATGTTTAGCCCCATAAGTATTTATGCAAAAGAAGCAGTTTTATGCAATAATAATGCAAACGTGATTGTTACTCATCTATCATGAGAGACACAGAATAAGAAAATGCACATCAGGATAAAGAGCCTGTTTTAAAAGGAACTAGGTGCACCACTCCTAGGAAGCTATGCTGTAGCCTGGATGAAAAAGGCTTTCTCATTTATCCTTCACCTCTCTTCTCTCCTCAGCTGATATTTTGATCTAGTGTTTATTGTCAGAATACCCATGAACTTCAATCAGCAGTCTCCAACCTTTGTAGTTTGGTGGCCCGGCTGGGGATAGCGGGGGAGAGGGGAACTGACCTGTGGGAGTGGCAGGCTGGCACGTGTGCACACACCGCCCTTTAGGCATACGTGGTGGGCCAGCGCACATGGCGCGATTGCCTGCTGCCCCGCCATTCGTGCAGCCCAATTCCAAATAGGCCACGCGGTCTGGTAGCGCACCGTGGCCCAAAGGTTGGAGATCCTTGACTTACTGTAAACCACTTTTGCTTCAGAATCATTTTAATGCAAAATTCAAACCAACTTTCAATCTGTCTTCTCCCCCCATCCCTGCTATTCATGAGATGATGAAAGAGATTTTGCTTTCTTTTCTTGAGATATCTGAATTATTTACCTGGGGAGGAGGAGGAGGAGGAGGAGGAGGAGGAGGGGGAGGGGGAGGGGGAGGAGGAGGAAGAATGGGATAGGAACATTTCTGAAGAAGTAAGGGCTGGTATCCCCATTGTCAGAAAGTTGAGGTGAGGGACAAACTTCATGCATGAGGAAGTCCTGCCCTTCCTAGTTTACTTCTAGCAACATCTGTCAGCCCAGCTAAACCAGCCACATGACGATCTGATGTGAGTTAAGCTTTCTTTCTATAAGTCACTGTATTAACTTCCCTCCCAAAACTTCAAAATGATTTTTTTTTAAAAAAAGGTATTTTTGAAATACTTAATAGTACCTACTTGCAGACTTCAGAAGCCAAATCGCATAAAGTGCCCTTTCTAAAAAGGTCTGCTATGTTTGATGAATATACAAAAGGTAGCAGGCTCAATGCCTTTGATTGATATCAAAGCCATTCCACCCCCTTTCTGCATACTGAGCCTCTTCTCTTACTGGCTGGGCCTTCCAGTCTGTTCATTATTTGTGCAGGCTGTGGGTGGCAAGCATGTAGGCTGCATAAGAATGGGAGAAAGTTGGAGACAAGGGTACTGAGAATTGGCATGAACAACCAAATCAGCTGAGTTAATTTCCATTCTTATTATATGGAAATCCATTTTAAGCAGTCAAAGCTTAATGGGGGGAAAAAACACATGGGATCTTAAACCAGTAAAGTAGCTAAGAAGAGAAAGGCCGATTCTCTGTGGCTCTCAGTATCTACCATTGGTAGTCGCTTCCTTGCTCTGTCTAATAGTAGGACTTGCTTTCTCATAAACTCTGGTTCAATCTCACCTGGCATAAACTTTGACACTCAGAATGAAACACGAAGAACGATCTTGGGAGACGGGATGGGGAACTGCAGACTAGGAAACAATCACATAAGCAGCAGCTGAACCTACAGAAGGAATGTGGGTGTGGCAAACATCACCGAAGGGACCCTCCCTAGTTTTTGGGACTGTAAAGACAAGGTGGGAGAGATGTATTTTCAGATTTATTAGTTTTTGTTATTATATATAAAGGGCCACCTATGCAACCAGCAAGAGTGGTTTTTTTTTAAGGATTATAGTACTCATTTTGCTCCATAAGTCAACACTGGGAATCCTATTATGTGGAAAGTGAAAGGTTAAAAATCCAGGTTGGACATTATTAGGAAGTGGAAGAGGATCCGGTACTAGAGCAGAAAAGAGAAACTTCCTGCTTTCTCAGTGCTTTGAGTTACTATATCACGGGCATTCCTTTCTCTACGCCCATCTCAGTGGTGAAATCCAAATTTTTTTACTACCAGTTCTGTGGGCATGGCTTGGTGGGCATGGTGTGGCTTTGTGGGCGTGGCTTTGTGGGCGTGGCAGGGGAAGGATACTGCAAAATCTCCATTCCCTCCCCACTCCTGGGGGAAGCATATTGCAAAATCTCTATTCCCACCCTATTCTGGGACCAGCCAGAGGTGGTATTTGCCAGTTCTCCAAACTACTCCAAATTTCCACTACCGGTTCTCCATAACTTGTCAGAACCTGCTGGATTTCACCCCTGCTCCATCTCTATCTCTGCCTCCATCTTGTCTCTGCCTTCCTTTTACTCTTCCAAGGTCAGCCAGGGAGACTTTGCTGCAGTGGTAGGATTCAAGTAATTTAACAGCCGGTTCTCTGCCCTAATTATTTCTTCCAACAACCAGTTTGCCAAACTCCTCAGAAAGTTAACAACCGGTTCTCCCGAAGTAGTGCAAACTGGCTGATTCCCACCAGTTTTGCTGCCATATGATACATGCTACAGATACCAAGTACATAGCAGCTGAAACTTATTCCAACACTGGTGACAGGGTGTAGCTGGCTAACATAGGGTCAAGGGGTAGATTACAGAGCTCATATAGCTGCATCTATTGCCATTTCAGCTCCATACGATCCACAAGTGCCTTCTGAAACAACTATCTCAACTTGCAGATTGCCAGAAGAGGTACAGATCACTGACAGACGCCTGTATACAGGTAGTCCTCAACTTACAACAGTCCGTTTAGTCACCGTTCAAAGTTACAACAGCACTGAAAAAAGGGACTTATGACTGTTTTTCACATTTATGACCGTTGTAGCATCCCCATGGTCACATGATCAAAATTTGGATGCTTGACAACGGGTTCATATTTTATGACGGTTGCTGTTTCCTGGGATCAGGTGATCACTTTTGTGATCTTCTGACAACCAAAGTTAGGTGGCAAGCCAGATTTACTTAAACAACGGCGTTACTAACTTAACAACTGCACCGATTCATTTAATAACTCCGGTAAGAAAGGTGATAACATGGGGCAAAACTCACTTAACAAATGTCTCGCTTACCAACATAAATTTTGGGCTCCGTTGTGGTCATAAGTGGAGGGCTACCTATCCTTCTAGAGAGTTGTTGGAATATGGATGAAAGTTGTTCGTCTCACTAAATGGCAAATAGCTCAGTCCCATCTTAGCTTCTTCTGAAAGAAGACACTGTATTCCATTCTTACATCCCTGAGCTAGAATGTCATGATTCCATAAGGAAGTAGATTTTGCCTGAACATGCAGTTGACCCTACTGACTAGAGAAATTGTTCAAAGCTAAAAGATTTCCCCTCAAAATAGTCTGCTGAACTCTGGTGGCTCAGCAGACTAAGGCAGTTATTAACATCCACTTACATCTGCTGCCTGCAATTACTGCAGGTTCAAATCCCATCAGGCTCAAGGTTGACTCAGCCTTCCATCCTTTCTAAGGTAGGTAAAATGAGGACCCAGATTATGGGGGCAATAAACTGACTTTGTATAAATATACAAAAGTATGAAGGCTTAAAGTGTTGTAAGCCGCCCTGAGTCTCCGTAGAAGGGCAGCATATAAATCTTTTTAAATAAATAAATAAATAAATAAACTAAGGAGCCAAAACAAATCAATTATGGGGTTAGAAATGTGGTTTGACACTCAAGTGGCCCCCTTCAGATACTTATCTGAGTTGCCATTGTAAATACAGTAGTGGCCAAAATTGTGGAAACCTTTTGGGAAAAGTGTATTTTCTAAAACTAGCTAATAACACCACTTTCTTTTGGAGTAATACCGTAAAATTATATATCAATGGAAAGATAATTTAATCAAGAATGTCATGCAATAACTTTTATGAAGGATTTGCTATTAGAATAGCAGTTACAGTATAAAGAAGAAAAGTGAAACATGTAGAAAAAACGAGATATATAAAAATTATCACCATAGAAAAAGCAAGTTATACAAAAATTATCACATCAGTTAATACTTAGTTGGGTAACCTTTAGCATGAATTACAGAAGGCAACATCTTTCCATGGAATGAATCAAATCTTTTAGTTTTGCAGCTGTTATAATGTGAAACCAAGACTGAATGATTGCTTCTATTAACTGGGTTTTATTGCTGGGTTGCTTCTGACTAATGAGTTTCTTTAGTCGGCTCCATAGATTTTCAATTGGGTTAAGGTCTGGGCTATTCCCAGGCCATTCCAGCAGTGGCCAAAAAAAAAAAAGTGGTGTTATTAGCCATCAAACCTCAAAATTTCACTTTTCCCAAAAGGTTTCCACAATTATGTCCACTACTGTAGTACAAGATCTCTGTGCATTGATAGATTTTGTAAATGTAAAGCAATTGAACCAAATATCCTTTCTTAGAAAAAAAAAGTATTTACAGCTTTGTACAAATTGCTTGCAAATCTAACCACATGGAAGTTGTACTGTATTGCTGGTTTCAATTCAATGGGCCAATCAAATGTTTTCTATTGATTTCTCCAGATATGCTCAGGTCCAATTCATTTGTACTTGGCCATGGTTGTTCAGCTTTGACTGACTTTTTCTGTAGATTGGGTAGAACGCTGGCATTGGATTTATGATTCAATCTACGTGATCATGTAAACCAAAAAAATAAAAAAATCTAAAGGCAATGCCTTGGGCTAATCAAATATGATTTAAGTGTAGGTATAGGGGCTCTGGACCTAAATTCCTATCAATCATTTTTCATCAGAATGTTGAAAATGTTGGGTATATTGGTTTTCCAAAGTGGTGCTTTCTGAAATGGACTAAAATTCCTAGAATTAAAGGCAGCAATCCATCTGGAGGGCATCAGAGTACACCTTTCAGCAGATTGGTTATCCATAATTAGATATTTCTCTCAGAGTGAGAGCGCACACTTTACTTAGAGAAAGGTCCAGATTCAATTTATGTCATCATCAAACAGACAGATTCCTGTTGGAAATACTGAGCAAAACTGTGATCTGGTTATTTATAAATTATACCTATGTGTCCTTATTTTGATTTTAAGATGACAGAATTTTCAGGCGTTTTATGGTAGATAGAGAAATTGTAGCCACAATTAATTTGTTTTAATTCATTTTGATTTAATGTTTGAGAGTCCACAGATACAATCTGTGAATGTTGTAGATACCTTGGTAACTGTAAGATGGATGGCACAACTCGGACATAAAGCCCTATATATATTACAATGTATTTTATATCGTTATATGATATAATACCCCCAAAACAGGGGGAAAAATCCTCCAAAATTCTGGGAATTGTATTTTGGCAAAGTCATGAGACATCTATTTGAGTTGTTTAGCATTAATTGATTTTTTTTTAAATAGAAATGCAATTCCCAAGATTTTCTGGAACAGAGGACCAAATCAAGCCTATGGATAGATATGGCACACAAAGCTCAAATAGCATAAAGAGAGATCAAATTACCGCAGCAAGCTTCTAATTCATTAAACCAAATTTCATTAAAATTCCAATTAATGTATTTCCTATATAGATGAATAGTCCAGCTGGAAATCGAAGGAAAAAAAGAGTGCTAAGCAAGCCACATCTATTGCACAGAGATGCTGCAGAGGAAATCACAAGTTTTCAGGTAGTCCTTGACTTACAACGATTTGCTTAGTGTCCATTCAAAGTTACAATGGCACTCAAAAAAAGTAACTTGTGACTATTTTTCAAATTTCCAACTGTAGCAGCATTCCCTTGGTCACATAATCAAAATTAAGATGCTTGGCAGCTGGCATGACTTTGCAATATCCTGGTGTCATGTAATCATCTTTTTCGACCTTCTGACAAGCAAATTCAATGGGGAAGCCAGATTCACTTAACAAACATATTGCTAACAATTGCAGTGACTCACTTAACAACTGTGGCAAGAGAGGTCGTAAAATGGGGCAAAGCTCACTTAACAACTCTCTTGCTTAGCAACAAAAATTTTGGGCTCAATGCTGGTCGCAAGTCAAGGACTACCTGTAATAGTCCATGGGAAAAGGTTATGCAAAGTTGGGAGATATTTCATACTAATTTGGAGTGCAACCTGTCCAAGGCAAAGAGCAAGATTTATTCCGGTGGGAAGAATGGGGTTTGTGCCAAGGGACCTCTCTCAGGTACAGTGTTGGTCAGATAAGATGATTGTTATCAAAAGCAAAATGCAGCATCTGAAGTGACATTCGGAGCCTGCAACCCCACACTAGAGATTTGTTGTGTGTACCTTAAAAGGAATGGAAATGAAGCGTTTCTGCTCCTTCACCTTTGCAACAGAGAAATTCAGCCAAACACCACTTCAGCAGCTAACTCTGGATTTTAAAAAATGAAATATAATCCAGAAGGACGAAAAACATTTGTAGTAACAGTGTCTGCATCAGCCATAAAAATCTAGAATTATGTATCTTTACTAAGACTGTCACAGGGTTACATGACAGCATGGAGGTCCCTTCCAACTCCGTTACTGTTACATTCCCAAGCACTTTCAAAAGCTGGGAAGGGAATAGATCAAAATTTGGCTACTTAAACGGAGCACAACATTGTCAAATCTTTTCTCTTGTTTGTTTTCTATTTCACTCTACTTCTTTCTTTGTTAGTTTCATTAAATGATTTGAACACTATAAGATTAGGCCTCAGACTGGAAAACCATTCAAAAGGGGTTTTACATTTAAAGGGGTTTTGGGAAGAAAGACGGAGTGGGATCAAAAGGAAAAAATGGGATTTATTGGAATGTAGCTACAGCCAGTTCTTGTAAAGCATGATAGTCATGTTCCTAAAAATGCCAGTGCTTTGCAAAATTGAGCAAAATGAATAATGGGGCTTATGGGAAAAAATAGGCTTACACCACTCAAGACTATAAAACCCATTTGTAACCAAAAAATTATCAAACTCAATAAATAATTCCACTAAAGTACTTACACAGTTGGAAGAGATGTTTCTTCAAAGTTTTCAGCTATTTTTATATCTTCATATATATTGTTAATACTTTCTCTTTTATTATGAGTAAAAACTGATTTCATCTACAGTAAGCATAGAGTTACCTGCCATTTTTTTGTTGGTGTAAAATTGAAATTCTGAAAAATGGTGCATCAATGGATGCACTTTCTGCTCTACAGACATCATTTCCCAATTTATCAATTGTGTATTAGCCACTTTGTGTTGTATAAGCAAGTGCTATATGAGAAGTGACTGGCTATATCTCTGTTGTATTGTTATACATACATACATATATACATACATACATACATACATACATACATACATACATACATATGTATATTTATGTAGTTCTTTTTAGCCAAGTTCTACCTACGTAAGCCAAGATTTTATGCAGCCCTAGATCTTATAAGGCCGAAATAGATCTATCTTAGTCTCCCAATGGGCAGCAAAGAGTCTGCTGGCTGCTAGAAAAAAAAAAGCCCAGAAACTTGTGAATGAGATTTCACAGAACTAGGGCTGCATAAAATCTTGGCTTACATAGGTAGAACCTGGCTAAAGAGAACCAACGAAAAAGAAAAAAAAAACAAATATATATATATACTGCACAAGTCAAAAAGAGGGCTGTGAAAATATTTACAGACCCCTCGCATCCTGGACATAAACTGTTTCAACTCCTATCCTCAAAACAATGCTATAGAGCACTGCACACCAGAACAACTAGACACAAGAACAGTTTTTTCCCCAAATGCCATCACTCTGCTAAACAAATATTTTCCTCAACACTGTCAAACTATTCACTAAGGCTGCATTACTATTAGTGTTCTCATCATTCCTATCATCCATCTCCTCCCACTTATGTCTGTATGAGTGTAACCTTGTTGCTAGTATCCTTAAGATTTATATTGACTGTTTCCTAATATGATTTGATTGCTTATTTGTTCCCTATGACTATCGTTAAGTTTTGTACCTTATGATTCTTGATGAATGCATCTTTTCTTTTATGTACACCGAGAATGTATGCACCAAGACAAATTCCTTGTGTGTCCAATCACACTTGGCCAATAAAGAATTCTATTCTATTCTATATTTCAAATTTGGAAAATATTAGACCTGGTAATGAAATATATCTTTCCCTCATTTTTTCTGATATTGCCAATTTTAAATATCTTGCCATTTATTGGGATCAACTACCTAGCAACTTTACACAAAGCTACATTATTGCAATCAACCATTTTCAAAATAATTTTGATAATGACACACCAAGAAATAAAACTTGCTTGAAAACAGGGGCAGAGGGCATATAAGGCCAAACCTAATTAAAACATTGTTTGCTGCTTTAAAGTAACACCTCCGCCATGTGGCTTAAAAGTAGAACTGCAATTGAAGATTCATTCGAAGACATTTTTCCAGCATTGAATGGGAAGAAAAATAGAAAGGATGACAATTTCTCACAAAAAAGGACTTATTTAAAAAAAAGGGGGGGGTTGCAATATTAAAAAGGACTTTTAATGGGCAAAGTTCTTTATGATCTGTAGGAATTTTTTTGTGTCTTTACAATTACACTTAAAGTGTTTGCAAAAGTTTCCATTTTACATGGAGAGGAGCAACAATAAATTGTTTCAGAGCAGGGGTGAACAACCTGTGATCCGGAGTGCAAATTTCTTAGAGTTGTCATTGAGTTATAATGCTTCTAACTTAAGAGGCCAATCATATCAAATTCAATCCCAAATTTAATCCCATCAATACAGCAGAGGTCAATCATCAGTAACTGAGTTACTGCTTGGGATAAACACATGTCCATCATCTGACAAAACTATTAAACCTATTGTGCAAGACTACCTACTGCATGCCTTCCCTTATTTCCTAGAAGACCTGCAGGAAATAACACCAGAGATGATCGCCTGATTGATGAACTGGATATCTAATTATGAGCCCATTGCCGTTGAGCTCAACCGTAGTTTTAAGACAAGGATCTGTATCTGTATCTATAAGAGCAAAAATATCCCTATGAACAGGCTATGAAAGAATATAGCTGTCCTTCCAGATATATTGTTCCAGAGGATTTTTTATGCATCGACATATTAACTTAAGATGCAAAAGTCCTCTTGGCATTGCTGTATACATATCTAAACCTATTTAATAGATAACTGACCACCAATCAATGAACAATAGGACAGGGGGAATGTGAAGAATTAGGTTCACACCAATTCTAGGCTTGCTGAATATAAAACAGAAATAAAAAAATATCCTGGAATTCAGAATCTGTAATTCACGGCTCAAAAATATGCCAAAAGTGGCACATGTATAAAATTATCCTTCATTTTTTTCTATTTAATGTATTGACATATGGCTTCCCATTTTAAAGTGGTTTACAATCAATCCAAGTTTATAAAAATGGATTAATGCAATATCAATGGTATAAAGCGACAATTAATTTGGAAGCAAACAAAGAACAAATGCAGAAGCAAAACCCATATGTACATTTTCATCCAAGGAAGACCTGGGAATAAGAAGGCATTTAATAGGCCATTATAAATGTTAATGTAAGTGCTTCGAAAATTTCAGAAGGGTGAGAATTGCAGAGTGAAGGACTAGATACTTGCATAACACATATTGGGAAAAAGAAAAAAAAAAACAAGAGACTTCTGCCTTTCCTGGAGTAGCCAATGTGGCTGGATTTTCTTTTCGAATAATAGAGGAAACCTGCTATCAGCAATTGGGCAGAATTCAACTGTGAGTTGTAATGATGCAGTCGGTTTTGAAGGTAAAATTGTAACGCAAAAGTAAAATACAGTCACGAACATCATCCCAAACAGAAGGCACTATGGTAGAAAAAAATTCTATTTCTTTTCCTTCTTGGACTTTGAGAGTTCTCCGTTTCAGAATTTTCTTTTTAATCAAAAACTGGTGCTGAAGGTCTTTCAAGTAAAATGTCAGATCCACTTGGCTAGATTAAAATTGTTTTCTTACCAGTGACTTATAATGTCTTCTTAAATCATTCAACCATCATTGTGCCAAGATAACAGCAGTGAGGACGGGCTTTACATCACTTCAACAATGGCTGGGTGATGCTAAGAATATAACTTAAGCTACCAGTAGATTAGACACTCTGAAATTCATGTCATTTACCATTAGACAACTTCTACAGATTACGGTTATAATGTCTTAAAAATTATTTTTCCTTCAAGGAAAGAATTGGAGTAATTCAAAAATTCAACCAGTAGTTTAAATGAAGCAATTTTGTAATAAAAAAACCCCAAACAAACTAGCTAACCACTAGCTGACCAAACCATCAAATCAATGAATCTTTTTCTTTCTAGTTTTGCAATTTAAGTTGCTCTGGAACTTAAGTCAAAGCATTTTACCTCTTGGTAGCAATAAAGCAGAGCAAAGACACATTCCTAGATACTGCAGTATCCAGGAACAGTAAACAAGGTCTGCTGGCTACTAGAATTGGGGCACTGCCTAATCCAGCATCTTGAATTCTGCAGGTCATTACATACATTTTAGAGCAGTCAAGAAAGTAAATTTGACAGGAGAGTGACGCATCTGTCTCACATCAGATGGTGTTCTTCTCTTTGATAAACAGTCTAACCTAGTTCTGATGTAAAGACAAAGAACCATAAAGAGGTTCTTATTCAGCATTAAATTGGCAGCCAAGGGACATATGAAGCATCTGGCAGGCTGGCCCATTGGGCATTATTTTCATTGGAAATCTCTACTACTGGAAATCTATTTGCATTACAATACAGTAATTATTCCTCAGTTGGCACTGATGCGTATTAATAATTAATGTCTGAGGGCACTGCATGTTCCTTATGACCTTTTTTTGATGACACATCTCTTTTTTGGCAGGACAAAAGCAATCACTCTATTTGACAAGAGTTTTGTGTTTTCTCTAATCACATCTGAGTATAATGTGAGTATTGTCTGATAATACAAATGAAGCGAATGTTTACACGAAAACCCCCGCCAAATATAATTAACTTTTAGTGATAGCTTTAAAATAGTTTTGGCCTTAAAAGCAAGGTGTGAAAGAAGATATAATGAGAAGAAATAAAGAGAAATGCTTTTCATTTATTATTTGATAGGCCCCTAAACAATCTTTAGCAGGTGACTTGGAACTATGCAAGGTAGAGCTTTCCCTTCCAGGAAATTTGAAGGAGATTGTTAACTATGCTTCATTAATTGTGTAGTCTGTTTGTGGACTACGGAGGCCACACAAAATATTTCACATATCCTCTCTATAGGCAAATGATTTTTACCATATCAGCCAACTGTCCTGAATTGGGCAGAGCAATCGTGGTTTGGGGGTTACATGTGAAGGGCTCATCACATCCTAAAAAGCACTTACAGAAATCTGGTTCCACTGTACTAAGTACATTGTCTCTCTAGTTGCTAAAGTTTCATTTTTTATTGGACTTTAGCAGTGGTGGGATTCAATTTTTTTTACTACCGGTTCTGTGGGCGTGGCATGGCTTAGCTGGCGTGGCAAGGGAAGGATACTGTAAAATCTCCATTCCCTCCCAATCATCTGGGACTCAGGAGGCAGAGAATAGATGATGGGGAGGGGGGCAGTCAGAGGTGGTATTTACCGGTTCTCCAAACTACTCAAAATTTCCGCTACCGGTTCTCCAGAACTGGTCAGAACCTGCTAAATACCACCTCTGGACTTTAGCATCTGAGAGGCAGCCTCCAAGGGAAGGACAAAAACATCTGTCCTAACCATGGTTCCTTTTCCTGAGGCTGACAAGCTAGAGGTATAGTTTAAATCTCCAATGAGAAGCACCCCCACAGAGAGTAGAGGGTGGGGGGATTCATTGAAGCAGCTCAGCAACCATGTTCTGCTTCTTTTGTATGTGGTGTGTGGTGTGAGCCTGCAAACATGTATGAAAGAGGTAGAACTTGCATTGCAACACTGTCACGCCGTTTTCCTTCTTTTGACCAAAGCATTGGATCCTGTCACTTCCTCTACATCTAACTGATCAAAGTAATGAAACTGAGCAAAAACAGTTTCTCTTACCAAAATCTGCTAAAATCCCTGCCTCCATTTGGGGGCCCTCCAGGAGTGGGACTTTCCATAAAACCATTAAAGGGGAACAGCACCCCTCTTTCCTTCTATCAGAACTGCAGACTCTCAAGGCAGGTCTTTCCTTTAAAATGAAGCAGGCTACTGATACAAGTTTAGGCTCTAAGTGAAGGTATCTCTTTGGAAATCAGGCTGACGAGTTGCGTTTTCTAGATGTGAAAAATCCAGAACAAAATGTTCAGAGCAAGTTGACTGAGCAGCATATGGAAGAACTAAAAATACAGGTGGAACAACAACAACAATCCAAAGTGCCATTTGAATGAATGTGTGTGTGCCACCGAAATCTAGGGCATGATTCATGAAGGGAGGGAGGAAGAGGGGAGACATTTTTGTTCACATTTTCCCAAGAAGTCATGCATAATTTATGCAAAGCTATTTCTCCACATTCGTGCTGCCTAAATTATCGGGGTCCAAAATTCATCACTTCCCGCTTCCTCTGCTTGCAAGTCATACCCTCTCACCTAAGGAGCAGGTAACAAGAATGGAAACAGATCAAGAGACATGGAGCATTGAGATGTGAACTGGGGTTTTTGTTATCAGGGTTGGTCTACTGCACTGCAGTCCTCTAAATGCAGCATTGTTTCATTAATGGAAGAGTCTAGGTCCGTGATGGCTAACCTTTTTGCCAGGAAGTGGGGGACGGGGGAGGTTCATGCGCATGTGCCCACAACCATAATTCTATGCGCCCCCCTCCTCCCCCCGCTCCTAGCACGCGATGGCCTAGTAGGCCCATTTTTCTTCCTCACCTGGCTCCAGATCCTCTCTATGCATCTGGGGAGGGCGAAAACAGCCTTCCTCACCCCCTCAGAGGCCCTCCGGAGGCCCGAAACGGCCCATTTCCTAACTTCCGGTTGGACAGGATGTGACTTTTTTGCTGTCCCCAGCCTCCAGAGACTCCTAGCGCTGAAGCTGAGCTGGCGTGCCAGGAGACATGGCTCCGCGTGCCACAGGTGGCACGCGTGCCATAGGTTCGCCATCACGGGTATAGGTTCTCTAATGTGAAAAGGGAAATGCCTACATCCATTTTCTTCCCCCCCACCCAAGATTTAAACATTTTTATTATAAAATAAAATATAAAAGCAAATAGTAAAACCCAGTGG
Source organism: Ptyas mucosa (assembly GCA_012654045.1). Classification (NCBI taxonomy): domain Eukaryota; kingdom Metazoa; phylum Chordata; class Lepidosauria; order Squamata; family Colubridae; genus Ptyas; species Ptyas mucosa. Next base: position 19,948,428 of record WNWU01000006.1, read on the forward strand.
GGAGGAAAAAGGGAAAGAAAAGTGAGGAGAGGAGGGAGAAAAGAAAAAAGAAGCGTTGACTTCCAACTCCCTCTGTTGAGGTTCGATTAACATCAAACCTCAACTTTTTACTTTTCCATAATAATAAAAACTAGCCATTTCTATAATGACAAATCAATCTAATCAGTAAAATCCAAAATCAAAGTTTCCTTTTTTTCCCACCTCAAGCACAAAATCCAGAAGCGGTCTTCGTGTAGCAACAAATGTATTTATATTCCTGTCTTTGATCAAAACAGTCAATTTAGCCATCTCTGCCAACTCCATCAACTTCTGTAACTTTCTCCCAATATCCTGTGCAATTTTGATATACCTTTCTCTTGTCCTACTTTACTCACTGCGTGGTGTTTTTTTTTTCTAAATAAAGAACTCCAAGCTATGTGACTGTTCCCTATAGGGAATGGCCCTTGCCTTCTCATCCTACCTCTTATTCATTCTGTCCCTTTTCCACAGCCCTAAGATTACCATATTTTTCAAAATATAAGATGCACCTTTTTCCCCCCTAAAAGAGGGTGAAAAATTGGGTGCGTCTTATACACCGAATGTAGCCCCATCCAGCCCAGCCTCTGAAATGGAGGTTTCAGAGGCTGAAAAAAAAGCAAGGCACAGAGCTCACAACCAACGAACCTGTTGCTAAAGTTCACCTCTGGGAACAGCTGATTGGGGGTATTCCGGGAGGCCGATGCACCCGCCAATCAGCTTTTTTTCTTATTTTCCTCCCCAAAAACTAAGGTGCATTTATACTCCGGTGCGTCTTATAGTCCGAAAAATACGGTATTTTGCCACACTCTGGCCTTTTTCACTCCCCAAACAATGGAAGCAGATGAAGACGATCATCACTTGTACCAATGCTAAAACTTTAAGGAGTGAATATCAGGACACCCCACACGAGTGAATATCTTGCAGCCGCAAAATGGAAAGAAAGAGGTGTGTATGGGAGAAACCCAAAGAGTTTGGCACTTGTGTTCAGGTTCTTTTTGGTCAAATTCATTTTTGCTTATTCTGGGTAAGTGGCTAAGGAAAAGCTGCAAAGCATCCCAGGTAGATTTCTATTTTTATAGGACTCAAAGCTCAGGAGCAGAAGAAGGATGAGAATGCCCTCCATATTTGGAAGATGCCAGATTGGGGTGTCTGCCATAGGAGCAACTATCCTAAGGTGGTAAACTCAGAACTGAAGCATCTTTCAACAAAAATAAGTAAACCTGAACACGTTGTGCATTTAAACCGATTAAAACCAGAGAAAAGGTTACCGCCCCTTTAAGCGCTGACCATAACAAGGAATAAATTTCCATGAAATGTCCAATGCCAAGGGTGTTCTCATCATTCTGGGACAAGAGGAAGAATACATAATGGGTGATCCATTTCAATGGATATGTATGTTCCACTGCTGAAAAATTCATGCCCTATCTATTAGCAAGTTAAATTTCTTGATTGATTTCTGAACTGTCCAATTGATGTATGATGAGAAAAGAAGAATAAGGAAAAAGGGAGATTTGCATTCCTCTTTCTCAGCTTCTATTCTTATCGCTAAGTTACTGCACATCATTTATAGTTCAAGGATACTTGCTCAAAAGACAAGCACCTACATTTATTTTGAACAAACTTTTTGTTCCTTTTTTTGCCTCCAGCCGGCATTATTTAACTAAGTCCTTGTGAAAGGACCTGTTCTCTTGATAGAAAGGTATTTTATTCCCCCCGCCCTTATTTTTTTTAGTTTTGAGATATAAATGTTTAAAATACATGCACACACACTTCAAAAGTTTGTTTGTCTAAAGTGTTGGGTTTTAGCTGTCAAGTGCTGAGTCTGACTCACCAATGAGTCACAAACCTAGCGGAAGTGGGCCAAACAGGACTATCATCACTTTTAAATTTATTCTATAAGAAAATAGGAGATGCAGAGATAAGGGGGGGAAAGGAGAGAGAAAAAGGAGCAATATTCATTCATTATTTTGTTCAACCATTGCTTGAAAAACCCATGCAGCAAACATACAGGTAGTCCTCGACTTATGATCACAATTGAGCCCAAAATTTCTGTTGTTAAGAGAGACATTTGTTAAATCAGCTTTGTCCCATTTTACAACTTTTCTTGCCACAGTTGTTAAGTGAATCACTGCAGTTAATAAGTGAGTCGCCCGGCTGTTAAGTTAGCTGGCTTTGCCATTGACTTTGCTTGTCAGAAGTTCACAAAAGGTGATCACGTAAACCTAGCACGCAGCAAAGGTCATAACTATGAACCAGTTACCTAGCATCTGAATTTTGATCACACGATCATGAGGATGCTGCAAAGGTCATAAGTATGAAAAACGGTAATAAGTCACATCTTTCAGTGCCGTTGTAACTTTGAGCGGTCACTAACTAAACTGTTGCAAGTTGAGGACTACCTGTACTTTCTTCTAGTTTATTTTTGGAGCAGTCTGGGACATAGGTTGTACCGAGAGAAAGAGCCCTTGCCTTAAATTCTCATAATGAGCTTCACTGTCTAATCTATTGTAGAGTTTTGCTGTAGGAGGGTTGGACGATTGGAATCTGATTAAGATGTTGGATAACAATAAGAGACTGAGGTTCAAGTCCACGTTCAACTATGGAAGACTACTGGGTGACTTTGGGCTTCACATTCTTATTTAGCCCAACCTATCTCACATGGTCGCTTTAAACAAGAGGGAGAAGTGTTATGAATGCTGCTTTGAGTCCTAAATGGAAGATGAAACATAAATCACCTGAAGAAATGATAAGGAAACAAATAAATATTGGAGAAATGGAAGAACTTGGTATTACATGATCTAAGATCTAAGCTGGGTAAACTAAGGTAAAGGTGTTCCTGCATGTTTTATTCCGCTAGTCATAGCCAACTTTAGGTGGTGCCAATCTCTGTTTCTGTAAGCCATTGAGAGAGCACTGTCCAAAGACGATTTCACTGTCATGCGGCGAACATGACATCATACTGCAACACAGAGCTTATGATGAAACAGAATGCTGTTACTTTCCCTCCAAAGTGGTACCTAAGCTATAATTCACCCAGAGCAGTAACCAGTATATTAGTCCACAAAGTTTTGCCTTATATCTTGCAAAGAAGAATTCCACCATATATAGCAAATAAAATTCCAGGTGAATGAGCAGTTTTCAGAAAAGACAGAGAAACTTTAAAAAGTAAAGATATGATGGATAATTGAGAGAGCCAGATAATTTAAGGACTTTTGCCCTTGCTTCACTGACTACAGTAAAGCCTCTATTAACGTAGATTAAACTGCTACAGTTAGGGTAATACATATGCCGAATGTTTGACATCAATGAACAAGAAGTACTGCATGCATGATTTTGAGAAACACAGTATTTTAGAAGAGGAAAGAGAATGAGAGATAGATCTATATTGTTCCACTGTTTAGTCTATATAGCAAATATATCACAGGAATCACAGGATTAGAAGAGATGGCAAAAAAACCATTAAATTTTGGGAAGAACAAATAATGCCACTTCGTAATTGAAAGTACAGGAAAAGGTTCATCAATCTTATTCCTTTTCTGCCTGTCGAAGAATTTTTTGCCCACTTGTGGGTTTTGCACACAATTGATTATGTCTGCTTATTTTGGCCGCCTCACCCTTTTTTCCCCCACTAAATAGAAGAGGGTTAGGATTATCAATCAAGAGTTGACAGTTATCTATGCAATCACAACTGATTATATCCACAATGGGGGAAAACTTTTTGGACGCGATATGAGTGGCAGACAAAAAAGGAACAGATTCATGATCCATTTTTTTAAAAACAAAGTAAAGTGAAAAATCTGGCTAAATGTTAAGTATTAGGTATTGCCAAAGAATATGCTTAGTGAACTTAGAGCAGCCAGCCAAGGACTAAAGATAGTTTTATTTTCTTGAGCTCAAAAATAAATCTAGCGTGCTGTCTAGATGGACAGCATGCTAGAAAATAGATTAATCCTAAGGAAGAAGTCAATCACAAACTTAGACAATCATGAAGGAAAATAATATTTTAGTGACACCGAAGATCAGAATAGTTAACACAATGACCTTTTCAGTAATAAGATATAGCTGGGAAACGTGATTGAGATAGAGGTGAAAAACAGTTTCCAATTCCGAATTATCAATCTGAAAATGATTAAGAGTACCACAGACCTCAAAAAAACATCAGCCAGTTTGATCCAGGACTGACTGATGGTTGGTTTGATTTTGATCAAATATTGTAGTTAGGTTCTGTTTTTCCTTGAAGTAATGATCAGCAAGCAAATGGTCACTTAATAGTCCTGTATGATGCAGAGAATGTAAAAGAAAGAAATATACTATGCTGAACAAGAGTGGAAATGGAAGATAATAGTTAAGGTGGAATCAAAGACAGGCTTGTCCTCAGAAGGGCTACAAGCTATTTCTGAATACAGATCATGGTTTGACGCAACTTAATGGCACCTACCTAACTGATGGCTTGTGAATCTAACTGCATCAGGTGTGAATGTGATATCTTTATATAGAAAGATGTAGTTCACTGTAGTATTCCATTCTTGAGTTGGATATGTCACTATTGCGCCTGCAAACTGCCTTGAGACCGAGATGGTTTATAAATTGCATAGACAAATAAATAAACCTTTGCAATTGCTTCAGGCAAGCAATATTTCTCAGGCTCACCCTGGTAAAACCATACATGAAAAAAAAAATCCCCATGCTTAAAATTCTGCCTTGTCTGATCAACACATTTAAGATTGTGAGAGATAGTTGTGCATGTGCCATGTCTTGGTGGAAGAGTCAGATGGGGTGGGACATTGCTTTCTCCATATGAAATAGGTAGAAAGCAGAGAGACAAAAGCAGGGCAATTTAGTAATAATCTGAACAGAAAAACTGAATTGATCACTGCCAACTAGATACAAGTGGAGACTGAGAGCTGTTTATACTCAGGATCTCACTTGAGCATAATCTGCCATTGGAACAACAATCTAGTAGTTAAGGCACCAGGCTAGAAACATGGGGATTTATGAGATCAAGTCCTGCCTTATTAATGAAAGCCAGCTGATGACTTTCGGCCAGTCACTTTCTCTCAGCCAAACCCACCTCACGGGGTTGCTGTTGTGGAGGAAAAATAGCAGGAAAAAGGAGCATTAAATATGTTCACCGCCTTGAGTTATTTATAAAAATAATAAAGGTGGGATATAAATTGGACAAATAAACAAATCTCCATGACAGCCCATCTCATCTGCTTTGTACATTGCTTTAAACGGTACCATAGAAAACCTTGCAAAAACAAAACAAAACAAAACACCTTACTTACCCCCTGACTTGATGTGGAAGATGAAGTGGACCTTGCCTTTTGAGCTTTGACCGCTTAAAGGAAATGCATGCTTTTTTAAAACTCAAGCAGGATTTACAAACAATACCTTTGCTTGTTGGATTCATGGTGTGAACATTAACTGGTTCCAGGAGCTGAAGGGGTTGGGATAGGATACTTGACCAATTAACTGCTGTGGAAGGCTTCTGCATAACCGGTTTGAGCATATAAAAAGAGTTATTATCGCCATTTAAGTGAACAGAGAACCTGGCAGGTGTCAAAGGCATCAAGTCCGCCCATCCTGATCAAAGAAAGTGTCTGCAGATGCCATTTTATCTGCTCTGAATCACAATGTTTGCTTTTGCCTCATCTGGTTCCTGGGTCGGAGGGCAGTCAACTGGGGCTGGAAGTGACCATCTCTAGGCAGAGGTTTTTCTCCTCATCTGCTCTTGGGTCATTTTAGGGACTAAGCAAGAATATTTTGCCTCCTCTGTCAATAAGGCAGGCTGTCCCCTCACATGTCTGCTCCTGTGCCCTTCAAATGTTATAGACCATAACTCCCACATGCCCTTATCATAAGCAAGGCCTGCCAAGTCTGAAAAGACTGCCTTTCCCATGAATGCCACGTAATAGAGCAAACATCAGTGGCAAGCAGGTGCACCAAAGGGCTTTGCTTTGGTTTGCAACACTTGAGTAGAAGAAACGTTTTCCTGGTACAGAATATTAATTGGTTCAGCACAAAACAGCTTTGAAGTATGCCTGTATCTTGCCTCCCTCTGTAAAAAATAAATCTGTGCTGTATATTTAGCCTTCAGTTTTATGATCATCATATCCAGCTGCAATGTTTTACTCAAGAACCAAGTTTGATTTACATATTGGTTCAAATCACTCCTCAGAATAAAACAAGTAGTATACAATCAGCACAAATTTAAAGAAGAAAAAAAAACCAGAGGGCAGAAGCATAAGTTCTCTGGTAAAAAATTGAAATACGGTTTATTTGTTTTGGGCTTACTGAAACATGGTTTGTTTTTGGCTTAGTGTGATGTGTGACCTTGGCCTATAATGCCCTAACGTTTTATGATTCACAGCAACATGGCTTGTTCAACACACCTTAGTTTTAAAAAGTATCTGGTTAGAGGTAGAGAGAAAAGTTGCAACATATGCAGGAATGATTTCAGATACAAATGACTGTGCAGAAGAAAAAAATCCACAGTTAAAACATTTTAAAAGCATTAGCAACAATGCATGGTACATTGTTAGAATATCAGAACTATCTTATATGTACTTTCTTGATTTTTTTTAAAATTTTATTTATATGCCGCCCTTCTCTGGAGACTCGGGGCGGCTTACAATGCGTTAAGCAATAGCCTTCATACTTTTGTATATTTTATACAAAGTCAGCTTATTGCCCTCACAAACCAGGTCCTCATTTTACCTACCTTAGAAAGGATGGAAGGCTGAGTCGACCTTGAGCCTGGTGAGAATTGAACTCGTAGTAATTGCAGGCAGCTGGATGTTAAATGCTGCCTTAGTAGGAGGCATTAGCCTACTACGCCACTCAGGCTCCATCATTGTCCATCATTGGACATTGATATTGGCCAATGTATTCACTTTTCTTTAATTCAGTCATTTTAGCATTCCAGAATATACTCCTCGTTTACATGCCTTAAATCCATTGCATTGAAGTGATTTCTAAATTTATTTCAGAGTTGTATTGTTTGTCTATATGGGTGACTATAAAGCTGGCAACTGCAGACCAACACGCTAGCAAAACATGAATTACCTAGAACTGCATTAAGAAAATACTCTATCTCTCATAGCAGCAAAGGTTTCTAACAATTGTTGCTGCTTTGCGTATTTTCAAACGCTGCACAGGCATGAAGCACTACATAACTTGCCACTGTAACTGAATGATATTATCCAATATTTAGGACAGGGAATCAAATGTTAGCATTAGCATTAGCATTAAGCATTATGCCATGCCAAATAAACGTTAGCATATCTACAAAATGTACACAAAAAACTGTGGGGGGAGGAGGAATCTTATTTACCAATACATACTTTGCCGGACATGCTTCATTTATATAAAACATGTTCATATAAGTATAACATAAATTTCAAATAATTATTGCATATAATCTCATCATCAGCTACTTAAAAACAGCTATACTATAAATTTAGTTGCAAATTCTACACATCATTTTTTCCCCAAGGATTGTGATTTGCTATTAACATTTTAAATACAAAATACAGGAAGAATTTATACCAGACTGAATAAATTAATGTGTATGTTTTCAATTAAAGTGCATTTCTTGGACTATAAATTCATAAGTCTTATTCTACATGTTTGTGCCCCATCTCTTAAAAAAATTAAAAGGAAAAATTAGAAATTGTTTCTTTTTGAAATAAATGTGTCATCCACTCTTCAAATGTATATTTTTCCAAGCGCCATATAAAATATATTTTTTAAATTATATGCATTTATATACAGAAACATATGAGCATGTGTGCTTCAACCAGGGGAATTTATTCTAGGAAAGTTCCACCCATTCTGTTAATTTAATGGCACCTGAGAAATAAGCAAAATGAGAGTGCTAATTCATTTTTAGCGTGTTTCCTGAAAGCTTGTAGCTTCAACTATATGTCCATAGCTAGGGATGGTAGGAACAAGTTTGAAGGTTAGAGGCCAAGCCATAGTCACAAGGAATAACTAAGTAGAAAAAGAGGGAGAAACGACAACTCAGCCGTTCTATTATTTGCTGCTGTGATTTTCATCACATTTTCTGCTCCAAGCAGGGACTCTGATCATTTATTTTAAATACTATTGATGTCTGTGGCATTTTGCTAGGCACAAAGAGGAATTAGGGCTTCAGATGTTTTCCCAAGAAAGAAATTAATCAAAACTCCATTGTAAAAAACTCAGCAGAGATAACGATCTGTGTCAGAATACTGGTAGCACCTTTTCTGACTAACAAATGTTATTATATATATTAATAAAACCTGCTGGTCAGAAAAAGTGCTCCAGACTATCATGCCTCTCCACCTACAGTGATTTGTGTTAAGAATCTTTCAGTTCCAACCGTGTCCTACAATTCATACACACACACACACACACACACACACACACACACACACACACACACACATATTTGGAAGTAGTAAGCTGTCTTTTATTAAAATATATCCCTTGGCCACTTATATCAATACTGGATTTTCTAACTTTCACTCCAATGTTTTCCTAATCTTTTACTAGAGAGTCTTTCTTAAGTAGAAGGTGCTGCAAATTAAAACATGAGTGTTTGCTAGCAAAATAAAATTAAAAATATGAATGAATTGTGAATTTCATTCATAAAAATCAGATTTGAGATATCATAATTATGGAAATGTTCTGCATTAAAAAATAGTTGAAACAATAAAATCATTTCTCTCTACTTTGTGTATCCGGTGTTGTAACTTGGGTCGGGCAAGGAATAAAGAAAGAGATGTGTTGTGGAACCAGTCTCCAGGTGAAGGACAGAATATGGTTTTGGGATCCTAAACCTGAAGTAGATTCAAAGGGAGTCCTTGCTCCCTCTGGACCCAGTAAGAACTCCAGGTGATCACATGATTTGGAAGGAGGGAAAAAGGAAACTGATAAGAATTAAGTAAGTTGAGTAACTTGTCCAGTGAACAGCTGTAAGGAGAATCAGATATCAGAAGGACTAGGGATGACATGATAGCAGTGTTCTAATATCTCAGGGGCTGCCACAAAGAAGAGGGAGTCAAGCTATCCTCCAAAGCACCTGAGGGTAAGACAAGAAGCAATGGGTGGAAACTAATCAAGGAGAGAAGCAACTTAGAACTGAGGAGAAATTTCCTGACAGTTAGAACAATTAATCAGTGGAATAACTTGGCTCCAGAAGTTGTGAATGCTCCAACACTGGAAGTTTTTAAGAAGATGTTGGATAACCATTTGTCTGAAGTGGTGTAGGGTTTCCTGCCTAAGCAGGGGGTTGGACTAGAAGACCTTCATGGTCCCTTCCAACTCTGTTATTCTATTCTATTCTAAGATATGTGGTGAGGTTTTATTAGAAGGTTGGAGGCTGGATGGCTCATGTGAAGTTTGGGAGGAACTTGGAATTGATGGAACGAAAAGAAATAGAGAAGAAAGATAAAGGATTGTGATAAGGCACAGAGATGGACTGGGCTTCTCTCATGGAAGGAAGATAGGAAATTTGAGGTCAATCCCTGCTTTTGGTCTCATTACATTGTCTTGTGAAACAGACGGCTAGGCCACAGAAAGCCTTGGATTCTCCTGATGCTTTTGAATGCCAACTCTGCCTGTAATAAATCTATCCTTAGCCACAATTTAACTGGCAAATAAAAGGATAGGCCTGGCTGAATGCTGCTCCTGAGGAAAAAGTGCCAAGATGCTTTAGGAAGATAAAAGGGGTATTGAATGGGAAATTTGTATTATTTTATGTACTTGTGGAATATTCTTTGGATTTCAACCCTATGTCAGCTGTTCTGCTTTGGTTGAAGCACCACAAAATTCTAAATAAATAAACAAAACCACTCATACTGACTAACACTTCCATTCAAAACTTTTCTCAGTTCATCACATTTGAAAAAAAAAAAGCTTAAGTTCTTTATCTAGTCAAGAAGATCAAACAAGTACAAATGTGCCTGCAATAAACCTATGTGACTAGCAAATATTGAATTTATTATAGGAACTGTGGGGGAAGGAAAAAGACATTGTATACAGACTTTTTTTTTCTTTAATGGAGGTTAAAAACATCGAATCAGAGAAATCAAAATAGCTATAGCTTGCATATTACTGCTCATATATACATAGCTTTGGCTATTAATACCTGAACTTGCTTCCTGCATTTAGGCTATTGGAAAAATAATGTAACCTTGTTGCTATGGAAACAGAAAGCTAAGCAGCACATCTGCTAGGGAGTCTCTATGTATTGCGTGTGTTGTTGACTCCTATGGTTTTTCAGACGATGACTATTAAAGCCTTACTACAAGAAGTACACAGATTGCACTCCACCCCAAAAAGCCAGGGTTCGTTAACAACCTACATGCTAATGGGGCTCAATGGAGTAGGTAAATCACAAAAAGGAATTAATTCTGGGATGGGGGGGAGGTGCAAGAGACATTTGACCTAAAGTGTATCCTTGACTACTGAATTTTTAGTGAGAAACATATTATCAGCTCAAATTCTGGGTCAGATGTAATTTCTTCCTTCTCGTGCAGTAATGCTTCAGGCCAGCTGTTCATTAAAATCATTTTTTAAAATGACATTCTGTAAGGCTTTCAAGATAATCCAGACAAGAAGCACCACCAGGAGTGCTAGCTATATCTTTGTTGTACATGAAGACAATCTAGGAAGACTGAAAGTATTTCTCCCCTCCTTTTCTTTTATTCTCCTAGGTAAACTAGAAAGGTCCCTTCTGAAATATTTCCCAAGCCTGCTGGACTTCCTTACATACTGGTTGTCCTATCTATGGCTCTCCCTCCTATATCTCTAGAGCCTTGGATAGTACAGTGGTCTAAAGCCCTGTTATTAACATCAGCTGCCTGCAATTATTGCAGGTTTGAATCTCACCAAGGCTCAAGGTTGACTCAGCCTTCCATCCTTTCTAAGGTAGGTAAATTGAGGACCCAGTTTGTGGGGGCAATAAGCTGACTTTGTATAAATATACAAAAATATGAAGGCTATTGCTTAGCGCATTGTAAGCCGCCCTGAGTCTCTGGAGAAGGGCGGCATATAAATCAAACTTTAAAAAAATAAAAAAAAATCTCAAAGTCATTTTCACATATCATTTGTAGATGACCAGAGACTGAGGGAAGGATCAAATGTATCATCAGTCATGATGTATCATCAGTCATCATGCCTACAAGAGGTCTAAGTCCAGCCCACCTTGAATTCTATTTTATTTTTTATTTTATTAAATTTCTATACCGCCCTTCTCCCGAAGGAGTCAGGGCGGTGTACAGCCAGAAATAAAACCATGACAATATAAAAATTAAAAGCAATTTAAAACAATTAAATAGATTGGCCGAAAATTCTAATAAAACAACCCATTAAAATAGTAAAATGTTATTATTATTTAGGCCAGCCCTGCTTGTTGTAATAATAATGTTTTTAGGGCACGACGAAAGGTACGAAGGTCGGGAATCCTACGAATCTCCGGGGGCAGCTCATTCCAGAGAATAGGGGCTCCCACCGAGTATTGATTCTTATGTACCACCAATTAGCTTGGACATTAATAGTTCAGATTCTGTAGAAAGCTTAAGCTTGCAATAAACTTTTATATTCATTTGAACTTCCTGGATCTTCTGATTTCCCTGGTGCTTGACATCATTATATACATGGTACATAACTCTTCCGTCTTATCAAACCTCTTTGGGTAAAGATCCCCAGTGGCTTCAGAGCTTAAGTCTGGCAGGTGATGGCAGTTGAAAAGTTTTTGAAAAGGTAAAACCCATCCACAATTCTCCATTTTTCTCCTGGGTAGAGTCACATGGGCATTTTCAGTTGACATCAAAGTCGAGTTTGGATGGCAATAAAGAGCTCTGACTAGTCTCTACTCTTCTATTTTATGAATCAGTTTCCTATTTCCCTATTTTATATGTGTGCTATCTAAATGTGCACTCAGTTGTTAGCTCTGTTCAACAATATGTTTAACCAGTAAAGATTTTCTTTGAAACCCTTCACAGAAAGCTATTTTTCTCACACACTACATTATATAACTGCATGCCTGAACAATGATTTAAAGCTCTTGTCTCTGCACATATCTCCAAAATACTTTCACTAGCTTGCACAATAAAAACCAACTGGCCTCTCTTGCATTGTGGGATTGTGTGTCATGGATTTAGTAAAATGGTTCTGTGGCATTTATTTATCAGAATCAATAGAACTTGGAAGCCTCTTTTTAGTTTCAGATCCTCCATCCCAGTAATAAGAACGTCAGATTTTCTAGGAAGTCATCATCCAGTATCTCAATATTCAATAGGATTCCAGCAATCTCTCTGATGAACTATATATTCTCTGCACTAGAATGGTAAGAACTGACTTATATCCCTTGAGAAATTTCTTGAATCTAATAAGCACCATCTGTCAGATAAAAGGAATATAAGGATCTTCATATCAATCTTTCTGAGAACAGTTCAAGATTCAAAGGATTAGTTCTTGGGTTTTCTACATGGAAGCCATAATCTACAGCATCAATGTTTAGTCATCAGTACAAGGCAGAAAATGTGGACTTTGCTTTAAGTAATGGATTAAACTAATGGTGGGTTTTCAAAAATAAAACTTTTTGAAAAATGTAATAGAAGATTTAAAATTTAAATCTGAGCCTGTGACCTATAGTGCACATACTGAGATAGTGCCTATTTTTTTAAGAAAAGAAGGCATGCTGATTTTTTAGGGTTCAAGCATTATAAATAAAATAGAACATTTGGATATACATTCTTGGCTTACAGACTGGGAGTGAATGTTGGGCCCAGGTGGAGCTGTTCATGCTTCCTTCTGGTAGGACCCATTCCTGCTAGAATGGGACAACTCACCACATTCAACTTGCTGTGGCCCACTCACCGTGGCCAATTCTCCATGGCCAATTTGCCATGGCCAACTCACCATGGGCCAACTCATCTTGGCCACCTCACTGCGGAACAATTTGCCGTGGAACAATTTAACAATTGGATTTAATTATTTAAAATAAATTTAAAAATATTTTAATTGTTCTCATTCACATTTCATTTTGTCCCTCCTTTTGCATCCTTTAATGATTCTATTCCACAATTTCTTTGATATTAGTGCAACTCTTGTCCCGTAGCAAGTAGTCCCACAGTAAGTTGGCCATGGCAAGTTGACTGTAGTGAGTTGGTCATGGTGAGTTGGTTGTGGCTAATTGGCCATGGCAAATTGTCATAGACCCCATTCCTGCACATTGCCCAAAAAGGAAAGATAACACAATTATGGGGAAAATACAGGAGAGATCCAAACTTGTGTTCTTGATGTAATTCCTATGTATAAATGCACATTTAGAAATAATTTATTGTGACTGTAAGGAGAAATACCATGCTTTGACATGAGCTTTTAAATTATGCCCTTAGGAAGCATAAATCTTGGTTTACGCCCAGATTTTCCCACAAATCCTAACTGCTTTAATCTGCATAGTAAACAAACAATGGACCAAATTCTTAGAAAATAAAATGTTTACAAAAGATGACACCTGGCCTAATTCAAACACAAGTTTGCCAATTTTTCCTACCTTACTGATTTAAAATCACAAATGTTGCAGATCGAATTGAGTGGAATGACAGCCTCTTTAACTGCAACAATCCAGGTAAATGTATCTGTTTTGTTGATTCTGGGTTGTATGTTTGTATCTGCATTCTATGCTTGGCAGGTGGGATTAAAACTAAATTCAAATGCAAGGATCATATCCTTTCCAAAGATTGTGTACATGTGAAGCAATGTTAGTTACCACAGTCTAAGATTCATGCTAAGGACATCAGTGAGTGTATTATTTACTAGTGTTCTAAAAGGACTACTTTAATTGTCAATATTAAGTCATTGCTTCCTGAAATCTCAATCTAAACACGAACAAAAAGAAGGCTCACAGAAGAAATCAGCCTTTCCCTACCTGAGGCTCTCCAAATGTGTTGGGCCTCAACACCATCTCTGACTGGGAATAATAACTATTAAAATCCAACTAATTCAGAAGGCATAGATTGAAATGAACTAATAATGGACAACCTTGAGCTGCAGGACTTCATACAGATCCTCATGGCATTCTCTAACCTCAACTAATGAGAAATGCTACCACTTCAAATCTGCAGGAACTCAACAATTAATTAAGCTATTTTGAGGTGAGTTAAGACCAGAAAACTCCATGGGAAATCCTAAAACTGACATATCATGATTAAAAAGCAAATTATCTCCAACATTAAGCTCTACCCATGTGTATATGTGTGGCTGCCTGTCACCCTATGCACCAGCTCATCCAACAGGATAACTATAGTCTTTAACCACCAAGGCTCTTTCCCGCTTGTATAAACAGACTGTAATTCTCCATTATGATAAAATGGCAATATTTCTTCTGCCTGCCCTAGACATTAATCCTATAACTCTTATCTGCAAAATAGATCATGTCAATTAACTATGCATCTCAGTTTACCCAACATAAAACCCCAGAAATTTGATCACGTGTGACAATGGTTTCAAAAAAACTTTCTTCAGAGTAGGAATTTTAATATACTAACAATTTCTTAGAATTCTAGAAATATACTGTAGATTCATATGATCTATAATTAATACTTACCTACTTATTATGATGTATGCAATACCTGTCCACATTGGCAACAATGTCCAAAATGCAATATCAAAACCAAATAGCTGAAATAAAGGATATTAAGATATTTTTTTGGAAACTTGATGACATTGGTATCAATTGGGACTCAAAGGAAGTTGATAATTTCTATCCACTTGGTGAATAAAAATATAATTGAAGGATATGCCCTAGAGGTTCTGTCAAAACCAATATGAACATTGTCATCATGTATACACATATACATATGTATAACAGCACAGCTCCTAGAAAGAGAGGAAAGAGAGAGGGGGGGAGGGAGGGAGGGAGGGAAGGAGGGAGATAGATAGATGATAAATAGATAGATAGATAGATAGATAGATAGATAGATAGATAGATAGATAGATAGATATTTTAGAAAAGGCTTCCTTGATTTTGGGAAAAAAGTTTTGTTTCTGGAAAAGACTTAACTTCTGGATTTAATTTTTAGTGAATACTAGTGAATTAACTTTAGAGATTTAACTCTTTAGTGAGTTTATGTATTATTTTGCTAATTGAAGAAAAACTGTAAGCAGTTTTGACTTCCATGTTTCTTTCAAGAAGGTGAAAATTAATGCATGGCTAGATGATCTTAGCCATTTCACGTAAAGGCTGACCGCAGAGCACTATCCCCATTTCTATACATTGCAATTTGAGGAAGAGTATTTGTGGAAGGGAAAATTTGACTTTTCGTCCCCTAAAGTCATCTCCAACACCTTTTAAAAAGGAAAAAGTACAGGTAGTCCTCAAATTACAACAGTTCATTTAGTGACCGTTCAAAGTTACAACAGAGCTGAAAAAAGTGACGTATGACTGTTTTTCATACTTATGACCATTGCAGCATCCCCATGGTCATATGATCAAAATTCAGACACTTGGCAACTGGTTCATATTTATGACCGTTGCAGTGTCCTGGTGTCATGTGATCATCTTTTGCAACCTTCTGACAAGCAAAGTCAATGGGGAATCCAGATTCACTTAATAACCATATTACTAAGTTAACAAATGCAATGATTCACTTAACAACTGTGGCAAGAAAATTTGTAAAATGGGCCAAACTCACTTAACAAATATTTCACTTAGCAAAATAAATGTTGGGCTCAATTATGGTCATAACTTGAGGACTACCTTTGTTTGATCATAAGAAGATGATTGTCTTCGCAAACATCCTGATAATCTCCCTGCCCCCAAATCTGTTATCCTAAACCACTATGGGTCAAGTAACCTATCTTGAAAATGTGAGTCAATGTTACTCCTGAAAATTGTTTGGACTTTTCAGTTTGGACTGAACTTTTCTTGGAAAGGTTTTTAGAATTAGAATTAGAATTAGAATTTTTTATTGGCCAAGTGTGATTAGACACACAAGGAATTTGTGTCCTCTCGCCTGGACTACTGTAATGCTCTCTACATGGGGCTCCCCCTGAAGAGCACCCGGAGGCTCCAACTGGTCCAGAATGCGGCCGCGCGGGTAATTACGGGGGCTACATGGCGCTCCCACATAACACCGCTCCTGCGCGAGCTGCACTGGCTCCCAGTGGTCTTCCGGGTGCACTTCAAGGTGTTGGTTACCACCTTTAAAGCGCTCCATGGCATAGGGCCCAGTTATCTACGAGACCGCCTTCTGCCACTGACAACCTCCCATCGACCCGTGCGCTCCTACAGAGAGGGTCTCCTCGGGGTGCCATCAGCCAAGCAATGTAGGCTGGTGACCCCCAGGGGGAGGGCCTTCTCTGTGGGAGCTCCTACCCTCTGGAATCAGCTTCCCCCTGAGATAAGAAAAATCCATGACCTCTGTGCCTTCCGCCGGGCCCTTAAAACATTTTTCTTCCAACAAGCCGGGCTGGCCTAAGCGAAGCCTTTTAAATGATTTTAAAGTGGGTGTTTTTAAATTTCTGGGCCAAATTTAGATATTCTTTTTAATTGGTTTTTAATTGTTTATATTATGTGTTTCTTACTTGGCTGTACACCGCCCTGAGTCCCCAGGGAGAAGGGCGGTATAGAAATCTAAAAATAAATAAATAAATAAATAAATAAATAAAATTTGTCTTGGTGCATATGCTCTCAGTGTACATAAAAGAAAAAAATACGCTCATCAAGAATCATAAGGTACAACACTTAATGATAGTTATACGGTACAAATAAGCAATCCGGAAACAATATCAATATAAATTGTAAGGATACAAGCAACAAAATTACAGTCATACAGTCATAAGTGGGAGGAGATGGGTGATAGGTACGATGAGAATATTAATAGTAGTGCAGACTTAGTAAATAGTTTGACAGTGTTGAGGGAATTATTTGTTTAGCAGAGTGATGGCATTCGGGAAAAAACTGTTCTTGTGTCTAGTTGTTCTGGTGTGCAGTGCTCTATAGCATCGTTTTGAGGGTAGGAGTTGAAACGGTTTATGTCCAGGATGCGAGAGGTCTGTAAATATTTTCACAGCCCTCTTTTTGACTCGTGCAGTATACAGGTCCTCAATGGAAAGCAGGTTGGTAGCAATTGTTTTTTCTGCTTTCGGAAGTTTTTCAGAAGTGATTTTCGGAAGTGATTTGCCCTTGTCTGCTCCTCGGGACTGAGAAAGAGTGACTGGCCCAGGGTCAACCAGCTGGCTTTGTCCTAAGGCATGGCTAGAATTCTCATTTGCCTGGTTTCTAGCCTGGTGCCTTCACTACTACACTAAACTCAATTTACGTAGAAAGGTGTAATTTCTTCCCTTTCCCCTACTTTCTGGAAAAAGGTTTGTTTGCTTAATACACAGCTGAATCAGTGATGAAATCCAAATTTTTTTACTACTAGTTCTGTAGGCGTGGCTTGGTGGGCGTGGTAGGGGAAGGATATTGCAAAATCTCCATTCCCATCCCACTCTGGGGCCAGCCAGAGGTGGTATTTGCCAGTTCTCCGAACTGCTCAAAATTTGTGCTACCAGTTCTCCAGAACCTGTCAGAACCTGCTGGATTTCACCCCTGAGCTGAATCCTTTAAATGTGGCTTCTGCTTCTTCCAGGCTCAACCTTTCCATTTTGAACAATGAAATATGAAAATAAAAATTTCTTTATTTACCGGTGTTCTAAAAAGAATGATTTAATTGTCAATATGCCCTTGCCAAATTACAAGTATTTCCCGCTTTTTCAAAGACATCTTTATTTTAAATCTTCCACTTACTGTGAAAAATTAAAAATGAAGATGGATAGAGAATAGTTTTGTTTTTGTTTTTTTAAACTTTTCTAGAAAAGCCTCCGGGCAGAGCTTTACTAGCATTTATTCAGTAACATCAAAATGTTGAATGTCAAACGTGCCAAATCTGATCTGAGTATGGGATCCGTCACTACGTCACTGTGGTTGTTGGATTAGTTTTGGTTGCTGAACTTGCTGGTCTCTGCTGTTGGCAACACAGAAACTGTTGCCAGGAGCCATGAAAATAGCATTACCTTTTAAAAGAGTATAAACGTTGCCAGAGTGATTCAAGAATTAAAACTAGATGCAAATTACTGATCACTCCTGGTCAAAGTACATTAATGTACATGCACCTTATGTATCTTATATGTAAAGCTGAAACACGTAACCAGTTTATAACTTGAAGAATGGAAAATAGCCTTTGATTGCTTTGCTCAATGAGAATCAACATTATATTAGGCATTAGGCCATGTTGGCTGCAAATTATAGGAAATGTAATATGACATCTGGAAGTTCAAAAGTCAGGAAAGACTATCTCATAATGGTGACGGTCTGGTGTTAATTTGTATAAAAGGGTGTATTATGTAGATGTTACAATTTATTTTATTTTAGTAAAATCCTGTTTGCCCTAACCTCGGTCCTTGGAAGAAAATAAAGCTTAAACTGATTTTGAAAACATAAATAAAAAAGCAAAATATGCTGAGCGCAGATCAGGCAGGAGAGCGCGTTTTAATTAAAGCAGCAAATCTCAGTAAAGAAAATAGCTGGGAAGGAATCGAAGCCCACAATTCATACGTGCAATTTATTCTATAACAGAGCTCCAAATCCTCTCGCCGGAAAGATGAAAATGACACACACCTACAAACATTCTTTGTTAACAATAGGTCACACAGTGGTGGGATTCAAATTTTTTTACTACCGGTTCTGTGGGCGTGGCTTGGTGGGCGTGGCTTGGTGGGCATGGCAGGGGAAGGATACTGCAAAATCTCCATTTCCTCCCGATCAGCTGGGACTCGGGAGTCAGAGAATAGATGCGGGCGGAGCCAGTCAGAGGTGGTATTTACCAGTTCTCCGAACTACTCAAACTTTCTGCTACCAGTTGTCCAGAACTGGTCAGAACCTGCTGAATACAACCTCTGAATAGGTGCCCGTGTCAGCTACTTGTGAGGTTTGCAGAATAAAAGTAAGGAATTCAGTAAAGGCCTGAAATAAGGGGTAAGAAGATACCATGTAGAAAGAAAAATTTGAAATGAACAGTTTGTGAAATGTAAGAGAATGCAAATGAAATCAGCACACGGAGGTAGCTTAATTGAGCAAATTACAAACTTACAGAACCCTAGAGTGACAAGATGATTTGGAGCTAACCAACTGGCAAGATTCCTTAGACCCAGATTAGGAGGAACCAAGAGATAGTTACTAGCTCCTTGGGTCAACTGCATCTGATGTAATTACCTGGAGTTCCAGGGTTAGGTACAACCAAGTTAAATTCCTCCTCTGCAAAATCTTGGCTAAAACAGGATTTTAGAAACCCGGTCTCTGCCATGATTCTGTACCTTTCCAACAGTTCTGGCTTCAAAGATAGAAGAGAATAAGGGCAAGCTTTCCATCAATTATTTTGACAGGGAGGATTTAGCTAAGGAGGAATGCCATTTAAAGAATGCTAGAGGAGACAGAGGCCTTGATCACAAATAAAAGTATTTTGTGCATGTATATTTGTAACCTGAACGTGGGGCATGTGATTGTGATTTTGTGTGTGTGTGTGTGTGTTTATGCAGCATGGTAGATTATAGATCCTAATCCTCAATAACAGACCTTCATTCTGTACTGCAGGGGTTCCCAACCCCTGATCCATGGACCAGTAACGGTCCCATTAGGAACTGGGCCGGGAAGTAAGCAAAGCTTCATCTGTTCATGGATCTAGGTAGTGCACGAAACCACTACCCACTGATTTGTGAAAAAATTGTTTTCCACAGAATCGGTCCCTGGTGCCCAAAAGGTTAGGAACTGCTGCTGTACTGGCTGATCATTACTATCGTCCATCATCACCACCACCATCATCATCAATAATCATACTTTCACAGGAGAAACCTTCATAATAGTGCATTTCAATAACTAAAGATTTGGAGATTTTTGAGGCTCAGTTCTGTTAGTTTGCAAAAGCAGGAAACCATTGCTTCTGTGCACCATATCAGAGGCTTTTCTTGAAGTTGGAACTCTCCTCACCTCCTACATGCCAAACCTAAGAGTTATTTTTAATACAATTGTCTCAAAATAAAACAGCCAAAAATTTCACAGGAAGGAAGAGTTTCTCAATCCATTTCCTCTGCTTCCAGCATGATCAAATTAGATATTGGTTTAATTGGAATCAGCAACTGATTAAGCAAGCTGGCAAAACAGCCCTTCCCATTCAAGAAAAGAGATAACTTGCTGTATTCTACCCAGGTTATCTTGCATTATTTAGTTATCCAATAATCTTTGCAGTTTTAAAGTCATTTTAATCCTGTGCAGTGCAACTCTCCCTTGCACTTCATCATATGGGACAGCATTTGTTACAAAGCAGAGTTAAATAGGGTAATAGAAAAGAATTGTATTCATTCCCCCCCCACACACACACACACAAACAAAGACCTTATTATTATTATTTTCTTTTAATCTCAGGAGAAATTCAATGACAGCCCGAGGCTGCAATTCAATATGTACACTTCCCAAATGGATACCTACTGGATAGGCTGAACAGCAACTCCAATCTTTCTTAGGCACTGAAAATGCCGGCTGGGAATTATGAGAGTTGAAGTCCCACACAGCGGACGCATGTGAGTTTGGAGGGGAAAAAATCCATTTCCCCTCTGGATTCTACATTACAGAAACAGGTCAGAGTTTACAGCAAAGAATTAATAGGTACAAATTTGACATGACAACATAAAGCGAAGCCCGAGCAATGTCAGATCCTTTGAGTCTCCCAGGATATCAGTTAAATAGTTCAAAGTTGCCTTTTTAGAATAAAGAAATAGCAGAAAGAAGTAGCAGATTGCTGAACTCACCTATATAATAGAATTTCAACATACCTCAGAAAAACTCAGCAACACAATGTGATTTTAATATATTGCAATTGCTAATCGATGAAGAGAAAGCCAACATGGTGGAGTGGTGAAGCCCATACTAGAAACTAGGAGACCATTAGTTCTAGTCCTGCATTAGGCACAAGGCGAGCTGGGTGACCCTGGGTCAGTCACTCTCTCCCAAATGTATCAAGGAGACAAGGAAAAATCTGTTGTGGCCCGCTGGTGGCCACCAGAGCTGGCAGCAGAGTTAGACAGTGAGGAGGTTGGGGAGGAACATAGGCCAGTCCTGGGGGCTGGGGAAAGCTCGGATGAGGGCTCTGCATCAGAGGCAGAGAGGGAGATAGACAGCAGTGAGGCAGAGGAACAGCTGGAGCCTGTTCCCAATGTGAGCATGCGCAGAGCTGCCAGAAGACAAGAACAACTCAGAAAGCAGGGTCAACTTGGAGATGATTGGCCCCTCCCATAGGAAACAAAAGAGGAGCAAATGGGGAGGGGGCTTTTGCAGGAAACAATTTGTTCGTTCAGTAGTTTCAAGATTGGAAAGTTCTGTTCGTGACTCTAAGAGACTCTGTGCCAAGTTTTGCCTTACTCTGCGTTTGGAAACAAGTTACATGGCAGCTTGCCAAGCGAGATAAGGTGTGTTGATGAATATTCCTTTGAAAAACTGTTTGGACAAACCTTGCTGACTGTGAATGAAAGTAATTCACAGTCGTGTAAATAAAAGAGGTTTTGCTGGGACCAATTCCTGCTTCCTGCTTTTTAAGGGAGCCTAGGTCAGAACAAAATCACTTCTCAAAACTTCAGACACTAAGTCGGATATTTGACATGTAGGCACAAATACAGGTAGCCCTCAACTTACAACCACAACGGAGTCCAAAATTTATGTTGCTAAGTGAGAAATTTATTAAGTGAGTTTTGCCCCGTTTTACAACTTTTCTTGCCACAGTTTTAAGTGAATCACTGCAGTTGTTAAATTAATAACATGGTTGTTCAGTGAATCTGGCTTCCCCAATGACTTTGCTTATCAGAAGCTTGCAAAAGGGGATCATGTGACCCCAGGACATTACAACCGTCATAAATGTGAGTCAGTTGTCAAGCATCCAAATGTAAATCACATGACCATGGGAATGCTGCAATGGTCATAAGTGTGACAAATGGTTGTAAATCATTTTTTTTTCAGTGCTGTTGTAACTTCAAACGGTCACTAAGTGAACTATTGTAAGTCGAGGACTACCTGTACCTCCCTCCCAAATCTAAGAATTCATTAGCCAGCATCTGATGAATTGAGTTACAGCGTGTGAACACTTACATCTTTTTAATAAAGATTAGCTTGAAAAGAAAATGTAACACTCCTTTTTTTTTTGGCTACCACTGCCTAACATGACTCTCCTTCTGAAATAATTCTATAAATTTCACATGGTTGTTGCTTTTACTTCTTCTTTCCTTTGACGATATTTGCCTTTACGCATTCACCTCTCAGAGCACCTAAAAAAAACCTTGAGTATTGCTCTCCTTGGCATTCCAGTCATTACATTTTGTAAAACAGTAGAAAAAGTGCCACCACAAAAGGTTAAGCTGAACAGCTTATGTGTCCCTTTCAATCTAATCTATGCATGCATGTTCAGCTCAGCAAGGGAAGTCTTTTCACTAATATGAAGTTTAAAGATTCCTCAATGATTCAATTTTTTTGCACACCTCTAATAAATATCAGACAAAGAATATGAATTTTTGTCTGAAATAAAAGAGGACAATGAAATACAAGTAAAATTAAGATTATACAAAAAGTCAAAACCCTCATCTTTTCCAAGTCTCTTTCAACAACTAAATTGCATTTTACCATTCAGAAGCCTTATCAAGTACAATAAACATACTGAACAATATATGATAATATAAATACTCAGCGAATACGAAAAGCACCCAAGAGAATGTTTTCCCTCTGATCGACTTTTATAAAAATTAAAAGCAGCTTGATTGGTGAATAAAAATTATAGACCTTATAGTTTCATAAACTAAACATAATCTTTCTCATGAACTAGCATATCCAAATTCGGGATTCAATCATAGATATCAACAGCTACATTAAATTCTGCAGACCACGCGCCTAGCATGCTATTGCTGCTTTTTTTTCTCTAGCTGAACTCGAATTTTAAAAACATTACATGCATAATCTTGGTTGCCGTTTATATAAAACAGCCAATAATCCTCCGAAATCCAATTTTGCAGAGCAATACTATCGCCCAATTAATGACAGCACATCGGCAGAGAAAAATGCTGAACAGCCAACTCAGCAAAATAGTTGTGAGACCATATATATGCTTAGACAAAGCTGGAAAAAAGGAGTCCCACACAGTATGCAAATCATTAACTTGTCCTCAGCTTTTCTTGAAGCGTGTCATAAATCAGAAAGTCTTCCCTATCAATGATACCATCTGTACTCAAGAGCCATTTCATATCATGATTATGGCAATGTGTCTACAGCTCAACCTCTTAGAAAATTACTCCACTGTGTCAGTCTCAGAGATATGAGAAGTGATGATGATCCTACTGGGCAGCACTCCATACAAAAAGCCTTCCAACCTTTGGGGGCTGCAAGATATATCAAGAATTTTGAGAGTACAGGTAGTTCTTGATTTACGACCACAATTGAGCTGAAAATTTATGTTGTTAAGTGACAAATTAGTTAAGTGAGTTTTGCCCCCATTTTACCACCTTTCTTGCCACGGTTGTTAAGTAACAGGGTTGTTAAATGAATATGGTTTCCCCATTGACTTTGCTTGTCAGAAGCTTGCAGAAGGGGATCATGTGGCTCC
Source organism: Ptyas mucosa (assembly GCA_012654045.1). Taxonomy (NCBI): domain Eukaryota; kingdom Metazoa; phylum Chordata; class Lepidosauria; order Squamata; family Colubridae; genus Ptyas; species Ptyas mucosa. Next base: position 19,972,118 of record WNWU01000006.1, read on the forward strand.
AAGACACTGCAACCATCATAAATGTGAACCAGCTGTCAAACAACTAAATATAAATCATGGGGATGCTGTAATTGTCATAAGTGTGAAAAATAGTCATAAGTCATAAGACTTTTTCTTCAATGGTGTCGTAACTTCAAACGGTCACTAAATGAACTGTTGTAAGTCAAGGACTACCTATACTTTCATAAAATGGCTGCAAGATGGGCATGGCTGCAGGAGTGGGTTCTACTTACCTTTACTACCGGTTCGCAATGGGATCGCATGCGCAGATCGCCGATGACGACATCCTGGGCGGTGGGCAGGGCCTTCCACTGGTTTTACTACTGGTTCTTGTGAACCAGTCCAAACCGGGGGCAGCCCACCACTGCATGGCTTCAGGCACACCTTAACTGGTAAGGCAAAATGTTACAAGAATATATTTCCCAGAACATGAAAACTCAGATATATAGATTTATTGTAACAAAACTATGAAGTTATAAAAAATGAGCAATTGATATTTATGAAATATGAGCTCTATTTATATTTATATGACCAGTTTTTTTCATATATATATATATGTATGTATGTATGTATGTATGTATGTATATATGTATGTATGAAAGGAAATATATTTTCCTTGTTTGAGTAAGAGCCTCATCAAATATCTGGTTGCTTGCTTGTTACCATATGAGAACTAACTTTCATGATAGTGGTCGATTACAAAATATCCATTTTACCATAAGACCAGTGGTAAAATCCTCCGCAGATTGCCATCAGTTTGCTACCCGCGCATGTGTGGTGCGTGCCAAATGTGCGTGGTGCGCACACAAGTGTGGTGTATGCCAAAAGCATGTTGCGCACACATGCACAGTACACCCCAAAAGCACACTGTGCCACACAATTTCGATTTGCTAGAAAACAGGATTTCCTGCTTTCTAGCGGATCTAAATCACGCGGCACAGCTGATTGTCAGAAATACCAGTTCAGACAAACTGGTAGCTTTTTTCTACTACCAGTTCACCCGAACCAATGTGACCCAGTAGCATTTCACCCCTGCATAAGACATTACTACGGGCTCAGGCTCCATTTACCTAAATGCAGTCTATCACCTCAGCTGTTCTTTACCTTTCCCCCCCACACCCTGATAGACAGACTTTAAATGAAAAATTTGACTGTTGCAACCCACCCTTTTATTTGATAAATTCAGTTAAGATGTACTAAAAGGAAATCAGCGAAAATTTTAGCATATTGATTAAAGTAGCAACATGCTTAGAATTTTATTCTAACATTTCAGGATGGTAAAAATATACTGCATATGTAACTCTTTTTAAGATGTTAAGAACTGTACTCAAAGATTTGAAAAAAATATATACATATTACATGGAAAATTAGACCTTTATTCCACCACTGAATTTTGCTAGGAATAGGGTTACATTCTAAGCCCATCTAAGCAGAATAAATTAGATCTATTACTGGCAGCATAACAAATGGTAAAACACAAAAGCCAGGTAATTTGGAATGATGTTCTGTCTGTCACAAATATTTTATCTTTTAAAATACTAACATTTTATCAGAACGTGTTTCACTTTAGTATGTTATTAGGTTCTTGCAATTAAGTTTATATCACCGTAATTCCTAAACTAGCTAAAATCATATATATTGGTCAAATTATAGTTCTGTTTTATTGATAAGTAGATCTTAAATATTATTTTTTGTAGTTGAAAATGGGTTGACAGTTGAGTTTTAGATTGTAGTACATTTTGCAATTTTGAACATCAAATTTAAATGGTTCCTGCTGTTGTTATTTTATTGGATGCAGAGAAGTTGTTTGATAAAATATATTATAATTATTGATGCTTTCAAAATGTTCTTTCCCTTGATAATTTTTAAACTGGATTATAATTGTCTTTTCTTTTGCTAAACTAGAAAGAAAGCTGATCTAATGACTTTTTAAGGAGAGAGAGAGGGAGGGAGAGAGGGAGAGACAGAGAGGTATAAAGCAGTATTATCCTCATACTCCTTTATTTGTTTCAAAACTTTATCTTGCACAGAGTGACAAGATATATGATTTAAGAGATGTATCGTGAAAGATGAGGAGTAGGAAGTATATACTTACTAATAACAAGGCAACTGTCAATTAAAACCGCCTTCTGGCATCTGGCTCTTAAGATCTTAGAATCCACCAGAAGATGTAGCTGTTTGTTATTATTTTTTTAACAAAACAACATGCCTACAATTGTTATTTATAAATTTTTGGATTACAATAAATTAGATGCTCAATAGCATAGGGAGAGATGGAAGACGAAACTGAAATATCTGGTGAACATGAACATTAATAAATAATTTTTTTGGACATAAAATGTGTCATTCCGCTATCGATTTAAAATTAATTCAACCAAAATATTATCTTATATTTATTGGATACGTCTTTGTCTTAAAACACTTATGAGACATCTTCTTATGCATGAATGGATTCAGTTAATTGTTGGAAATTGGTACTTGAAAAATCAGGCTTTTGTGATATGTACTTTTGAACAACTGTCAGGCTCAAAAACCAAGAATGGCAGGTGGTGATTCTTCCAAGCTGAGTTCTTCATTTTTCACACCTACAGATTTTCCCACATCTTGTCAGACATATAGTAAGTACTAGCTGAACTTACGATATACTCTGGGGATATTAAGGAGGGGCTGTGTTAGATCAGGCGCAGGAAAGAAGACAAGACCAGCGGGGTCTGTTCAACAAGTTTTATTCAGCTCTTAACTAAGTCAGAACAGACGAACGGCTGTGCTGCCGGAGCCCTTTTTATAGCGCTCCGGCAGACCAGCCGTCCAATGACAGCAGTTTAACTTTCCCGCCCGGAGGATTAACCAATCCCCGGCCGGATGTCCTTATAAGGACATAACACTCCTCCCCCCCTAGATGAAACATGGTTCAGCTCGTGTCAATCAACAAACGTAGTCACACAGGTAGGCGGGACGTCTGGAAGCCCTGCTCGACCTGCGCAGTTCATTCTGTTCTCCGTCGTCCGTCTGGAAGGTGGCCGCTCCGGTGTCCTCCGACCCTCGCCCCCGGGATGCCTGCCGCTGGGTCGTTGAAGGTGCCGGTCCTGTCCGTGCGCCTCCGGCCTTGCTGCTGGGCTGCGAAGTGGTCGTTGCAGGTACCGGCTCCGGTGTGCCGCCTCCCGACCCGCTGTTGGAATACATCTGCTGGTCTGGTTGGTCTCTTCCCTGGCCTGGGTGCCGATCGTCGTAGGCCGGTAAGTCCCTTGGTTTATTTTTATTTTTTGCAAATTGTCCGTTTCGTTGATTCTTGTGATGGTCGACCCTGTCTGGGTGGTGCAGGTCGACCTGGTCGGGTCGTTGTTGCTTGGGACGGGGGTCAGCTGGACGGGAGATTTCAAACGGGCGTTTCAGTTCCTGCATGCAGGGGTGTCGCAGGCCTCCCTCACCGGGTTGTTGTTGGCCCTCTCGGTTGGGCATGTCCCGGTCTACTGGCGTTCCCTGGAGTTCCTTGCCGTCGGGGTGGCGTTGGGCTGCCTTGCCGGGGAGGCGTGAGTTTCTGTTGCCGTGGAGTCCCCTGTCTACTCGGCAGTTGCAGTACGGTAGCTGGTCTGCTGGCTGGCCGGTCATGTCGGGGTGGTACGGCCCTTCCTCGACTGGGTGTTGCAGGGCTACCTCAAAAGGTTGGTGTTGTCCTGCCCTGCCAGGGTGGTGTTGCCCTACCTCGACGGGGAGGTTTTGTCCAGCCATGTAGGGGTGTTGTTGTCCTACCTCGTCGGGGTGGTTTTGTCCTGCCTTGTAGGGGTGTTGTTGTCCTACCTCGTCAGGGTGGTTTTCGCCATCCCCTTCCCACCGCTTCCGGAGTTGGTCGATGTGACGTCTACAGACCACTCCATCTTGCAGTTCCACAGTGTAGGACTTCGGGCCGGTTGTGCTCTCGATTCTCCCCTTTAGCCATTTCGGCAGGCCGTGGAAATTAAGCGCGAAAACCGGATCTCCTGCAGAGAAGGCTCGGAGGGGGCGGCTCGCGGTTGCGGTGACCTCGGAGTGGTACAGGGGGTGAAGTCGGTCCAGGGGTGACCTCAGCTTCCTGCCCATCAGCAATTCGGCCGGGCTCTTCCTAGTGGTGGCATGCGGCGTAATATGTTGTATCAAGAGGAAGTTGTCGATCTTCTCTTGCCAATCGCCCGGTCCCATCCTGGCAAGGGCCTCTTTAGTGAACCTCACCATCCTCTCAGCTTGTCCGTTGCCAGCCGGTCTGTAGGGGGCAGAGAGGGCATGGCGAATGCCCAAACTGGCCAGGAACTCCTCCATTGGTTTCGAGGTCAGCTGCGGGCCGTTGTCGGAAACAAGGACGTCCGGCAGCCCGTGGGTAGCAAATAGTCGCCGGAGGGCTCTAATGGTGACTTCAGTAGTGATGGATGCCAGGGGAATGACCTCAAGCCACTTGGAAAATGCGTCCACCACTATCAGCAGGAACTTTCCTTGCATCGGGCCCGCAAAGTCTATGTGTATTCGCGCCCACGGGTTGCTCGGTGTTTCCCATTCCGCAATAGGCGTTTGCGGAGGGGCGGGGCGAACTTCTTGGCACGGATCACATCTGGAGACCCAGTCCTCAATGTCTTTGTCCAGTGATGGCCACCAGACGTAGCTCCGTGCCAGTCCCTTCATGCGTACGATGCCAGGGTGCCCCTTGTGCAAGGTTTCCAAAGTCTTTAGGCGCAAAGCCTGGGGAACCACGACCCTGTCACCCCACAGCAGGCAGCCCTTCATGGTTGACAGTTCCTGCTGCCTCTTTGCAAACGGCTTGAAGTCGTCGGTCAACGGTCCCGCAGGCCAGCCGCGCAGCACCCAAGACATCACTTGTTTCAAAGTCCGGTCTTTCTGGGTTAGTGCCGCGACGTCTGCGGATGTGACTGGGCAAGCCAGGTCGCCATCGATATGATGCAGTCCCAGGGTGGGGGCAGGGTCCTCCACTAAGTCTTTTGACGGGCATCTGCTCAAGGCGTCAGCGTTGCTGATGTTGCTGCCCGGCCTGTGGCAAAGTTCGTAAGAGTACCCGGCCAAAAAAATTGCCCAGCGTGTCATCCTGGGCGATGAATAGTTAGGTGTGGGCTTGCTTCCAGACAGAAGGCCCAGCAGGGGCTTGTGGTCTGTGATGACCGTGAACCTCCGTCCATATAAGTACTCATGGAAGCGCTTGATGCCAGCAACGATGGCCAGGGCCTCTTTGTCCAGCTGGCTGTAATTTCTCTCGGCGCTGGACAGCGTCTTCGAGAAATAGGCGATGGGTGCTTCCTTCCCGTCCGGGAATTGATGACTGAGGACTGCTCCGATGCCGTAGGGGGATGCGTCGCAAGTCAATAGCAGGGGGAGTGTCTCGTGGTATTGGATGAGGACACTCTCGGAAGAGAGCAGGTTCTTGACAGCTCTGAATGCTGCTTCCTCTTCCTTCCCCCACCTCCAGGAAACCGCCTTCCCCAGCAAGCGATGGAGCGGTTCAGCCACGGAGGCTTTCTGTTTCAGGAAAACACTGTAAAAATTCAGTAGTCCCAGAAACGCCTGAAGCTCCGTCTTGTTTTGGGGGGCTGGAGCTTCATGGATAGCCCTAACCTTAGATTTAGTGGGGTGAATGCCGTTCTTATCAATGAGATAACCCAGGAACTCGACTTCCTGGACCCCGATGATGCACTTGTCCCTCCTGACTCTCAAACCCTTCTCCTTGAATCGCTGTAAAACCATGCGCAGTCGCTCAAGTAGTTGGGTTTTGGAGTGGCCGGAGATCAAGACATCATCGAAGTAAGGGACCGCCCCTGGAATGCCTTGAAGAAGGCGTTCCATAAATGATTGAAAAATACCTGGGGCTGCGCTGACCCCAAATTGGAGGCGCGTGCATTTAAAGGCCCCTCTATGGGTGACAATGGTTTGTGCCTCCGCAGTTTTTTCATCCACTGGCAATTGCTGGTAAGCTTGGGCCAGGTCCAATTTTGCGAATATTGATCCGCTCCCAAGTGAGTGCAGCAGATGTTGCACCACTGGGACCGGATATGCGCTCTGCTGAAGGGCCTTATTTATCGAACACTTATAGTCGGCGCAGATGCGCACAGACCCATCATGCTTCATCGGGGTCACAATGGGGGTCTCCCATGCAGCATGATCGATCGGTTCCAGGACCCCCTGGGCGACAAGCTTATCTATCTGGGCGTCGACCTTGGGCCTCAGGGCGAACGGAACCCTGCGGGGCTTAAGCCTAATTGGGGTGACATTTTTGTCCAAATTGAAGGAAATGGGTTTCCCCACAAATCTCCCCAGCTTACCATCGAAGACTTCCTTGAACTCTTCGATGATGGCGTCGAGTTCGTCCCTACGAATTTGGTGGATCCCGCTGATAGACAGCCCCAATGGCTCGAACCACTCCATCCCCAGCAGGCTCGGGCGGTTTCGCCCCACGACAGTGATGGGTAGGACGCCCTGGAAGTCGTGGTAGGTGACCCGGAGCGAAGTCCTCCCCAGGATCTCAACAGGGTTGCCGCCGAAATCGACAAGACGGGCCCGTAGGGGCTTGAGGTCTTTCTTCGATATGCCCGGTTTCAGACGCTTTAACTGGTGCCAGTCCATGATGGAGTAGTTCGATCCCGAATCAACCTCCATAGAACAGGGTGTTCCCTCCACGATTACGGTGGCATGGAACTTTGCGGCCGCATCGTCAATGGTGTGGATGCCGGAGGACAGCTGATCAGTTCTGACTGCCGCGTAGCCGCCGCCTCGTTGCTGAGACCTGGCAGAGGACCGTTTGGATGGTCTCTGGTTGTCTTGCCGTTTCTTGCCCCAGCCGGGGGGAAACGGGCCCGGGGTAGGTGCTTCGGCCCTGCAGGCTTCAGCGATGTGCCCTCGCTTGTTGCAGCGTCGGCAGATAGCGTCTCTCCAACGGCACTTGGCCCTGGCATGGCTTCCTTTGCAGCTGCCGCAGGGCTCGATCCGGGCGCCATCTTGGTTGCGCTCGCGACGGTTTTGGCGGGAAACCTTGTGAACGGCCATTTCGTCGTCGGAGCAGGAGCTGGCAGACGACTCTTCAGACGAGCTCTTGGGGTGGCGTTGCAATTTGTGCACCCCTTTAGCCCTACTCATGGCGGCAGCTGCCTTTTCAGAGATCTCGGCAGCGATTGCCTCCTCAACGACGTCTTTCAACGCGATTTTCTTTCGGCTGAGGAACTTACGTTGCAGTCCAATGTCCCTCATGCCGAAGACAATGCGGTCTCTGATGGCGTTCTCAACGTTGTCAAACTCGCAATTTGACGCGAGTTGCCGCAGAGCTGCCACAAAGTCCTTGATGGGCTCCCCTTCCAACTGATTCCTTTGTTGAAAGGTGAATCTGTTGGCAATGGGAGTTCCAGTGGGAGCGTAGTGCTCCTTCAGCACGTCTTGCAAATCGGCCCAAGACATCTCCTCGATGTTCCTTGGGGACACGAGGTCGATGGCCATCTCCAGCACCTCGGAGCCGCAATGCGCCAGGAACAGGGCTCGTTTCCGTTCATCGGAGAGGTCTTGATAGTTGTTTCCCCGCAGAAACTGGCGGAAACGAACCAGATAGGAGGTCCATTTCTCCACTCTGGGGTCGAATTTGGAGATCGGAGCCATCGCGGCTTGTGACGTCTCCATCTTCAGTGACTTCAGCTCAGTGAGGAATTCTCGATGAGTGACTTAGCTCCGCGTGGCGGTTCTTTTCAAGTCCTTCGTCGCCAGTGTTAGATCAGGCGCAGGAAAGAAGACAAGACCAGCGGGGTCTGTTCAACAAGTTTTATTCAGCTCTTAACTAAGTCAGAACAGACGAACGGCTGTGCTGCCGGAGCCCTTTTTATAGCGCTCCGGCAGACCAGCCGTCCAATGACAGCGGTTTAACTTTCCCGCCCGGAGGATTAACCAATCCCCGGCCGGATGTCCTTATAAGGACATAACAGGCTGTCTTCACCCTCTTTCTCTCACACATAATATCTGTTGTTGCTTACTCCTCTGGACTGCACCCTGTCTCCTGGTAATCCACCTCTTAACTACATTCCATCACAACAATACACCAACAGCTTAGAAAACAAACTGAAAAATGTAAATTGCTATTATATGCTTTTATTACATGGATAGAAAAACAGGCCTTAAAAGGCCAGAGAAATACTGATTTTTTTAATCAGAGGATAGGAGAATTTACCTCTCCTTCTACATTTGAACAAGCATTCTATTCCCTGGAATCTCATTGGGAGAATTGTTCAGAAGCTTTGACGGCATACACCGCATATATGCTTAATTTCCTATTTTTATTGTACAAAAACCGCCAGGCATTAATTATTAAATTGTACAACATGATGTCAAAGTAGATTTACGACGGGTTCTATCTGGTGCATTTTTAAAAGGAAGGAAAATGCTCTCACTCCCTCTTTATGCATTTGGGAAGAAAAAGAACAGAGAAAATTCAAATCCGCATTGCAAATAATCCTAAAGGAACTTCTTTGTCCATCTGCAGTTGCTTCTGCAGAGGTCTTGCAGAAGACACCCTTGACAGTTGGGGATGTGTGAATTGTAAAGCCTCCTTTGATCTGATGACACATCAGCTGAAGTGCCTATTGAAGCAAAACACCAAACCGAAGGCCTGCTTCTCTTTAGGGTTCTGGGTCTCTCCCTCCCTTCAAAACTAGTCTGAATTCATTCCACTGAATCAAACCAGATAGCCAGAACAATGCTTCAAATGGATGTGAAGTAGTGTTATTTTGCAAATGAAGGCTCTTGAATTGCTATGACAGTCTGAATTATTATTCTAGAGCAAGACAGCGTGTCAAGTAGAGCCAACCTAATATTCACACAAGAATATTCCAGACTGGAATTCAACTGGATAAAGTGAGGAGAGAGTCAAGACATGAACCAAAAGGTAGTCCTTTAGGCCCATCGTTCTCTAGCTACCTTTCCTTCTCCTTCTCATCCTTCCCATTAGTTCACACACCCCAGGAAGGACTGGCTCACTTTTACTCCTGAGATTGTTTTAAAAAGTCACTGGAGGAGAAACAAGCCCACTGCCCAACTGCTTCCATCAAATTCCCTTCCTTGCCCTCACAGGTCATGATTGAAAAGAGAACACAGAGAAAGTTCTTATTCTCCCACCATCTTTAGTAGGAATTAAATAGCCTGTTCCCATTCTTGATCCCTATTCTGCCTTTGCTTTCATTTGCTAAAAAGTTGGCAGCATCTTGATTTTGGGTGTGCTGTACATGTTATGCAAAGCCATTAGTTAAACCTTCCAGCTTTGTTACCTGCCCCTTTTTTGATGCCATCAACCAGCAAGAAACACCAAATTAAAGCAGGAATTCACACTAAGCACTCCTCTGGAGAATGTTGTCTCAAAACAAGAAAGTATCAGCTGATATGTAGGTAGGATGGAAGGCATGCTCAGTAAACTAGTTTTTACTGGGAATTCTCCTCCTATCCATCAGGTTATTTCAGATGGAGTTTAGCAGGCAAAAGCATCCGAGAAACCCCTCATCCCAATCTTCAACTGCCCAGGACAATGAGGAACCGTACTGTAGGTACCAAGCAACCAGTTATTGTGCTCTGTTCTGTCTATGGAAACATCCGTAATTATCTAGAAGTAAGTTCCTCTGAAAATAACAGGATTTCTAGCATATAATATACATGGCAGCATTGTGTTACACCAGTGGAACCATTTCAGAACCATGCTCTCCTATATAAAACAACTGAAATCCCTAAAAGTTTCTTTAAACTTAGACTAGGTATACTATGGAACATTAACTCATGTATGGAAGGCGCACACACAGATACTTGTGGTATTTGTTCCAAAGAATATCCATTTTATGCAAGAGATTAAGCATGCCCAGGAGAGAATTTATTTTTTTCATCTGACCTACATTAATATTCTCAACCTTTTCTGAAACATCTTTCAGTCTCAAAAGGGGATTGCCAAGCGAGATTGGGGAGCTGCTGTTTAATAGAAAAGCTCTACAGAGCTCAGAGTATTAATCACTGAGGAAGGCAAGAATGCACATATTCGACACAGAAATGCACCCACTCAGGTTTGCTACCCATGAAGGTGTTCTGAGACATTTGTGGAACACAAAGCAGTAACAAAGAAATCTCCTGGGTGCAGGTCTAAATATAATATTCAGTGCATCACTGAAAGGAGCTAACAGGATGTGACCTAGTTCAATTCAGGACATCTAACATGTTCTATCACTGCTTGAAGAATCCAAGAAGGCAGCTGCTAAAAGTAACTGGAAGCTCTTGGGTGGCAGCATGCAAAATAGGCACTGAAAGAGTTAAGAAACCAAAACCCACAATGTCTGTAGTATAAGGGGAAAATGCTACAACTATCCTATATAAGGGCCCAGACTAATTTCTAGTTCTTTCTCTCACTTGGGTAAAGACATGTATCTTATTTCTGTCTTCCGATAATTTCCATAGAACCAAACTTTTTTTCTAGCTACAACTCCTGTCAATAATTCTTGTACATCCTTAGAGCTAAATGTATCTTTCTTTTTATCTCTAAAACTAGATTTTAACCAGTGTTTTCAGTCTAAGACTTAGTAGATGAAGACAGTGCCTCGTGCCTTGAAAACAACTATCCACAGAAGACCAAGGGATCTTTCCTTCATCTTGGAAAAAATATATCTCCATCAACCAAAACCATAGTAAAATTTATTACTTTGTAAGAATACAAATTTATACTTACAAATCATATTAGACAGAATTGTTACTTTTATTTTCCAAATTAAGCCATTCATCAGCTGCACTTAGAACTAAGTCTCCAGTTCTAAGAGGACATCATATCCTTTGACTTCTCTATTCACTGTCTATGAGTTAGAAGTTATTCACTAGTCAAGGAACATGGTCCCTCAATTTGTTCAGAGATGCTCTTTCCCTTTAGCTTATCACAGGTGCTAGAATTAATTATGAAATGAAGAATTTCCAAACTGAATGCCGATCACAATTAAATGCCAAAATGACCAGGATTGTATTTTGATCTCTTTCTTCAATCTGATCAAATTTTCTCTCAACAGACCAAACGTGCCAGTGAAAAGATTACAAGTTGAGTAGAAACATTTATCTGGCCCACGTGAAAAAATATATTAGAGTTTTGAGTTTACAGAACTCAAGCAGGTAAGTGACTATCAGTTTAGCTCTCAAATTTTCTGCTACAAACACATTTAATCACTGCAAGGGAAAAGCAAATATAGAAGTGAGAGAAAGTCAGCAGCCGCAATGATTACTAGAAGTCATTGTGGGAATGTGGTTTCCCTAACCATTAAAATTCTCTGCCCCTCAAGGCCATAGAGGATTTAGAGTAGAAGTACAGAGAATTGCCAGCCTTCCCATAAATACATCGAAACATGAAAATTGATATGGAAGTCAGATTGCCTAGCTGAAAAAGGTCATGCTCGCCTACAGGTGAGGAGGCATTTGCACTTGAGCTGTCCACTGCCATGTACAACCCCAATAGTGATTCCTTTCAAATCATGCCCATTCAAATGCCAGTCAAACGAGGGAATTTGTTCTTCAAAAATGATGCGAGGATCAGCAAGAAAACCCCCCTGTTGAGGAAGCCCAGCGGATCCAGCTTTTCTGCATTGTGCACCCATTTATTCAGGAAAAGAGGGGAGATCACTTTCCCCATGAAACTCCCATCACTTCTTCTTTTAGCAAAAATCACCATTTGGAAAAGAAGGTTGGGGAAGGCAGGATTGTACAACCACCTTCCTTCTCACATCAATCCTCTCCTGCCGGGAAAGTAAAAAAAAAGGGGGGGGGCACTTCCATGAAAGAAGGGGTGTGTGTGGAATAAAGGCATCAGCCGCGGGAGAAGAAGGAGGAGGCCGGCCTCCGCCATCCACTTTCCTGGGTCGCCGCCACAGTTTGGTGGCTGCGCACCAGGCGCCCGCGCCCAGCCCCCTCCCCGAACGGGGTGGCTTCCTCCCGGCGGCCGTTCCTCTCCCCGGCGCGGCTTACCTGGCGGAGGATGAAACTGGTGGAAGTTGTGCTGCCATCGGATCGCTTCAATCGGCTCCTCCGGGTGGCCGTGCCTCGGCTTCCCTGGAGGCGGGCGGGAGCAACAGCGGCGACGGGGCGGAGCGGAGCGGGCGGCAGAGACAATAAAGCGACGATGAGCGTAAATAAAGGCGAGGGAAGGCAACCCACATTTCAGCAAGCAAGTTATGGGCAAAGTCGCGCCCCCGAGATCGGGACACCCCACCTCGGATTAACGCTTAGCCTGCCCAGCCATCCCCCCCCCTTTTTTTTACCGACCCCCCCCCCTCCCCAGCTTCTTTCCCTCTGAACGCGAAGCCGAGGAAATCGATCCGATCTCAGGCCGGGGGAAGGATCGACCGGCGCCTAGAAAGCGACGGGGCCGGATTCCAACCCAGGGGGACGGCGAAGGATGCTCGGCTCGCGGCTCCTATCGGATCCGCCCGCCTGCCTGCCTGCCTGCCTGCCTGCGCGCCTGTCCGCCCGGCGATCCAGAGCTCACCCACCCCACCACCGCCGCGGAAAAAGCGGAGCGGGAGCTTACCTGGAAGATGGGGTCGGCCAGCCCGTTCTTGCCGTACGAGGGATGCTTAGACATGCTGGGGGCTGCCCCGAGCGCCTCGGGAACCGGCCGCGTTCTCTGCTTCTGCCCGAGCAGCTTCCTGCGCGTGGGGCTGGAGGCGGCTCGGGGCGCTGCTGGCTGCCGAAGCGGCGGAATCCTTAAAGCGGCCGCGTCACGCTGTCCCCGCCAAGCGCTCGAGGGGCGGTGAAGCCGAGCAGTGTTCAGCGGCGAGGGAGGGAGGGAGGGAGTGGGGAGGGGAAGATAAGGGGATTGGAGCTTCCTCTTTGATCTGCTGCCGACGCCTTTTGGCCTCTCTTGGCCCCGAGGCCTCGCCCGTCCACCCCAGCCTGCCGAGGCGGCGGTGGGCGCGGAAGTTTTCCCTAAGACCCCCGAGACGCCCTCGCAGTTGGGGGATAGGAAGGCACCATACAGCGGTCGCCTTGGCCGCAAAGCGCCTGGATGTGCGCGCCTTGTTTTGCATTACAGATCTTCCCTGTAGCGCTTTACCTCAGGAAAGAGTTTCCCAAAGAAGCGCCTTCTATAAAAGCAGAGTCTTCAAAGCAGGACATTAGCCAAATTGAAGCAGGGTCCCGTTTTCAAGCTCAGGCAATCGTAGAAGCTGTTTGAATCAACATTCAGGCCACCCTGGATATAAATGCAATGGAGGTAGGGTTTGCCACAAATTTGCTCCCGTGCCCAAATAGGCAAAGTTTCCCCCCCCCCCCCATTATTCCTTTAGGGCAGGCATTTGGAGCAGGAATTTTATTTCCGCTTAGTAACACAGAGATTGCCAAATAGGTGGAGAAATGCACTTTACTATCTACACAAGAGCCCTTCTTCTATTCAGAGGCTAAAGTTGCCTCCCCTGGGGAGAGAAGGCTTTCTTCAGAAGATCTTCACACATTGGAAATTCCTTGTGTTCCTCCTTGATAGGATGGATAAAATGAAACAGGTGGATGATCATCCAGCTCCTTCATCAGAGTACGTTCGAGGCCCAAGTACCACGTGTCGGTGAGCTCCTGTTACTTGCCCTAACTCCTGCCAACCTAACAGTTTGAAAGCATGCAAATGCAAGTAGATAAATAGGTACCACTTAGGTGGGAAGGTAACATCGTTCTATGCACCTTGATGTAGTCATAGTCATGTATGATCAAGGAAGCATTTTCAGGCAACATGGCTCCCTCAGCTAAGAAACGGAGATGAGCACCACTCCCTAGAGTCAGACATGACTGGACAAGGGAAATCTTTTTACATACATACATTATTTCATATTTCATACACACACACAAACCATTTTTATACCAAATTTATATTTAAGTTCTTGTGGCTCAGAGGTTAATACATCTGCCTAAATGCAGGCAGCCCAAGTTCGAATCCAAGTAAGGGTATGGCTAGTTGATGAGAGCTAAATAGCTTGAAATAGATCTATACTGGTCTCCCTTTATTTCTTTATCAGATATATATATATATATATATATATATATATATATATATATATAGTGTTTTTCTACTGAGACACGGTCCGGAACTCACACACGTTCATGCACACGCATATACATATACATACATACATACACACATACACACACATTTGTAGGGGACTGAGAGGGCAGTATTATATAAAAAATGTAAGTCGAGAACTATCTTGTATAAAAAACCTTAAGATAATAGCTGCTTCAATTGCATGGTTGCAGATGCCATTCTGACTTCTTGGACACACGGGGATGGGGACACACACACACACACACACACACACTGTAGATGGCCCTATTTTCTCAGCAGTCTTTGTTTAGAAAAATAAAACATTCACCTTCAATGTCTGGGTGATGGCACTTTTTCCCCATTCTTTCTGGGTGAAAGTGAATATCCTAGTTAACTGCAAACGTGTACCGATGTTCAGGCTTCTCTTACTTTCTGCTAGAGTTAAGTTCCCTGAATGCACTAAAGCAGAGGGGGGGAATAGGATTGCATGGTATGATGTTAGAACCAGTTTGGTGTAGTGGTGAAGGCATCTGGCTGAACTAGTAGACAGTGAATTCTAGTTCTGCCTTAGACACAAGGCCAGCTAGGTGCCAGTTGTTCTGTCTCAGCTCTAGGAAGGAGGTAAGGGCAAACTTGCCAAGAAAACTGGCAAGGAGTCAAGATTGACTCAAAGACACACACATACAAACTTGGTAGCCTGAATGCATTGGCAAATATGCTCGTAAATGTTGAGAGCATTATTCTTAAGCATCATGATATTCAAATATATTTTCTTCTTTGAGTCATATTTCATGAATGCAAAACCATTTTCTTCATTTTTTCCCGCAGCTGGATTTTTAACACAGATGGTTACTGATAGAAGACAAACAGGCAGACTGCAGCATGGCACTATGAATTTTGTTAGCACTCTTCATTACATTGCACACAACAAACTCCCAGGTTAAAAGCTCATCCTAGAGCTGAGGAACCTTCACCAGCCTTGGTGCAATATAATACATACAATTGTTTTCTAGTTTTAGAAAGGGTTGGGTTTTTTTTTTCCTTTTGGGTAAAGGGTTTGGACAAGAAGTCGATGCTGTTTTGACCCCATGGTAATATATGTATGGAAGTAAATGGGACACAAGATGCACTACTAAAGCAACTACACAACATAATGTGTGAATGAGGGGAGAAAAAAATCTTGGTGTGTTTCCAAACCACTGGTATAAATTGGCACAAATTGCATAGGAGCTGTTTTCTTTTTCACATCAAATGAATTCTTGGAAGAAAATGCTCAACCACATAATATCAAATTTCAGGGATCTTTGGTGCTCTAAGTGCTAGCACTGATGATGTTACCTAGTTTGAGTAATAAAACATCTGCAAGAAAACAAGCAAGCCCAGAGAGCACCAAAGAACCCTCATGGCAACTCTGAGCTACAAATATTCTCCTTTACAGTATATTAATAAAGCTGTACTTGGAACTATTCCCACAGACTGTTCATAAATAATGACAGGACTGGCTGAAATGGTTTGCCATTGCCTTTTTTCCAAGATTTTTTTTCTTCAAAAATCCCTGTCAAATCTTCCCCTGTGGAATTTCTTGATGGTCTTTAATCCACCACAATCCTATTTAGCTCACAATCCTCGACAATGTTTGATCTGAGGTCTCCCCAAAAGACCAGTGCTACTTACTAATTATAATTAGGCTGTTAGGCAGAAGATATTAATATGTTATAATTCATTGTGATTAAGTTTTTGATTGGTCAATAGAAAATTAAAACCTTGTTAATAAATGAAGATTAGATGATTGCAACCTGAATCTAAGGGTGCTTTAAGAACTGTCCAACTGCATAAATAAAGCAATACTTTTAAAGGACTTCCTATCTGGAAAAAAAACCAACCTTCCAATTCTAAAATTATCTCCGGTTGCCTCTATCTCAGACAGGGGCAAAGAACTTTAAAGATGGATTTTTCTTTTCTCTGTGACTGAGTTTAACATGCATATTTCTGCTTTCTCTTCTAAGCAAAAAGCTATTAAAACTATGCTGTCTGCACATTAGCAAGATGAATGGATTACAGATAATTCTCAATTTATAACCTCAAACCCAGAATTTATGTTGCTAAGTGAAACATTTGTTAAGTGAGTTTTGCTCCATTTTACAATCTTTCTTTCCATAGTTGTTACGTGAATCATTGCAATTGTTAAGTTAGTAATTTTGTTAAGTGAATCAGGCTTCTCCATTGACTCTGCTTGTCAGAATGTGGCAAAAGCTGATTACATGATTCTGGGACACTGCAACTGTCATAAATATGAACCAGTTGCCAAGCATCCAAATTTTGATCATGGAGATGCTGCAATGGTTGTTTTTAGTGCCATTGTAACTTTGAACAATCACTAAATAACTATTGTAAATCAAGGACTACTTGTATAAATAACTTTAATTTTAGTGAGGTAAAATTAACTACCGTACATTCTAAAAATAATGTTTCTGCTCATTTAATTATAGATTCATTAGTTTTCTAAAAGCTGTCATTTTTAAATTCACCAAAAACTACATCTTATTCAAGTTCCTATTATAGGTCAATGTATGTGTATACTAGAAGTAATGCATTGAAAATCAGAACATTAAAATGTTTTGCTAGTCAGCATTTTTGTTCCCATTGCCCACAACTGTGGAGAACAAGCAGGCATGAAATATTTCATTAACTTAGATTTAAGTCATAGTTCAAGGAAGAAGTGTCCAGCAATCCTTAGACCGTGTCTAGGCTAAAGGAAAAATCCTATAAAGACACACATATCTTTCAATACAGCTGCTGCTGATAAATGGGCAGCTGGTGAATAAAATTCAACACAAAAGGGGCAACTTGAATATTATTCCTGTAATAGGTTGCATAGCAACAGTAGAACACAAAGAGCTGTTAGGAGATACCACAAATGTGGTAAGAAGGTCAGGCTGGAGTTTGAGGTTTGATTTTTTTTTCTTTAGATGCTATAACACAGAGGCTAACATATATCTAAATTCCTATTAAATATATATTAGTAGTATGGGAATACATATATGTTTATCCTTCCGCAGCATCACATTCAAATCATCCCTCAGGCACGAGACACAGAATGTCTCCTGCTTACTTACTGTCTGGGATATTCAAATGGAAGTAAACTGCATTGAATCAGCTCGTTTTTCCAAGTTGCCGTCTCTATACCAATTGTGTGAATGCATAAGCTTCCGTAGCCATAGCAGCGCTATTGGTGCCTAAAAGGAAAACTTGGAGGTTCCCCAAGTACACAAAAAATCTTTGGAGGTGGTGGAACTTAAAGACGAAAGAAGGCAGAACAGAATAAAAATAGTCCAACGAAGGCTGATTATATTCAGCGGGCATGGAATATTGACATTTTGATGGTGGAAAGCAATAAAATAGGAAGCAGATGGAAATCAAGAATCTGGAACTAGAGCTAACCACAGTACAACATTCTGTTGAAGGCTACATTTGATATAAAGGCGAATTCTTCCTCTTTGCAAGAACTGCTTTCATAATGTTAGTTCTAATTCTGTCTTGGTTCTCCTGGCTATCTGTTGGTTTCGGAATCTGATTTAAATTGTTTTTGATATTCAGTGTCTGCCTGAGTCAGATTAACTGCACGTCCACCAGCACCTACTGTTTTGAGTATGAAGATCTTCTGACATTGCTTATTGTTCCACCAGTAAGAGATATCAGCTGGATACCAGAATAGTGTTTTTTCTGCATTGAATCAATTAATCTGAGACTCCATTTCTAGGGAGATATATCCACAGTGTCATCAGTTAGTTTTTCCAAGCTATTTAACATCTGAAATAGTTTTCAGCTGCTGGTAGTTCCAAATAATAGTTCTAAAATGATCTTTGATATTTATTTATTGTTTTGTGTTTACAATTTACAATGTCCATATGTTTCTTTTCCTTCCTTTATAATTAACTAGTTTATGGGAGAAATGTCTTCTCATAGGATGAATTAGAAGTTCTTTTTAATAATAAACATAAATGTAATTGTAATATTACAGCTATCATAGAAACAAAATGCTATTTTGGATCTATCCTTCAAAAATTTCTATATGATACGATTTGTAGTACATTGTACTAGCAGATTGTGGGGGCAATAAACTGACTTTGTATAAATATTCAAAAGTATGAAGGCTATTGCTTAATGCATTGTAAGCCGCCCTGAGTCTCCGAAGAAGGGCGGCATATAAATAATTTTTAAAAAAAAATTGTATCTGGAAGTACCACTGTGGGGAAAATTGACCAATATATAATGAAGAAAATGTGCAAATGAAATACTTTTCATCCAAAATATTATATGTAAACAGGAGGAAGGTGCTTATTTCTTTATGCTACATTGACCAACTTTGGCTATAATGGGTTAAACTAAATATTCCTAGGGGAACTTAATGTGAGGCACAAGTAACCAGGAATAGGAGTTGAGTTCCAAGCAATAAAAGTTTATTACATGTTATCTATGCACAAGATTCTGGCTTACTAATGGTCAAGGCAAATTGGTGCTAGAGAAGGGTCAATGGAATTCACGGGGAGGGGGTACCGGACTTGGGTCTCTTGTGACTGTGTAGTGATTACAAACTAAGGATGTGTTTAACCCTGCTCTTAGGCTCAGCCAACTCATCCCCTATATTTAAATCTCAAATGCTAGAAGTAAACTTAATACTTGAGATAGTTTCATCAAATATCTGCATCCAATGTCATTTTACACTTTCTATAATATGGAAATAATATGCAAAGAATCTCAGGTTGGGCATCTGTGGAATCTGACAGTTGGGTCAAAGGAACAAACCCCCGTTGTGATGGGGTGTCATACATTTTGTCCCTTCCAACCACATATGCAACCTCATGGTGCAGTTCAAAACTTTATGAAATACTTATTTTCTAATGTGCCACCAGGGGTGAAATGCTACTGGTTTGGGCCAGTTCACCCAAACCGGTAGTAAAAAAGTGTAAAAAAAAAAGTTCCGGCAATCAGTTGAGCGATGCGCGATCATCGGAACTTGCTTTAACTACCAGTTCTTCAGAACTGGTAGTTAAAAATGCTTTAAAAAGTAAAAAAAGAAAAGTTCCAATAATCGCACACTCAGCTTTCTTCAGTCAAACTTTTTTTTTTTTTACTTTGTAAGCATTTTTTTATTACTGGTTTGGGCGAATAGGTAGTAAAATAATGCTTTAAAAAAGTAAAAAAAAAGGCTCGGACGATCGCGTGGCGCAGCGGTGATTGTCTGAGCCTTTTTTTTTTACTTTTTTAAAGCATTTTTTTACTACCTATTCGCCCAAACTGGTAGTTAAAAAATGCTTTAAAAAGGTTTTTTTAAAAAAGGTTCCCAAGATCACAGCTGTGCCATGCGATTGTCGGAACCTTTTTTTTACTTTTTAAAGCATTTTGTTACTACTAGTTCGGGCGAATAGGTAGTATGCAATGCTTTAAAAAAGTTTTTTAAAAGGTTCCCAAGATCGCGTTCCACAGCTGATCCCCCCCCCCCTGCTGTTCTATTTACCTTCCCAAGCCTCCTTTTGGTGCGTACTGTGCCCGCGTTTGGTGTAAAGTGCGCATGCACGCGCTTGCCGCGCAGCGTGCAGTCAGCGAACCGGTAGCAAATCAGTTCAGATTTCACCACTGCCTGGTTGTTGTGAAATGTTTGCACATTTTACTGGCAAAATTTGCCATAATCATGACTTTGAATCTTAGGGTCCAGAAGCAATGCTTTTATAGTTGTCCAGCATTTATATCTGCTTGCGGACTCTTGACAGGTAGGATCCTTTTCAATATGATGTTTTTGGCCTGTAGTTTAGATGGATGTGCCTTCAGATGGCCTGAGGGATTAGGAAGTGGTCAGTGTCTCTGGTCAGTGCAGGTCAGATGTCTTTAACAAGATGGTGGTGTGCTGCCTTTCCTTGGATCTAATTATTTTAGACAACTATCACCCTGATTCCCTTTTTAGGAAGGGGCGTTCAGAAGTTGATGTAGGCTTCAGATATACAGTGCCTAGAGGTAATGGATCCTTTTTAGTCAGGATCCAGGCCTGGACATGGATCTGACATTGCCTTGGCCACTTGGTACAACCTGGAGTGAGGGAAGTGTTCCGAGTTCTCATTGATGTTTCAAAGTTGATTATGGTATCCTTTTTAGATGATGCGTAAGGGTTGGCTAACAGAAGCTTGGCTCTGCAGCAGTGGTGCTCCTTCCTGAGCAGGCAGTAATGCTCAATTATAGTCCACTGCTCTGGGTCAGAGATGCCATGGAAGTCTCGACCCAGTGCATCGAGGCTGTGAAGGCCTGGATGAGACAAAACAAGCTGAACTGCAAGATGGCGTTGCTGCTTGTGCAAAGATTATCTAATTCTCTGTTGGCTCTGGTTATTACTTTGCATAGTGTGTCCTCCAAAATAATAAGTCCACAACTTGGATCTCTTCTTTGACAGCTACTGCTTAATGGCCTAGCTTGAGCTGGTGCAACTGTTGCAGCCCTACCCAGAGGAAGAACTAGTGACAGTAACTCATCATGCCCTTATCTAGGGGTCAAATTCAGCAGGTTCTGGAGAACCAGTAGAGGAAATTTTGAGTAGTTTGGAGAACTGGCAAATACCACCTCTGGCTGGCCCGAGAGTGGGGTGGGAATGGAGATTTTGCAGTATCCTTCCCCTGGAGTGGGGTTGGAATGGAGATTTTGCAGTATCCTCCCCCTGGAGTGGGGTGGGAATGGAGATTTTGCAGTATCCTTCTCCTGGAGTGGGGTGGGAATGGAGATTTTGCAGTATCCTTCCCCTGCCACGCCCACCTAGCCATGCCCAAGCCATACCACACCCACCAAGCCACGTCCACAGAACCAGTAGTAAAAAAAGTTGAATGTCACCACTCTGTGCCCACCCACCCCCGCCCCCCAAAATCATGGACACCACTGGCTCAGTCTTTATCAGCATAATAACTTCCCCAGAATAGAACTGGACAAATTTAGTGAGGTGAAAATTGCTGGCAAAAGAAAAACCAATTCAAAACCAGGCTGGGTGAAATTAGTGGATTCTTTCAGAAAAGAATTTCCCCAGTAGGAGAGAGAGGCAGTTGAGTAGCAGTTCACAATATTGCCGACTGTTCCATTCGGAGTCCCCTTTTCTTCAGTTCAGAGTGTGTGTACACAGCCTCCCTTTGCTTCCTAGTAGACACAAGGGGAGAGCAGAAACATGCAAACCGAAAGTGATTCAACAAATGCCTCCTAGGGCCATTGCTGACAAAGATGTAGGAAAAGCAATCTAGAAGCCACACACGGCGTACTTTTCCTCTTTTGTTATTTTTCTTTTTTCAAACCAGAGTATATTGAAAAGAAACTGTGTGAAGAAAGCAGGGAAGTCTCTCCATCAGCAGGATAACTCTGAAAACTTAACAGATGAGACTACATTGGCTGTCGGGGGAGAAGCTGATAAAGAATGATCAAACAATAAAGAATGTTCAAATTTGATCAATCACCACTGGGGCTATGAAGAACATGAAAATTAGAAAAATTCTCTCGGCACAGAAAGATGAATTAGTAGTCTGAAATGCTGTGGGAACTGCTTTATTGTAAGCCATTCTCTCTCTTGACCATGGTATTCAGAGCACCTCAGTAAGTGGAGAGTAGAACCACACAGAGATTAACCTGTTACTCAGAATTCCTCTGACCGCTCCTGGTAAATGGGTTGAAGTCATAATATGCCTTATTTCTTGCTTTGTTAGGATACATTAGAACAAAATATCTGAAGCTTAGTTTGTCTCATCCAGACATAGGTCTAATGCCAATAAAATTAACAGATATACAATGATAAAGCAACAGTAATGACAAGAAGTTAAGAGTAAAGAAACTCTGTCATGAGAAACGTGCCATTTAAACATAATACTGTATCTCTTCTCTGAATTATTTTGGTTATGAAAGCAGCCATGAGCAGCCATATAAAAAGAAGAATTGCTAATAATTTTGAATACTGTAATTTGTCAGAGGAATTTTCCTTCTTCCGGAAATAAAACAATAGATTGCTATCAGTTCTGGAGTATTAAACAAAGTCGTGTGTAAATCAGAAGGGTTAACAGATAATGAACATAGCAAGCATCAAAAACGTCCCAAAGATGCTTTTTCAAGAGGAAAATGGACTTTCTGGGTTTTCTTTGAAGACGTTTCGCTTCTCATTCAAGAAACTTCTTCAGCTCTTCAACGTCTTCAAAGAAAACCCAGAAAGTCCAGTTGCCTCTTGAAAAAGCACCTTTGAGACAACCATGACCTAGATGATTGAAAATCTCCATAGACAAGCATCAAAAAGTATCTCAGCTTTTTTTAAAAAAATATTAGGTATAGGAAGTCCTTTGAAATTGAAGTTACATATGTAAAGAACAGTTTTTATTATCTGACTTTGTTTCATTCCATTTAGAAATCAGGTACATTAATGAATGAGAAATAACTGTCCAAAACCTTTATTGACTTCAAACCAACTTTACACCTCATAAATTTTTATTCTCCTCTCTGATCTACTTGTATTTTATTCCGCTTAAAAGGATGCCAAATTGTCAGCAGCTGAGCATTCCAAAATGGTACAAGATAATTTGGAAGATTCAGCAATCCCAATAGGATTATAGGGGCTCTTTTCTTCTGTTAAAGATGCCAAAACACCCAAAGATTTAAGTGATGCCGTCAATGCAAATAAGTAATTGACAGTATAGGATCTTGTGAATTACAGAGGAAGAATGACTCACAGGAACAGTTTGCTTCCAAGCCTTATAAGGAGGGCAAATTACATAATCCTTTATTTCCCACTTAATTGGGTCATAAGGTATCCTTAGCTTGTGTTATGTTCTGAGTAATATTTTGTTTTAATGACTGCTAATATTCTGAACTTTTTGCTTTCTTGATTCCTCATCATTCTCCCACTTTCCTATTTTTTTTAGAAAAGACGTATCAGTAATTGGTGTCTCAACACCACAATGGCAGTGTGAAGTTAACAAGAGAAATATGCTGCGACTGCATTTATCCACAGGGGCACAGTAATATAATCAGCAATATAAATACAGCATTATTGTCCCAAAATATCCTTCTGTATGTCATCCAGCCTTTCCAAGCAGACAGGCTTCAGATGCAGACATAAACTAGAATTCCCAACCAATATAGTCATTGTTGAGAATACTGGGATTTGATATCCACATATATACAGCTTGCCCAAGGTTGTACAATCTGATATAGTCCAACCAATATTATAATTATCTACAAAGCTGGAGGACCATGTTACAGTGCAAGAACAATAGTTCCTTTCTGGATCAGTGGGCTCATACACATGAGCAGTCTAGATAAAGATGGCCTAATACCACACATATGGACTGAGACTATGTATGTATGCTGTAAATCTGGAATTTGAGAATGGTATCTAGGTGATTGTTTGAAAGAACTGAAGGAACTTTGTTTGTGAGGGTGGAATGATCTAGAGGTTGCAAAATATTTGAAACATGAACAGCCCCGACTCCAAAATGAACTGTTCTGGCCTCAGCAGAAAATTTTTAAACCCCACTGAGTGTTTTAAGTGCAAAGTAAGATATTTTAAGCTTGGAGGAGCATTGGAACACTTCCAATGAGGTCAAAACAGCTCTTTTCAAATTCACAACTGTTCCATTTTAAAAATATTTTGCACATCTCTTGGGCCTTTCCACTATCAATCATCACCTCTAGCATCGCGTACTACAAGACCCTATATTTTCCAGAGTTTTGGGGGTATTCAAAGAAACAATTTTCCAGGAGAAGCAATTAGCTGCAAAAGGCTACAACTGCTTATGCAAACATAACTGCTCTTTCTTCCGAATCATGCTGTGTCAAGCTGTATAGGCTTGTGGCGATATTTGGTTTCAGCACATAATTTTCTTTACAATCCCTGCAGCTGAAAAGACATTGAAGTATATAGAAAAAAACCTAAACTGAATGAAAAGGTCATCTAGCATCAGTATTAGCTACCCTTGGAGTGCTAAGGGCCCATTTCTGATATCAATTGTGAATGCAGTTGGCCCGAGGCTTGGAATTGTGCACAGTCGCCATTTTGATTGACAAAAAACACTCCCACCTGTCCAATGTAATGCAATAATGATAGGAGAAGGCGATTTACTCCTGGAGCTAGCCTGAAGAAAAGCCAGCTTCCATTCCAAGAAACAAACAAATTTAAAATACTGGGGATCAACCATGAAGCAATAGCAATAGCACTTAGACTTATATACCGCTTCACAGTGCTTTACAGTCCCTCTCTAAGCATTTTACAGAGTCAGCATATTGCCCCCAACAATCTGGGTCCTCATTTTACCAACCTCGGAAGGATGGAAGGCTGAGTCAACCTTGACCCAGTCAGGATCTAACTGCCAAACTGCTGGCAGCCAGCAGTCAGCAGAAGTAGCCTGCAGTACTGCATTCTACCCACTGCGCCACCACAATATAAAACAGAACTAAAGACAACTAAAGAATTTGTTAAACAAGTTTTATTTGCACAAGTCTGTGCAAATAAGTTGGAGACAAGATATTCTAAAGTAATAGATTGCACAGTTAATCCCAGAGGTTGCTTGAAAAATATTGTACACAAATATTCAAAATGTAATTTGTTGCAGGAAAGAAATGATTAAATCTGATCTTGAACAAGTAACCAGAATAACAGCATTTTTTTACAGATTAAATCTCCAGAATGCATTTCACTGATCCCATCTTTCTGTAGTAGAATCCCTTTTTCATCCACAACTTAAAATGCAATTTCAAAGTAAATTTAATTCAGTGTCATGAGGAGTTAAGCTTTCTACGTAAGTTTATTACAAAAGCAAATAAACTACTTCCTGATTATGTGCAGCATCCTGGCACATTTTCGAGAAATTATGGGTTATAATCAGGCATTACATGATTACAATACCTTTTACAAAAACACAACCTAAGCGTGGTGCTAGAGAAGTCACGCTTGGAATACTGTGTCCAGTTTTGGTCACCACAATGCTCAAAAGATGCTGAGACCCTGAAAAAAAGTGCAAAGAAGAGCAACAAAGGTAAGAAGTTTGATGGTTAAATCATATGAGGAATGGTTAAGGGAACTAAGGCTGTCTAGTTCAACAAATAGGGGTGGCATGACAGTTGCCTTCTGGTACTTAAGGGTCAGTCACAGAGGGGGTCAACTTATTCTTCAAAGCAACTGAGGGCAGGACAAGAAGCAATGGGTGGACACTTGATAAAGCAAGTTGCAACCTGGAACTAACCTGGAGAAACTTCCTGACATTAAGATCAATTAATCAATGGAATAGTTTGCCTCCCGGAGTTGGAGATGCTTCATTGCTTCAAGAAATGATTGATATCTATTTGTCCTAGATGATATATGGTCTCCTGGCTGGTGGGGGGTGGTGGTATTGGACTAGGAGACCTCCAAGGTCCTTTTCAGCCCTATGATTCTATGTAATTCTATGTATCCTTTCGCTTTCCTCTTTGTACCCATTCTGCATGTCTCCCCAATCTAATCACCAATAGCTATGAAGGGCTTGTATGAAATTTGGGGTGTGTGTGTGTAATAGAATAGATAGAATAGAATTCTTTATTGGCCAAGTGTGATTGGACACACAAGGAATTTGTCTTGGTGCATACGCTCCTGGTGCACATAAAAGAAAAGATACATTTGTCAAGAATCATAAGGTACAACACTTAATGATAGTTCTAGGAAAACAGTCAATATAAATCTTAAGGATACCAACAACAAGGTTACAGTCATACAGTCATAAGTGGGAGGAGATGGGTGATAGGAACGATGAGAAGATTAATAGTAATTCCACCACTGGTGCCATTAAATTGGTTAAGGGGCAGCACTGATACATAGTAAAGGAAGTATTACATTTCTAGGCTCTTTTATTTTCTGAAAAACCATGTCAGCACAAAAGTAATAAGGCAGGGATCCCCAACTCCCGGTCCTCGGTATGCCAGAAACTGGTCCGGAAAACCTTATCCATGGGATGCAGGCAGCATGCGAAACCGTGCCCCCGCTGATCCACAGAAAAACCCCTTTCCACCAAACCGATCCCTGGTGCCCAAAAGGTTGGGGGTCGCCGTAATAAGGGATATTTAAAACTCTTGCAACTTTAATAGGAGGTGGGGCATGGCAAACGGAAATATGAAAATATTTGGACTCTATAGCCTTTGAAATCACAAGGCTATTTAAGAATGAATCTCTGTAAGGAAAAAAACCTGAAACATATGGTGATATAGTTTGGACAATTATCTTAGGCAACTTTTCAAATACAAATTTAAGATAGCAAGTTATTTCTAAACATAAATTAAACCTTAATTGAACGCCCACAAAATAAATTACAAAACAACACTCATTATGAACTGTAAAGAATTTCTATTTATTCAGTTAATGTATGTCAAGCAAAGCAAGTATTGTTTACTCTTAATATAAAAATAGTTATACGTCTGCAGTATAGTTGAAATTCCATTCAAATCAATGGCTAAATACTCACTGATGCAAATGAAAGTCTGGGCCCTAACTATGGAAATATGTTGTTAATTCCTTTGGTAGCATCATTATAATCATGCCTTAACAATAAATATTTTAGTTTAGAAAAGGGAAGAAACATGATCCCTACTGACACCGAAACACTAAATACACCAATTCAACATCAGAATTTATACATATTTACAGCCTGCATAAATGCATTTTAAGATTACACCAATTAACAATAGAGCCAAACGCAGCTATCTATAAAACTTCAGTGATTTGAGAGAATTAGTATATATATAGTTGTGTATAAAATCTCAGACCAGTGGATATATACACACATTTATTATTTATACATTATATATAAAGGAGAAAATGCAGTGAAAAAAGACTGTTTCAACTCAACATCACAGTCAGATATTGGGTACCGCTTAAAGTAGTATCAAAGATTGTGATCAATATAAATGGACCATCTAATAATGTATCAACGTGGAAGAGCAATGCACTATTCAAAATCCTCGTTTTGTTTATAAAACGTTGGAGCTGAATGAGAAAACCCGGACCTGGTTCTAAATAAGGATTTTAAAAAGCAGCCTTTAAAATTAAACATTTTTGAGAAGATTAAAACAAAACTAACACCAAAAAGGAAAACTCAAGTGTTCTTGTTGCTAGAAAGAGATGAACAACAGCTATGTTTTTCTGAAACCGCCTTCTCAAAGACATTGTGGTCTAGATCACTATATTACCAGAAATTTAAACAGCTTACTTAGCACCAATATTGGAAGTGAAAAATGGGCCTCATTTGATGATAGATACAACGGGCATCAGATACTGCAGAACAATTCTTCAGAGCACAGTATAAAATGCCAATGGTTTCTTTGCACTGATTTATACATTTCTGCTTATTTTAATAAGGTGTCCATTCCCATTTCCAACTATAGTGTGTGCAAGATCTATTTTCCCTCCCTTAGAATAATCCTGTTATTAATAGGAAAAAATCCATGAGTAGCAAGAAATGAACAAGTATCCAGAACAGAAAATTTTTCTTTTTAAAAACCTAGTCAGGAACTCTTTTTGACCTCCCAACAATAGAAAAATACATATCCCTTTTCGTACTCCCTTACACAATGTGTATTTTACCAGTTAAGGTTAAAAAAAAAATAATCTGCACATAAATCCTTGCTCTGACTACAGTACAGCATAATTATCAGTTTCTCCTTCATTTTCAGTAATGCCAGGGAATGAGAGAAAAGACTGATCCAGATTTGACCAGGTCCATTTGTGTTAGGGAATTTATGAAGTTAAAAATGTACTCTTTAAACTCTTCGTCTTCAGATAGAGAATATTACTCCACAGCAAAAAACTAGTTTTTGAGAAAAGCAAGTAAGAAATCCATTCTGGCAGAAACCATAAAATCCATTAACTTCTCTGACATTCAAAGTGTGTGTGTGTGTGTGTGTGTGTGTGTGTGTGTGTGTGTAAGTTTTCCTCTCAGGTTCATAAAGTCTTTATTGTATAATCTCAAAAGGCAATCTTGTTAAGATTATGATCTCAAAAGGGTGTAAACCAAAATCCAAACTAACTAATTAAACTGAGTTTCAAAGAAAGCACTTCAAATGTAAGGCTTCCATTAAAAAACAATTACTATGTTCCCAAAGTCTGGAAAGAACAAACAGGAGGAGTTGCATATATCAGCTTTGTTTTCAAGCTTCTCTTACAAGGGAAAAATTGAAGTGGCATTTTTATAAATAGCGAGGAGACACAGAATATTTCAGAAGTCAGGATTGGAAAGCTTTTTTAAAAAAAAACACACACAACCGCAGCTCACCTAGTTTAAACAGCTATGCAGAAAAACAGTTAAGCCTGAATTAACATTTACTTTGAAATTGCTTAGTTGTCTGTTCCCTTCAGCAGAAGTATCCTTTTAAATCAATGGAAGGACAATTTAAAAGATTACGGGTCAGCAACATCTAAAACGCTTCCCAGGCTCCGACTCTGCATTTTCACAGGAGAGGCTGCTGGTGATAATTTGTTTGCTGCTGTGGAAGTGAATGAGTGGGAACTGCTGGATAGCACGGACCTTGAGGCAAACTGGATGCAGTGTTCTGGTAGGCTAGCATATCCACCGGCATGGGCATCTGCTGGGCATAAGAAACGGGACCAGCAGGCGGGAGGCAAGAATTCTGGTTCATGTAAGTAGAACTGGGCACAGAATCTAGACCAGGGCTGAAATACAATAAAGACATTAGCTTAAGCAAACCCCACAAGCATAATGAAGAGATGGGAATAAAGCTGATTAGCTAAAACTTGCTAATGGGTTACCTCATGTAGGTCGGAGGGGGCTGAGATGGTACTGAAGAATTCACGGTTGGAGGCAAAGACCTCAGTGGACCAATCTGGTCGCTTCCTGGATTGTAGCTTGGAGGCATACCATGTACCACGTAATTCCCACTGTGCGGATGGATGGGATATGACTGCAAAAGAAGCAGAACAGAACTGACCTTCGGAAGCCCAAGGATATTTCTAAAAAGGAAGGAGCAGTAACTCTTCCAGTAGTCATTAATACAAGAACCCAAGTAGCACACCAATACCATGCGGACGGAAACAATTTTTTATTGCCAAAATAATCTTTCAAATCTGCTAGGTATGATGAGGACTCTCTGAAACTGATCTGAACATGGAAGAGATGGGAAGAGGGGGAAAAGAACTTTTACTACATGAGAAGTGAAATAGTGTTATCACTGAATGAATCCACGAACCTTCAAAGCTTGCAAGAATCATCTGCAGGAGTTTAAGAAAGCGGTTTCTCAGAACAGATGCTGGGGGGGAGGGGGCAGGGGTCATGCTTGTGGCACAGTTGGCGCACTGTAAAGGACCCATGCTTTTTCTTAATTTCCACTGAGCTATGTGGTCTGAAACAATTTGCAAACAGATCACTGCATCCTGCTTTCATTATTATAATGTCACTATAGCTTTTGTATCCTTATTTAATAGAACTGAAGCTTTGTTGCGGTTCTTCTGTGGCTTTATCAAGGGTTTATCAGATTTATCTAGCTATAGCATGTATATACCCACACCTACTTTGGAAATTAAGTAATGAAGAAGGTAGCTCAGTTGAGAAAATTAAGTGATGCTAGTTTCTTCTTGCTCAAATTCTGCTCATTTCTAATGCAACCTTCAACATGCCAGATAAGATTGAATATGATTTTAGCCCAAGTAGAAATGCCATTGTCCATTACGACAGATTTCATGCAGCTTGCTTTGTATTTCTGCTACGCTGAAGTAATAAGTTTACATCAGGACATTATTAAAGGTACAAAGCTTATAAAATAAGCATAGGGCAATTTTAGCCTCTCAGACCAATATCATAGGATTATCAGAATAACATGGATGGCAAGAAAACTATGTACGTTTTCAAAAATGTATTAGAATGAGATAAATATCTTATATACATTAGAGTGCTTCATTTAAAAAATGTACTAAATCTCAGGGTCCTAAAAAGGACTTTTGGCCTATCATTTTATGAAGAAAATATGAGCCTATTTTTACCCTAAATGAAGATAATCTCATATGGTGCAGATTATATGGCTGCTTTCACAAAAAATATCTTTTTATCAGTCCAGAATTTATAATAGAGTTAAATAAATACTTGATTTATTAGCAATGAATGTATTTTATTATGTTTATAAGGTTTTAATAAAATGTTATTTATATCACAGCTGTGGCTTTAAATGCTATATTCTGCTTTAAGAGATTTTTTTCTAAACATAGTCTTAAAACCATTTAAATGAATGAATAAATAAATATAGAAAGAAGAAAATACTGAAGAAATATAGCATTTTTACAGAAATTGATTGCTTCGTGATTCAACAGTGTGTAAGTAGAGATTAAATAATATTATAAAAATATTTGCTCCTTTAAATGTAGATATTCCCTTATTGTTCTGTAGTCTTCAACTGAATACAATATTACCTTGAAGTGAGAGGAATATTAGTTCATCTAATGCTCATTATTTCCCCTCACATCCCCAAATACTGTCAATCATTTCAAAGAGCTCATGGAAAATATAACAGATGAATGTACTATCTTTGATGTGGCAGTTACCATAGTAACTATTCTTTTCATACTGTATTATGTAAAATCCATCTAAAATACGCAACATCTTTTTCGTTTAATTGCGCTTCTAACTTTTCTTCCCTCAAACTCCATCCCCCAGCAATTTCTTTACAAAAAACACAAACTAAATAAACCAAAGGCGATAGAGGTAGATTCAGGGTAGTGGCGCATGTCAAATTGTGAGGTATGTTAACAACTCTCAATTACAGCCTCACTGACAGTCCATAAAGCAACACAAAATGCGCTGATATATGAATGTGGAGATGTCATCTATGAAGCAGCTCGAGTGTTTGAGAGGAGAGTCATGCATAGTGCCCAAGATTTGGCCCGCTATTCCATCAAGTCTTACACGTGCCATCTGAGTCATACTGGAGAAAGCAATTCTGTTCACTCACTTATTAAGTTTTGATGGAGACATGTTTAATTTAATCCTGAGACTCAGAACATTCCCACTGCATACAAGGTTTTGCATTACCTTATGAAAGCTGTTTTGAAGGGTTCTGAAGACAGAACTGACAAATATCATGAAATGCTACTTCCAACTAACAGAATTCTTTGGATTGAAGGTTCATGGAAAAGCTGCAATTACAACACTGTTCGACACTCATTAATTATTTTTTTTATTTTTTTTTATTTGATTTATATGCCGCCCTTCTCCGGAGACTCAGGGCGGCTTACAGTGCGTTAAGCAATATTTGAAGAAAGAGGTAAGATCTACATCTTAAACATATGCTGACACATTCTGCAGCAGAACTTTAAAGTTCTGTGGAAATTCAAGTCCTTCATATTGCAGTGATCTGTTCTTGTGTGCACGACAGCAGCCATTATATGTGAAGGGAATTCTTCTAGAAAGTAGAAGTAAAAATAAGGCACTGACCTGCACTGGAACACTGGCTGACGTGGGTGCATACTGTGCCGTTGAGTGCATCTTTGAGTATGCAGAATACATAGGAGCTTCATTCATTAGTTTATTGTAGAGTTCCAAAGCTTCCATCACTTTCACATTTAGTTCGGACAATTCTGAATGTTTCCTAATTAGAGCGAATGAAGTAGTTTCAGTTATCACTGATCAATTGGTTTTGTTTAATTTGAGTATAGTAAAACTGCATAAGGAAGAATATTTGTAGCTCAGGGTTCAAATGAGGAATTCTTGGTACTCTCTGTGCTTGGCTGTTTTCTTGCTGACATTTCATTACCCAAGTGCTAGCATGATGATGAAATGAATGAAACATTAGCAAGAAAACAACCAAACTCAAAGAGCATCAAACACCCTCAGTAAACCTCAGCCTAGAAATTAAAGATTCTTGGAAATAAATTATTAATTTCTAAATATGTGTCATATGCCAGTTTGCATAATATGTCACGTACCACACTCAGTATTTTGGGCGTAGTTTTCACAATTATTACACTACGTAGGATATCTGAATTTTTGAAGCTGTTTGATGACCCATCTTATTTTTTGCTCATCTACTGTACTACTTAAATATAAATTGCATTTTTTTTTACTTATAAGCATTACACAATTACCTTACCTATCGATTTCTTCTAGCTTTTCATCTATCATGGGACCCATCTGTTGACAGACATCTATGAACAGTAAAATATGAACATCTGATCAGTTAATTGCTCATAAATAAAAGCACTGAGGTGAATGCAATGCATGGATACTTTGCCTAGCATGCAAAAAGAAAGGAGAATTTCACCTGCCTTTCAGATTTGGTTTAGCAAATGAAAAACATGAAAAGGACAAGAAGTCTGGGATTAGGATTTTTTAAAAAAATCATATGTAGCAGTAGTGATACCTTCTAAATCCAGAAGATCAGGAGAATCAGATTTAGCATCTGTTGGATCTATGCTCTGAAGTAACTGCAGTGTCTTATCCATCTTATTCTGGAAGACGGAGAAAACATTTTTAGAAAGATATTCAAATTGGGAGTTCAAGTTCTCAAAACCCAGTATAAAATTTATCTTGTGATAAGGGGACATGGTAGCTTCTTCAAAAAAAAGCTGCTTAAAATCCATTATGCTGATGGAAAGCCAAGACATACCTCATCTATGTACACTGGTTCTGGCTCAGGTTTTGTAACTTCAGTAGTGTCTTCAGAAGCATCCTTGTCTACAGGCACTGCGTAAAGACCATGACAACATTAGTCTTCCTCCAAATCTAGTTTCTCAGCATACAATAACTTTTTGTCAATATACCCCATGTCCAGATTCAAAGACAGACCTAACAACTCAGATTATTAATAATTTAGATTACTGTGTACAAACAAACAGCAAGAAGAGCAAATTTTGGAAATTGAGCTTTTTAGATAAGACAGCTAATATGGGAGAGATAATGTTCAGTACTTGCTTAAATATTTTTAATCTACCAATAGTTTGGGTATGTTTGTAAAGTAGCATGTGGCAAGAAATCCTAATGGATGCAGAGGCAAAAAAACACTTTTATATGGCAAACATTATACAACACAAGGTAAAGTTACAGACCGAAATAAATTTCAGGATAAAGATAATATCCTTGGTAGAGAGCCTTGGTAGTACAGTGGTCTAAAGCACCCTATTAACACCAGCTGCCTGCAATTATTGCAGGTTCGAATCTCACCAGGCTCAAGGTTGACTCAGCCTTCCATCCTTTCTAAGGTAGGTAAATTGAGGACCCAGTTTGTTGGGGCAATAAGCTGACTTTGTATAAATATACAAAAGTATGAAGGCTATTGCTTAGCGCATTGTAAGCCGCCCTGAGTCTCCAGAGAAGGGCGGCAGATAAATCAAATTGTATATGTATATGTATATGTATATGTATACATCTATATATATATAGACTGGGAGGCATTTCACAGTTTAATAACATAGGTAGCATTGTTCTAGAAATAAATTTCTTGTTGTTTTGTGAACCCTGATGCTTGAGATGTTTGGCTTAATAACCTAATCCATGGCTATTCAATATATGTTTTGGTAGTTTGGGGTATTTTTCATTAACCCAAATGGCTGGAAAGCCCTGGTGAAGAATATATAAACACAGATAAAATAAATTTTAAATTCCGTTTGTGTGATTTCAAACTCTCTCTTCTAAAATATAAAAGCACTTTGTATCTAAATGCATAATTCAGAGCAAATTATTCTTCCAATCATGATTATAGCAGTGTCTGACTCATGATATTAGAATACTTTTGTCTGGCAACAGTAAAAACACTAGATCATGAACATGACATTTAACAATAAACTTTCTTCATGAATACAATTCGTATCATCTCCATATGCAGCTCCAGAACAATACGCCATTAACAGACACGAGACAAATTACTTCTCAGCAAGTGCAAGACCTTCTGATTATTGAACATTAAGTAACAGTGAGTTAACAATTAGAACAGGAGTGGGCATTACAAGGCAGAAGACTAACAACCTTCCAGCATACCTAGCAGCTCTGGACAAATCATTCAGTTTCTTAGTAGTTTCCTGAAGAATGGGATGATATTACATATATGACTCCTGAAGTGTTCTGAAAAATCAAATTTCTATTCAGTTTACCTGTTTCAGGCTCATCATTTAAGTTAGGGGTCACAAAGTTAGAAGGGAACAATCCAATTCCTCTGTGATTTTCTCCTTTCCACCAATTGGCATCACTGCGCAATAAAAAAAAGGGGGGGGGTATTTTAACACACATATGAAAATAGAACTATGATGTTAAGATTCTTGCTCGTCTTCCACCCTCAGCATAGAATCATCTCAATATATCGCTTAATAATATTTAAACTTGCGTTATGTTGCCTTCCTCTGTACTTAGTTCATTTAAGGAAACGTCAGGCACATAATCCTAAACTGTAGTCCAAGATCACCCAGCCGCCTTTGTGCTTAAGGTGGAACTAGAACTCATAGTCTTCCAGTTTCTAGCCTGGTGCCTTCATTACTTCACCAAAATGGCTGTCATTTTATTTTTACAAGATTAAATAAATGATGCATGTCATCTTCCCAATCTAATATATTCAATATATGCTGGGATGGTAACTCCAAGGATTCGGAAAGCTATAATTCCAATTCATCAAGAGGACACAAGGGTGGGGAAAGCTATAGCTACTGTGTTTCTCCAAAAAGAAGGCCGGGTCTTATTTTCTTTTGACCCCCGAAAAAACGGCTAGGCCTTCTTTTTGGAGGATTTTAATTATTGACTCACCTCACTGCAGTGGCACCAACAGCACCGCCCAGCAGGAGCCTACTGCTGGTCCACTTCTTCTGTGGCTGCTTGCCACCACTCACATGCATCACCCCGCCCTACGTTTCGCCTTCAGATGCCTTCCGGAAATCCCTCTGCAGCCGATAATAGAGCTCCGGACCAATCCGGAGCTCTGTTATCAGCTGCAGATAACAGATGCTGGCAGGCATCTGAAAGCAAAATGGAGGCCAGGGCAATGCGTGCGAGTGGCGGCAAGCAGCCGCAGAAGAAGGCAAGGCAAGTGTTGGGGTGTGCGAGGCCTGGTAAGTAGGGCAGCTCCACCTCCCCCATCCCCACCCTAGCTTATTTTTTTACCAGTGTACCTCGCTCCATCCCCTGCACCCCGGGGTGGGCGGGATCTTAATTAGGGCTAATTTTGTAGGTGGGGCTTAATTTGATTGCATGCGCTCAAAAATGTGATAGGGCTTCTTTTCAAGGTGGATCGTCTTTTTGGAGAAACACGGTATAAAAATGTTGATGAGAACCTATCCATTAGGAAATACAAACTAATGAGCTCTTAGCAACGCCTATGATTTTTTCTTTGAACCTTCATCTAGCTCAGAAAGACCCAATTTATCCAAAGCAATTCAGGACAATAACTTTCTAAATAGACTTTGAAAGTGGGGTAGAGTTATAGCAATGAGAATAATTTTTAACACTGGGCCTTTTTATCTTTATTACAAGGTGTAGGTTGTGATTTAAATGCACAAACAGTACCAGCTATACATGAACAAAGTGGTTCCTATTCCCTTTTTAAAAAATTGACAACTTCTTACAGACACGGCAGATAAAAAAAATAATTTTTAAAGACTAAAATTTAACCTGAATTTTCAGACTTTAAAAATGTTTCATAAAAGTAATACTCAAGCATATACCAATCAGCATACTTTCTATTCTATTTGCTAATAGTTAAAATAAGTTAAAAATCAGGATACTAACCTCTCTCTAAAAGTTCAAAGGCAAAAAATTCGGGAATGTGAGCTGAGGGAGTAATATAATTGCAAAAACTGGTGAAGATTGTTCTTTCAGAACCTCCTAGCAAAAATATCCTCCAAACAGCCATAAGCAATAATTAAATTGGAATTTCTTCAGCCTCTAATAACTTTACAAATATGTATCATCTTGGCTGTCATCAGGTTGGCTCTAAGATCATTATTTTATTTTTCAGTAAAAGTTATTCTGAAAAAAGGGCCTAACAAAATAGTTTTATATGGTATATCCTAACGAACAATGAAGCCATCTCTCTCTGAGATGCTGAAGAATCTGCATTGAATTTATGCTCAAATAAGGAGAGTGCATTTTTACTGAAAATGATGGCTATGGAAATTTTCTGAATAGTAAATAAATTGTAGTTTATTGAACTGAATCAACCTTGTTCATAGAAGAGTTTAGAAATAAACACTGAAGCGGTTGTTCAAAGTGCAAGTAGCATATTAAAAGATACATTCAAGTTCAATAATTTCCTATCTGAAGACAAATAATAAAATACCGACATACCTGTCATCCAAAACAACAATAAAATCGCCACTCTTAAAGGTAAGTTCATTATCCTCGACTGCCTCAAAGTCATACAAGGCTCGCACTTTTCTTGAGAGCTTTTGATGGCTATGCTGAATGTCTACAGATGGGTATAAAGATTTTGTCTCGGTTTGCTGCTGCTGCTTCTGTTCTTGCAAAGATAATTCAATAGCTACAATTTGAAGAACAGAAGCACGTTTTATGCCAGTTAAAATTATGCGAATTACTTGCATGTCATGTTTGTGTAGCACAAAGCTCTCTAAAATATTCCAAACAAGTGTCTTTTCATTTGATTTTAGCTTCGGGAATCAAAATTATACAAAGATGCTCATTCAGAACTCTTTACAGGTAGTCCTCGACTTACAACAGTTCATTTAGTGACCGTTCAAAAAAAATTACAACAGTGAAAGAAGTGACTTATGACCGTTTTTCACACTTACGGCCGTTGCCGCATCCCCATGGTCACGTATTCAAAATTCAGATGCTTGGCAGCTGACTCATATTTATGACGGTTGCAGTGTCCCAGGGTCATGTGATCGACCTTCTGGACAAGCAAAGCCAATGGGGAAGCCAGATTCACTTAACCGGAGTACTAACTTAACAACTGTAATGATTCACTTAACAACTGCGGCAAGGAAGGTTATAAAATAGGGGGAAACTCACTTAACAAATGTTTCACTTAGCAACATAAATTTTGGGCTCAATTGTGGTCGTAACTCGAGGACTACCTGTACATATAGTTAATTCTTGATGAGATGATCTGTGAATGGAGGTACATCCCAATGCTGAGATTAGAAAATAACTGGAAAAACTCTACTTGTAAACATGCTCCAGAAAACCTAAGAAACCTGTCATGCACTTTGCTTAGTTTTAGCTTAGTGAGCTATGTGAATTCAGCCGTGTCTTACTCAATAAACCACAGTTAAACTTAGCATGATGACTGAATCTACCTACTCAATACATCCAAGCTCTGCTGATTGTGGGAAACAAAGTGCTAACTGCTCTAAATGCTTCAGTTATCACCCCTACTATAGATTGAAAATTGAAGTTGTCGAGGGAGGAAGTTAGTTGTTGTTACAGTATAACTAGGGGGAGGAAGACAAAACAGGTTGCAGCCTTCCATACAAATAGTTATGATTATGTACAAGTTCACCACCTTAAAGTACTGTAGGAAAATCAATATAGATGTTCATATACTAAATATTAAATAAGGCATAGATTAACCATAGCCTGGAGTTTCTTTAAACAGAATTACCAAAGCAGTCTGACTGATTGAGTGCCATCATGTTGGTGTGAATTCTCAGTAACCAGAAAGTCATACACAGCTATTAAAAGCATGTTTAAATCAGACATTGTTCTTAGAGCATTAATGTCTCTAATAAGGTCAATATGAGTAAAATTTTCTCTGACAAGTGTTTCTAGCTTATGAATTGAACAAACCAAAAAGATGAAAAGATTCAAAACCAGGCAGCAACAATACACAGAGTGTAAGCTAAGAATTCTTAAAAAACTGTTTTGAGGAAATCCATACACAATTTATATTATGTAAATGAAATTAAATCCAACTCAAAGAATTATACTTATTATTTTGTTAGCTAGGGTTATGAGCATCTAATAACTTAAAACCAAACATGTGTAAAATATTTAAAATTAGCAGAGTCAGAAACTGGACAGTTGTAATATAAAATGGTAATACTTTCGGTAATTTGTTTTAAGAAATGGCAAACATCCTTAGAATTCCAAGGAGATCAAAAGCATTTTTTAAAATGCATTTGCCGAGATCTGTTTCCTTTATAGTTTCCTTGCTTCCTTCACGAAGTTTTAAAAAATACAATTGTTCAAACTTTCCTTTGCTACCACTGGCTATATAGCAAGGGTTCGATTTGAATTTGTGTTCAACAGAGAATGTCACACATTTTAACCATCAAGCTTGTTCCCAAGTACAAACTTAGAAACATGTAAAGTATTGTATCACTCATGAATTGGTGACTAAAGTTTTACCTTTAGCTATATCTTCTTCTTCTTTGTTTTTGCCTGATGATGCACCATTCTTGGCAGCAGCTGAGGGACTCTGTAAATATACTTGCAATATAAACATGCTACTTCAAGTGGGAAAAGTTCTATATTTGCCTACACTTTGAAAACAATACTGGTGTTATTTTAGCTTACCTTGTGGTAAGTATTTTTTAATTGTTTAAAGTCAGAAAACATAGGACTCATACCCAACAGGTGCTCAGAGCAGTTAACATTTTTTGGGAATGAATCAAAGTCACATATCGACTGTTAATAATAATAGCAATAGCATTTAAGACTTATATACCACTCCATAGTACTTTACAGCACACTCTGACCAGTTTTCAACGTCAGCATATTGCCCGCATATGCTGCCTGTTAGATTTAAGTCATTTTTCCACAACAAATGGTTGTTGATACTTGCCAGGTCTATTCAAATAGCCCAATATGGATAAACCATATGTCCTTGTTTTTAAAGCTGAGGTGTATCTGCTCTTATAAATTTGGATTTGGTACAGAACAGTTCCTAGTCTAAGCAACATAAATATATATAAAAGATGATGCCATTTTAGTGCTTCATTTAATACAACTGCATTTTAGATCGTAAAACTGTTTCTGCACATTTTCAAAAGCAGGATTAATATTCTATAGTAATCATTCTCACTTCAACAGAGTATAATCCAACTCTGCCAAGTATCCAATCAATGTTAAAAGTGTTTATGAAGCAAATAATCTTACATACATATTGTGTATATTATATAATAGGTATAATAATACATTATGACCTTCTACTCATCCCAAGGCCTATTTGCCCTGTGCACCACAGAACATCTCCCAGCTCTGTAGCGCCAGTGTGGGGGTGCTTGTGGAAAAAAGTTTATTGGTGGATAGCTGAATGTGCTCACATTCAAAATTTAAATTCAGTCATCCTCCTGTTAGCACCAAAACCCCAAACTTTTGTAGGCATAAATGAATTCTAACCTCTTACCTGTGTCCCAGCTGTAGGAAACACAACCCCTTCTTCCTTAAGAGATTTAATGGTGGCTGATATTAAGCTGAACTGGGGGTCCTTCTGAAATTCTTCTGACCATTCTACCATCAAAGCTTTTAATTTGTCACATACTTTAGGATGTGCCTACAAAAAGAAAGCACAATAGACTGAAGCAAAATTAGCTTTAAATAGTTGACAAAACAAACTGCCAAAGAAGTTGGTTGTCCAAAGAAAACCTACAATCTGACATGTTTAGCAGAACAATTTAAAAAGTGATATTAGAGATGGCTGACCATTGTATGATGACATGTATTTTAATACACATTAAAAGACTTAGCTTCATAATTTAAAAACCGATGAGAGCTGATGTGATGTAGTGATTAGAGTTGAACTGGCATTAGAGAGGTCCCATGTTCAAGTCCATCCTTAGCCATGGAAAAATGGATTTGGCCCTGTTACTCTCATTTCCCCCAGCTTGCCCCATAAAGTTAATATTGTGGAGAAAAATGGAAGAAGTTCCTATGTATGCTGCCCGGAGCTCTTGAAGAAAAGGCAGGATCTAAATACGAATGTGGAAATAAATAAAGTTCTTGGTAGGCCTATATAAAGGAACTGCCCAACCAACTTGGCAGCCAGTTCCTAGGCTCCAGAAATAGCCAGTCTATCTCAGGTGGGCTCCAGGAAGAGACTGTTATTACCTGTTCTCAGTTCAGGTGCATGAATTGGGTAACCTAAAGCTTCAGCACAAATACATTTTTTTTAAAAAAAATTCTCCTTCCTCTTTTCAACAATCTGAACCCAAACAATGACTTGGCATTTCTCTAGCAGAGTCTTTTTTACAGATAGATACAGTTTAGCTGTTAATATAAGCTACATCTCCCACATGGCCACACTGACTTATCAGAAGTAAGTCTCTAGAAAGAACTGGGGAGGAAGGATGATAGTTTCTGGGAAGCCCCTTCAGGTGACAGCAACTCCACAATCTCCCAAGTTGTCCCACGAGGCACCTCGTGAAATATTTGGGAAGAAGGAGTGATGTGAGTAGCTCTGGATCTAACCAATTGTTTAGTTCCAACACCTGTGTAACATTCCCAAAGCTGCCAACAAACCTTAGTGGGTGCAAATTGAGGCCCTACATTACCCTGCTTATCCCTATCTTTTTGGCTGGCCTTGTAAATGTGGTCAAAACAATACTGTCTCTATACAGTCCACAATCTCCCTCCACCTCACTAAGTGACTCTGGGTTCTGTTTTTATCTATAGGTAGTCCTTGATTTACAACAAAATTTCCACTGCTAAGCAGTTAAGTGAGTCATGCCCAATTTTATGATCTTTGTCACCATGGTGTTAAGCAAATCACTACAATTAAATGAACTTTGTGGCTGTTAAGCGAATCTGGCTTCCCCCACTGACAGTACTATTCTAAACAATGATGATGTACCAGTTTCATAATTCACTGTTCAAATGATTATGAAATGTTCCTATTGTTTTATTTCCAACACAGCATAGGAGAATATTCAACCTTTCTTTGCAATCTGTTGTTCTTCTGCAGAAGCTGTCAGTTCAGATATTGCAAAAATTAAATGTTCTTTGTAGTATTCATGATTGAAGCAAATCTCCCAAGTATAACACCATAATTTTGTATAGTTTTACCTTCTCTATTTATATCACAGACCGTATTTTTTAAAATTTCATTTCTACATTCTGAGTTAATACTAGAAATGCAAAACATAAGTGCAGTGACACAATCAAAATACTTTTCTATTAATTTTCTCCAAATATGATATCTCTAAAAACCTCACCTTGTTTATTATGACACGCACTTCACTGGCAAAATCACGCGAGCAGATTTCTAAGTGGAAAATTTTTCCACAGTTTGATACACAGGCTCCCAACAGCTAACAAAATGAAGACAGAATTGAATAAATGAGACCATTCACAATGAATTGCAAAAAGCTGCCCATATATAATAAAGATATTGATCCTAATCAATTCCTGCCCTCCCCCTCCCAATCTAGAGCTGGATGGGAAGAAAATAGGCTAGTAACACTGAGAAACAAATAAGATAAATATTATTTTAGCAATATTATTTTTGGCCATCAATATCAATAGTTTAATTTTTTTTTAAAGTTCACAACAATTGTTTTATGAAGAACCTGAGAATTTTCTCCCCTGAATAAATTATGTGTATACTCACAGTTAGTGCCTGCAGTGCAACATGGGGTACTTTATGATTTACTCTCTTTAGAATGGCTTTGAGGCAGTCTTTTGCTCTAGATAAAATAATATCTGTGTCAGTCTCTTATTTTAATAACTTAAAAGGGAACAAAAAGTCCCAGAAAGAAGAAGACATTGAAGAAAGAGCTTTGGGGCATCATTTTATTATTAGTGACACAAAAGGAAGATCCACTTCTAATACTTCAACCTCAAAACCCAATCATATTCTGCAAAGCAAGCCACAGTCAGTTCAATAGACCTATCTCTAAGAGAAAATAGGTAGCTTTCAATCATTTAAGTATTTCAACACTTCAGTTTGAATCATGGTTTGTTATATTAATCTAATGCTATTTTTCAGTTTTCTGATTTGGTCAGGGTTCCCACATCAGTTTGTTCAATAAACAAACTGAATCATAACTGAATTCGCATATAAACCAAGGCATAAACAATAGTTTACAAAACACAACAGCTGCTATAGCATGACAACTGGTGTGACTCCAATATCTAGAGAGCCATGGAAATGGTTGTGGCGAAGGAGTGTAGCAGTTAGCAAAACATGAGCTCAGTCTGGGGAAACAAGACAGTGTGAAAAAGAAAATTAAAGTTGCCACTCTAGAAGGGGCGGAGAGAGAAGGAGGAGTAATGCTGATACCAGTAGCTGTCAAGAAGGATAATAAAGGTGTGTCGTCCCTTTCCTTAACTAGCCTATTTTAAAAGGCTAACAGTAATGCAGGGAATGGCAGCAGAATCATACGTGCTGTCTCAGCACTGATTGAATACAAGTGTACAGAGTATACTAACTAAGGTTCTATGTGCCTGGGGATTCACAAATGGCTGAGTTCCAATTTTTTACTGGGTCCATATGAGCACAGACATTATAGCAGCAATCAACAAGAGGCAAACCTGTCACCTTTCTACATGTTGATACAAAAAATAATGTGAAAGGGCCTAATCACCTGGAAATGTTTAATGTGTCTAATTTAGACAATAGTAATCTACAGAACAACACACACACACAATTACAAGCAAAACAGCCCTGGAATGCTAATTACTACTTGAAATACTTTTTTATTATTCAAATGGAAGCAGGCGCTGATGTCTTTCAACTATCCACATTTTACTTTTTAGTCCAGTCTAACCTCAAGCATTTCATGAGACTTTTTTTAAAAAAAACTACTTAACAATGAAAATTAATAACAACCAGTTTCTGAGAATAGAACTAATGATTAGCAAAAACGTTTGCTGATTTTATTTATGTTCCCCTTAGGACTGAGTGGCTGGACGAAAGCTACTTTCTGTTCCGGACATCTTCTAAAGGGACCTAGTTTTAAGGTACATGTTTTGATTTGGTATAAAGTGGATCTACTTCTCCCCACAACCTTTTAAACAAGATAGCATAATCACTCTGTGTCTGGGAATATGTGTGTTGGTGTGTATGCATATGTATGTTTATGAGTAAGTATATATATAAATATGCATGTAAGCTTAAAATGGGCAGAAGGCACAAATTAATCAGAGTATTTACAAAATAACATTCAAGATATGTTGGTGGGTCTTACCCATTAGGAGTGCTTCCAACCTTGTCACAAATATCCATAATAACTGCCCAATCTTCAACAGTGTTGTACTCATTTGTAGCCTTTTCTGTGGACAAAAATAACATACAAAAATTAACAGACTTTCAGGCAGGACACAAGCATCTTCTGTCTGAAATGGTTGCTAGCTCAAAAAGTATTCATTATCCCGCTAGAACCTTAAATTCACAAACAAGGTCATTTTGCATTCAGACTATATGTCTAAAATTGGACAGATTTACTTCAGTGCAATGGGAAAATAATCCCGACGTTACAATTTCAAATGAATAGTATAACTATAAGAGATTGGAGTCCGAAAGAAAATATGAATGTTTTCTTTCTCTTCTCTTATTTCTTTCTTTGCACTTTTTCCTTACTATTTTTCTTTATTCTTTCAAAAGTGTATTGTTTTTATTCTTTTTAAAATGTTTTTAATAAAAATTATATATTAAAAAATTCTCCAGTGCCTGCCTGTCCATCTGGATCTAGAAATCCCA
Source organism: Ptyas mucosa (assembly GCA_012654045.1). Lineage (NCBI taxonomy): Eukaryota > Metazoa > Chordata > Lepidosauria > Squamata > Colubridae > Ptyas > Ptyas mucosa. Next base: position 20,015,766 of record WNWU01000006.1, read on the forward strand.
CAGAATCGTAGCCCTGTTATTCTCCACAACCTTCTGTGGAATTTCCCATCTGGGTTTAAGAGTATCTAGCCCCTATACCTGTGATGGCGAACCTATGGCACGGGTGCCACAGGTGGCACGCGGAGCCATATCGGTGGGCACGCGAGCTCAGCTCCAGCATGCATGCATGTGCCCACCAGAAGTCAGGAAACACACTGTTTCCGGCCTCTGGAGGGGGTGGGGAAGGCCGTTTTTGCCCTCCCCAGGCTCCTATAAAGGCTCTGGAGCCTGGGGAGAGCAAAAAATGGGCCTACCGGGCCCACCATGCCATCGCGTGCCAAAAGCGGGGGGGAGCACGGGGGGGGCAGGGCGCATAGAATTATGGATGTGGGCACATGTGCGTGTAACCCCACCATGCTCCTCCCGTTTTTGGCACGCGATGGCAAAAAGGTTAGCCATCACTGCCCTATACTGTGAGGATATTCCTGTATACCAGGGGTCTGCAACCTTAAATACTCAAAGAGCCATTTGGACCAGTTTTCCACAGAAAAGAAAACACCGGGAGCCAGAAAACCTGGGTGGGCATGGCCAACCCGATTCACTCACTTCCACCAGTCACATGACCTCCCCCAGCCACGCCTACCCAGCTGGTCATTAGGGCAGAGAACCAGTTGTTAAAAAACACCGGGAACCACAAAATCCTTTTGACATATCTCTCTCTCACCTCCCTCCCTCCTCTCCCTGTATCTCTCTATGTCTCTTTCTCTCCCCCTTTCTCTGTATCTCCCTGTCTCTGCCCTGGCCGCTTCTCCATCCCCCACCGTCGCCCTTACCTTCTCAGGTCAGGCGAGATGTGACTGGGAGGGAGAGGGCGAGGGGTGGGGCCAGCCAGTGGTGGGATTACCTGACAGGGAGCCACAGCAGAGGGCCCAAAGAGCCACATGCAGCTCTGGAACCGCAGGTTGCTGATCCCTGCTGTATACAATGCCAGCTACTTGGTAGTGCCATTTTGATATATGGTGTTCCTGCCGGTATCTTAACCTCTGCAACTATTTGTTGGAATTCTTTGAGGCCTCTTAGCATAATCTGGGTCACAGATCTTATCTAGTGTGGTAAACCATTGCTTCTATACATCTGTCTAGTGCCTGTTCTTGTGCGGCTGTAATCAGTGGGTTTGTTTGCCAATCATCAAGCACAACCAAAGCTATCATAGTAATAAATCTCAGCTTGAAACCTGGTTGAAAACATGTCTAGATAATCCATTTCTTAGGTTCTTATCATATGTAGGCTGACAACCTTCTCAAAAACCTTCCCTCAAAAGGGAAATTGGTCAACAATTACTGAAGACTGTTGGGTCTATGGATACAGTAATATTATAGATATTTTTTTATATATTTACATTTTATTGCTTTTAAAATAACAGAAAAGGAACAAAATGTTAAAATAAATTTTATGCAAAAACATAATTCTCAAAAAAGAGATAGCATTTTGTTTGAGAAATAATGAGGATAATGCTTCTTTAAAACACATGTTTTTACAATGTCGAATGCTTACTATATTTTGGGAGAAAATGGTGGGCTATAGAAATAAGATTGGGCAACAAATAATTTTCAAAGGATAATACTCTGTTGAATTATATACCTACTGCATGGAATTTGACAACTGGCCAACACAAATAGATTTTCAATGCCCTTACTATTGCCAAAAAACTGATATTGAAGCATTGGAAAGAAAAATTGTTATATTATACTTTGTTCCATATTTTCCTTTTTCTATAGTATTTTTTCACTTTTTAAAAAAAATATGCATTTTTTGGAGAATATTATAGGTAAAAATTTAAATTTGGTTTGAGAGAGGGTAATTAACCAGCACAGTAATAGTACAGGTATGTCAGACTAATAACAACCAGCATAATGTCAAAGTTCAGTGTGAACACAAAAGGAATACCTGAAACTCTGCTAATCAGGATTCCCAGAAATAGGACCAAATGTGGGATTGTACTCAAGTGGTAAACTGCTTACTACCATATGAGTTATACAAGTTCATTCCAAAATGGCTGAACACCCCTATGTACAATAGCTAAGTTTTCTATTTCCTGTATATTTTCCATATGTTAACTCTCATTTTCCCCCCACCCCAAACAGGCTTTTAGTTCATACTTCAGAAATTCCTCAGTCTATTATTAACAAATGTGTCATCTAAGTCTTCAAATGATTGTTTTCTATATCTTCACAGAAAAACTGAAAAACCATGAGATGATTAAATTTGTGGCACCTCAAAATCCCTGGAGTAGAAGCTCCCAACATCATTATGTCAGTTTAAGCAACCTAAAAGTCTGAAGTCATTGCAATTTTAATCATTCAAAAGGACATCATGATCAATAGAATCAAAGTCTACTAAGAGAGCCAAGAGAACCATAGCCCTGCATTCCTTGGCAGAAGATACAACTTGGGCAATCATTTCAAGCCAAACAGGTGTAGATTCAAATAGTAGATGTACTGTATTATGCAAGATTACTTGCCCCTCTGTCTTGCTGCTATAATACATTTTTCAAAAAAAAGCAACTATTTCGATATTAAATTATTTGTTACAATAGAATTCAGATTAAGGATTTTTACAACAGAATATTCTGTATGAGATTTCTGAGAACAACAGAAAATACCCTTTCATTGAAAGATGTGTTAGCTTTTACTAAGAGCTAAATAAGCTTCTTCTTATGTCTTCTAAATCTAGAGGACTGGTATCATGCAATCCTTCAAACTGCTTGTTTACAACCTTGGGTTCCACACATTGAAAGAAACTCAAAATATATTTATCAGTCTCAGTATAACAGCAAAGAAAGTTTTACATCATTTTAAGTAGCATTGAGAGCAAGCGAGTCACTGGAACAAATAAGTTAACAGATGAGCTTTTTATAATGTTGACTAAAAAAGAGTGGCTCATGTAAAAAAATCGAAGTCCATTTACACGGAACTTCATATATATCAGCTTCATCTTAGCAAGCTGAATTTCTAGCAGGACAATCCATTCTCACATTTGCTAAAACAACTTTCCCCAACTCAATGCCCTTCAAATGTGCTGAACCTCATTTGCTTCTTAGTAAAGATCAAGGGAAGATATCCATTACAGAAACAACAAAATTACTGAGTGAGCAAATAGGGAAAGCAAACAAAAATTTGGTGACAAAGTCCACTGGACAGTTCCTCTCAAAAGTCATTGGCAGGAACAATTCATCAGGTGTTCTGAATGGCTGTTTTGTGGAATATAACTGAGGATCTTAACATTTTTTCCTCCCTTCCTCCCTTCTGTTTAGCTGAGTAATCCATAGACAAAGAGAACTACTCTCATGACTTATTGGGGACATGTGTGCTTTCCTCCCTGGAGAAGACAAGAACTACACATGTAGCAGGTATAGGTTGATTGCTTTCCTGGAAGAAAAGTGAAGAAGTGAACCTGTCCATTCTCCAATTTATCAGGGAAGATGAGGAATTCTTGGATCCATTTCAGAAGTGCTTATGGAGGGACAATAGTACCAAGAAGCCTACAGAAAACAAAACAAAGCCAGGCTGAGAAAATGGAAGAATTTGGTATGAAAAACAAAAGCTTGCCAAGAGAGGTCTTTTTCTTTGGAGCTTCAGGATATATTCCAGAGCTTTTCAATTTATATTGGAGGAGTTACCACAAGCTTCAGGGCATTGTATACACAATGTGAGCTTCTTTTCGGGATTCACATTCAGGTTGTAATGAAAGAGAGCTGGAATCCAATAGGACAGTACCAGTAGAAGTGACTGGGGCTTTTGTCTTGTGATCTGGGATCATTTTGAGCCTGTGAATCATGAGGGCTTTCTTTAGAGTCACTTCCATCATTTCCTGCTTGGATGATTGGTAGAGGCTTCTTATGAGATGGCAGGAAGTTGCAGTCAAGTAATGATCAATGCTTCTTTCTGTGAGGGGGCTGTTCTGTCACTCCTGTTTTATTTGTTCTGGAACATTTCAGATCTGTCTACAATTCAGATCTTTCTGGGAGCAAATGTAGAGAAAATGGTGGGCGCACAGTTCCACTGAGACCTAAAGGAAGGGAATTATTTGGACTTACAGAGTCAAGTTCAAGGCCAAGGTACAGCAGTCATGCTTGCATTAGTCATGTTTATAGACAACCTATTGAGAAATTAGGATTTGGGGAGTACAACATGATCCTTCTTGATCTGTCATTGGATTTCAGTACTATTGCGGCGGCCATTATCTTGCAGTAGTTGCCTTCCTTTCTGAAAGCCAATTTTAAATGTGATGGAAGGACAACCTTACTCTAGGAAATAGCTAAGGGCTCTGCTTGTTTCTACTTCTCTTTAACATATGTTGAAACTGCTGGGGGAAGGGGGAAGGTAATCTGTCTGCAAGGAGTTCACTAAGAACAAGTGTGTTATTTGTCTCAGGTGTTTTGCAACCTTCCTGTGAGAACTTCTGAATGTTTATTGAGTTTGGTGTAGTGTAGCAGCCTAGAAACCAAGAGGCTATGAGTTTAGGCATCCTTAGGCATCAAAGCCAGCTGAGTGACCTTGGGCCAGTTACTCTCTCAGTCTAACCCACCTCACAAAGTTGTTGTTGTTGTGAGGAAATAGGAGGCATGAGTATTAGATATGTTCACTGCCTTGAGTTGACCTATATATAGTTGACCTATATATGTGTAATGGAATGGGTAAATAATCTTGAGGAATGTGGACAGGGGAAGAAATGTTGTCCAGGAAATAATCAGACAAAAGAGGCAGGAGCTCTCAGTGGTTTAATAATCAAAGAAAGAAACTTAGAAAGAACCCGGCCTAATGGATCAAACCATTAAAACTGGGGTAAGACTTTTGTACTTTCAGACTTGCAAAATTGTGTTAATGTAGCCTTACAATAATGTAGATTTAGCTCACCTAGTCATGTTTCCTGTCTGGTTTATCCAGGAGGGCTGACAACAGATTAAAAATATAATAACTTTACCACAGTTACTTCTTTGTGCCAATTGTGGATATTCCTGGATCAGGAAGTCTTGCTCGTAGTCATTTGTGTTGTAGTAACCTTCTGGGCCTCTCCTTAAAGAATATTCAAAGCCTACACCTGGTATAGAATGTACTATATCAATTTGGACAGTTATGAGTTGATCTTGTAAAGATGAATCCTCTAGTTTAAGAAAAGCACTGGGTCTTATTTATATACTTAAGTGTTTTATATAGCTGCCTATCTTGCCACCAGTCTCTACATAGTTCTGGATCTGGTTATATAGTAAACTCCCTACAGGTCTCATTTTTACAAGACTGCCAGCTGACAGGCCCTCAGAAGTGGGCTTTTTCGACAACTACTTATTACCTAGAGATATTCAGTCAGCTCTGTGAGCATCTAACTTTTGTATCCGCTACTTTTATGTATTCTACTTTTTAACTTTATGTATATTTGGGATTTTGTCTCTTTTTCTTTCTTTACAGGTATAATTTTATAAGATTCTTAACCATGTAGAGTCCTTAGGATTGGATGGCGTATAAAAAAAACATACATATATAAGGCTCCCAAAATACTCAATGTCTACTAATCATTATCCCTCATTATTAATCCATATGGAAATAAATGATACAATCCTGAAGTTACTGTATGGTACTGTAAAGCACCAAGAAGATGATGCTGAGGACACAAGTGATATATTTCCTTCACTCCTTGGTCCAAGAAGAAAGAAAATACTGGAAGCAAACAGGTGGTGTGCAGATGGTACCATAGTTTGATCATGGAACGTATTTCCAAGATGAGGAACTCTTGGCAAATAATAGATTACAACACAGAAGAACTAAGAAAAATATATTTAGGAAGCACCTTGCAAAACTGTTCAGGAAGAAAAGCAATAGTAGGTTTAAATTACAAGGAAGATTTGAGGTGGACATCAGGAAGATGTTCTGGAAGATAAATGCTATTCGGTAATGAAATAGACTATCTTAACAAGTAGCAGACCGTTCTTTGTGTTGTGTTTACACAGTCTAGGTAGTCATTTGCGGAAATTGCTATAATAGTAGATTTCTGCACTGGGCTAGATGATCTCTAAGACCCTTTGTAAATTTTATCTTTGATTTTCTGATTAAAATGTCTACTTTTAAAACACTTATTTCAACGAAAATATGCAAGAGCATTGTTTCTATGATTCTTCTAAAGGTATATAATGTGCATTGTGCTAGTATTAAATATTTTATGAACATTTATAGATATAAAAAAGCTTAAGATTTTATTCTATTTATCTTCTCTCTTGGTGAAATATTTAAAAATGTGATTTGTACATCTTGGAATTAAAAACATCTTGTCACCAGAAATTAAAACAGCAGTTAAACAATTTACATCAATAAAATCTGAGGAAACATGCACATGATTGCAACTTTCATCAGCAAAACACTACCATTTTCAGAATTTAAGTTCTCAAGAGAAAAAGAAATTGGTTCTGATAGTAAATGTTTTGTCACTAATAAAAGGTTAGTCATATTATATAAATCTGAGTAGGGATTTTTGTTAAGTTTCTGGAAGCTTCAGCTAACATAAAATGTAATTGGTTCTGACAGGAATTTAATATAAAACCCGTAAATTTTTATTAAATTGCAGCTAATTTCCCATCTACTCCATTTAAAATCTCTTTTGAATGCTTATACAATCTAACATCTGCACACACTGAAGAATAATCTTCCAATATTCTAGGCTCTAAGCCAGTTTTTCTCAACTATGGTTCCGCAAGAGGTCGCTAGAGGTTCCATGACAGACTGTGATTGAAAAATATAATCATTTTTTAATGTTATACACTGTGTAGTGCTAGCATCCACACTGGTGGAAATTTTTACATGTCAGGATTCAGTGGCACCGTGCTATTTATTGAAAAACATGGATTAGATAGGCCAGAAATGAATTTCATTGTATTTTTATTTTTGTGATTTTGAATGCATTATTTTATGCAGGAACCTGAACATTATTTTAAGCGCTCTTCACACTGTAGTTTGTAACAATAGCTCCGTCTTAGGTGCTTTTGCAGTCTAAACCAAAGGCAACATTAAACCACATTACAATTTAATATTATATGTCCGTTATGTGTCTCTGTTCTTTGCCCATGAGGAACATTCAACCCTAGAGGCAAACACTGGCAAGTCAACTTTCTCTAAAACATCAAACTATCTTATGAAGAAAAATGTTTTCTTGGTTATGTCTTTTTTGGAAAACTCAAAGGGCAGTTTTTTAAAATTTTTGAAAGTACATTTGTATTGATTTTTTTCAGTGTTGTACAATTTTTTAAAGGCTTTGTTTTAGTGATATTTTTAAAATAACTTTTTTAAAAAATTTGATTTATATGCCGCCCTTCTCCGGAGACTCAGGGCAGCTTACAATGCGTTAAGCAATAGCCTTCATACTTTTGTATATTTATACAAAGTCAGCTTATTGCCCCCACAATCTGGGTCCTCATTTTACCTACCTTAGAAAGGATGGAAGACTGAGTCAACCTTGACCTTGGTGAGATTAGAATTTGCAATAATTGCAGGCTGCTGAATGTTAATCACAGTACCTTAGTCTACTGCGCCACTCAGTACTTTGATCAAGTACTTTTAGACAGTATGAAAAAATTTCTTGAAAAATAATTCATGACAATAACGTACAGTACAAATGTGACTCAAATCTGCAAGCACATAATTTACTAAGCATTATACTTATCTCATACACATATGCATATAAAATATTGTAAAACCCAGCTGAATTTTAACGGGATATTTCCCTCAGGTATTTACAGCTTGTAAAGATACCTATTCTCTAATTTTAACATATTCAACCATCAAAAATGTCATCCTGCAACATGCAGATGACTTATACCTGTACTATTACAAATGGGAAAGAAAAGTGTCTTGTCATCTCTACTGATGTATGACTTCTTGCCTAATCCCCTTAATACCCAGCTTTAAATAATTTGTAAAGTTGTGAATTATTTCACTTTTAGATTCAATTCTCATGAATTCAACTAAGCAAGAGAAGCTAAAATAAAGATATAAAGCAGTAAAGAGGGAAAACAAATCTAGTAAATTCAACTTCAGTACCTGGAAATCTTAATATCATTAGGTTTCGGAATAAAGATCTGTTTTTGAGATTTAACCAAGCAACAGCTCTATGTAGTTAAACCAAGACAGCAACTAATTATTTAAGACCCTTTAAGAACTTAACTTCTATTCCTACCAATCAAAACTGGTCTTTGAATCGTCAACATAACTGGCCACCTCCCCTAATTCCAGTTATATATTAAAGACCATTTCCTGCCTTATAAATCTGTGCTGACCAAAAAAATAAATTAAAAAAAATCACCGAAGGGTGTTTAGTTGTTGGGAGTGCAAAATAAATTCCTTTCTATGAAACCATCATTTAATGAAATGCAGCAATTCCTTCTCTATTAGCATTAAAAAATATATATGTCTCACTTTACTTAGCTGTAAACATATTTTTTTCCCAACCAGAAGTTAAAACAATGACTTCTTTTGATATGAAGTCATTTTTTGACAATAAAATAAAATATGACAATAAATAAAATAATTTTTTTGGCTTTAGTTTCTGAATCCCCCCCCACTCCCCTCACTTTTAAAAACTATCCATAGTTCTGGCAATATGACTGTTAATAATAATACAGATAAGAGGTGGGCCTGTGGATTTTTTAACCCCCCAAGCCGATTGCCTTTAAAATTTATTTATAGACCAGATTAGGATCCCCCCACCACTTTAAATTTAATCTTGGGCAAATCGTTCGCTCTCAGGTCTGACCTGGCGAAAAGGAGGAGAATCAGGTTTGCCCAGCCAGAGAGTATTTCGCAAAATCACTTGAGCCACTTAATGCGGGGGGGGACCCACATTATTCCCCTCCAGGTAAATCAGTGGCCTCTTGCTCCACCTTCCTCTCCCGCAGAGGTGGCCTCTCAACTCAGGTCCTCACAGGACGACCGACCTCCTTGTCGAGAGGATAGTCAGTCTTGGGACGGGGACTGAGAAGCAGAGCCTCCCCTCCTGCGCCCGTCCTCGCCGGAGGCAAATGGGGGTGGGTGGGCGAGGCTTGGCTACGCCGACGGAGCTGATTCCCCCACCCCACCGACCCGAGGCCGTGCCCGGAGCCTTTAGGGCGGCTGCTGCTCTTCTTCTTCTGCTGGGTGGAAAAATCCCGTTCCACTCACCCACATCCAGCTCAAAGGGGTTGGAGGCGAAGAGCGGCATGACAACGTTGGCGACGGCGGCAGCAGCACGAACGTTAATAACGGCAACACCCCGAGGCAGCGGGGTGGGAAGTGGAGTGGGGGGGGTTCAACCTGGCGCGGTCCGGTTCGGCAGCCACCCCAGCGCAGGACGCGACTCACTTCGCATCAGTCCCCGCCCTCGACGCGGCCACGCCCCTCCTCTCCTCCACTTCCTGTTCCGCCATCGCGAAGGACCCCGACGCGCCCTCTCTGGCCCGTGTCGTCTCGCAGCCGCCTGACTTTTATCGCCGGATTCGAAGAGGCCGACATGCGAAAATCCGCGATAACAAGAGACCGCGGACACTTTCCTTTTATAGTTTCTTATTTCAAGCAAGCCAGCATCGACTGTGGGTGTGTTTGTGGGCTTCACTGGATAGAGAGAACCTTCGGCGTAAGGAACAGGCAACGGTGTAGGCAAAACTTTGGGGTCCTCGGGGGGGGGGAAACCTGCATAGAGTTAGAAATTGAAGAAAACAAAACGGTGTCAAAGCTGTTTTCTTATACCGAAACAAAGAGACGAGCCGCTGGATAGATAGTAATGATGTATAGCTCCGATTTGCGCCGATAAAAAAAATAATAACGGGAAACGGTACCTGGAAGTGTTTGTGAATAATTGTCGTCACAAATTCTATGGTTTTAACTTTTCTAGATCTACTAATGACTCGTCTGAATAGCAGGTTCTGCCTGCATCATTTTCCTGTCTCTTTCTCGCGAGTCAAATGGGATTTCAAGTAGGCGCGGGAAGGTGGGGCTGAGAGAGAAGAAGTGGGGGGAGGAGGGAATGGAGGGGGGGGAGGGAGAGATACGCATGCGCTCTTGTTCCAGGCACAGTCTCAATGCCTTCCTGCAGGAATTGTGATTAACATTTGGGCAGAGCGTTCATATTTTGTTTAATGCTAAAGCAGCAGTCATTTATTTATTTATTCCTAAATGAATGATTGATTATATGCCATCAAGTTCTTTCCACTCCTTGTGACCAGGCAGACAGATTTCCTCCCTGACGATCTGTCCCTAACTTGGTCTTTCACATCTTCTAATGGTGCGGTCATCGCCAATAATCTATAGAGATTCTGAGTCATCCAGGTCATCATGGTTTGTCCCAAAGGTGATTTTTCAGGAGGCAACTGGACTTTCTAGTTTTTTTTCTTTTGAAGACGTTTCACTTCTCATCCAAGAAGCTTCTTCAGCTCTGACAGGATAGTGAGCTGTCTGTAAGGAGTATAAATCCTTCCATTCCTCACCATCCACTCAGAGCTGAAGAAGCTTCTTGGATGAGAAGCGAAATGTCTTCAAAGGAAAAAACCAGAAAGTCCAGTTGCCTCTTGAAAAAAAGCACCTTTGGGACAGTCATCGCCAATGTTACTGAGTCCATCCACCTAGATGTTGGCTGCCCACTTCTCTTTCCTTCCACCTTTCCTACACTGGAGCCTTTTTTCAGATCGTTGGGTGTTTGCATGTGTCTGCTTGTGGACACACTATCATTGGGGCTTTTTAAAGAAGAAATTGGATGACCGCTTGTCTAAATTGGTACAGGTAGTCCTCGATTTACAACGGTTCATTTAGTGTCCGTTCAAAATTACAACGGCACTGGAAAAAATGAGTTATGACCATTTTTCACACTTTTACAACTTTTCACACTTTTACAACTCTTGAAGCATCCTCATGGGTCATGTGCTCAAAATTCAGACACTTGGAAGCTGACTCATGGTGGTTGCAATGTCATGGGGTCATGTGATCACCTTTTGTGACCCGACAAGTAAAGTCAATGGGGAAGCAGGAAATGTCTGCAGCAGGAGTAAATGTCTCACATAACAAATGTCTCGCTTAGCAAAAGCGAAAATTTTGAACTCTTGTGGTTGTAAGTTGAGGACTACCTGTATAGAGGGGTTGGATTAAAAGACCTCCAAGATCCCTTCCAACTCTATTATTCTGTGTCTAAAGTAGGATAATTTGAGCCTGGTCATTTGAGCCGTAAATATGGATGATCATATTAAACATACAAATAGCCCAGTGGTGGGTTTCATCTTTTTTTACTACTGGTTCTGTGGACGTGGCTTGATGGGTGTGGCATGACTTGGTGGGCGTGCCTTGGTGGGCATGGCAGGGGAAGGTTACTGTAAAATCTCCATTCCCTCCCCATTCCAGGGGAAGGTTACTACAAAATCCCCCATTTCCTCCTGATCAGCTGGGACTTGGGAGGCCATCTATTCTCTGCCTCCCAAGTCCCAGCTGATCAAGAGAAAATGGGGATTTTGCAGTAACCTTCCTCTGAATTGGGGAGGAAATGAAGATTTTACAGTATCCTTCCCCTGGATTGGGGTGGGAATAGAGATTTTACAGTATCCTTCTCCTGCCACGCCCACCATCCCCCACCCACCAAGCCCCGCCCACCAAACCATAAAAGGAAAATAGCATATCACTTGCTCCATCAAGGTGGTTAAATACTAACAACCAAGTAAAGGCAAAGCTATAGTGCTGAGCAGTGGTTTAGAATAGAAGGATAAACTAGGATTTAGAGCTCATAAGGATGTGCACATAGCTTATATCATCTTAAGGCAAACAGATCTTTTCCTGGGATTGTGTATAAACTGCCAAGGGCAACCATTGTTTTAAGGTGGTTCTGACAATATGCTACATGCACATTGGGAAAATAAATACATTTTTGCCTGAAATTCAAATGAAGAATGCATTGCTTTTATAATTGCTGTGATGTATCCTTGCAAAATCTCTTATAGTGTGTGCTCTTTTTTTATTCAATTGTTTCAGTCATGAAACTAGCAGTTTGCCAGGTTTTAGACCCTGTTCCTTTAATTAAATTGCTTTAATTAATTTAAAATTAATTTGAATTAATACTTTAATTAATGCATTTGGTGCATATAATTTACAGATCTAAAATCATAGTAGGATTCTAATGTATGATTTAACATGAATATTCAAAGTTTCCTTTACATCCTTTTACAACTTTCTACAATGTATTTCTTTCATTTCCCCCCAAGAGACAGAAGCTATTGTTTTTTCATTTTATCACTTTAAGTGCATCTGAGACAATCCTCACATTTGTTGAGGATTGTTTATTTTTTTGTAAATATCAATATTTTTCTTCTGTTAACAAACAGAAGGTGATCTAGCAAGATCTTAAATATTATTTCCCACTAACTTGAATGTTCTGTAAACTACTAACATTTATTTAAATTTATTATAGCCTCTCAACTCCAATGGACTCTTATTTTTAAAAAATCATAAAAATTCATAAAAACAGACTAGTTAGCATATGGTAACAAATTATAGGTAAATTTACTTTGAATAAGTTTAAATTTCCAGCAGTAGCTATATTGCATTCTAGGGGTGTGAAGAAATTGCTACTGATTGGTCCAAACCTTTATTATCTTTTTAACAATATTGGAGAATGATCAGAAGACTGAAGGAAGGCAACTGTTCCTGTCTTCAGAAAAACAAAGATGAATACAGACAATCTGTAATCAATATCTTAAAAGATTCAAGAGAACATTGTAACAATCTCTAAGAATTTTGAAAACAATGTTGTAATTTAACAGGAGACATCATGGATTTGTCAAGAACAAGGTTTGCCAAATCCTTATGTCATTTTTTTGATTGAGCAACTGAATTGTGGGAAAGCTGTATGCTATAAATTCATAATGTTGGAAGATGACATTCGGGCCATAAATTCCCGAAATGGAAAGTTGAGTCAACCCTGAGCCAGTGAGAATCTAACTGCTGGCAGCAATCAGTCAGCAGAAGTAATCTGCAGTACTGCATTCTAACCACTGAGGCACCACGGCAGTACTGCAGGCTACTTCTGCTGAGTTCAATATATACAGTATATATATATATATCGATATATCTATGCCATCTTTCTCTTGAAGTATTATATTTGAGTAGTACAGCATACCTAGTTTTCAAGAACGAATACACTATATCTAGTAAATAATAGTAACAGTATGACAAAGTAGTTCATGATATTTTGATTATCAAGTTAATTAAGTGTAAATTATATGGTATAACAGTTAAATGGATACAGAGGTGACAAAATTCTTATTGAGTGCTCCTCAGTGGTTGCACATCACTCTGCCTCATTGGAGAGAGGAATCAAGTAGAATGCCACAGGGTTCATCCCTTGTTTTTGTATTATTCAATATTTTATCAATGACTTAGACGGGTACCAAAGAAGATATTTATCAAATCTGCTGCTGATAGAACATTGAGTGGAATAGCTAAGACTAAAACATAAAGATAAAATTAAAAATTGTAGAGTAGAGAAACGGGCTGAAATTATTCGGATAAAATATAGATGAGATAAATGCAACGCTTTCACTTAAGAAACAAATTTGGGTATAGGATAGGGCAGTGATGGCTAACCTTTTTGCCATCGCGTGCCAAAAGCAGGGGGAGCGCAGTGGGGTCACACGCACACGTGCCCACATCCATAATTCTATGTGCCCTGCCCACCGATATGGCTCCACGTGCCACCTGTGGCACCCGTGCCATAGGTTCGCCATCACGGGGATAGGGTAATGATGGCAAACCTTTTAGACACCAAGTGCCCAAACTCTGTGCATCCGCATGCCCAAATTGAAAGGTGCGTGTGTGAGAACATGTGCATGGGTGAACATGTGCAAGCATGCGCATGCATGGACATGCGCTAGCATGCAGGTGTGCATAAGTGGACATGCACGCATGCGCAGCAGAGACCTGAAGACCAGCTGACTGGCAGGAGGCGGTGCATCCCAACACCGGCAGCGCAACAAGTGATAAGATCTTTTTCTTTTGTGAGCTTCTGTTTCGTCATTTGCAGGGAAACAGAAGCTCAGGAAAGAAACGTCACAGAGATCTGACCTAGGGTGATGGCGCGTGTGCCAGCATAGAGGGCTCTGTGTGCCACCTCTGACACAACTGCCGTAGGTTCACCATCACGGGGATAGGGGATACCTGGCTTGAGACTTAACACTTGTGGAAAAAAATGTGGCATAGCAGTCAAGTGCAACCTGAAAATGAACCAGTATTGTTGTGAAAACACCAAAAATGAAAATGCAATTTTAAGCTATGTCAAAAAATAATAATAAAAAAAATTGCCTTATTCTAAATTGGTCAGACCCCATCTCAAATATTGTGGCCTTTTCTGGATTTTGCACTTTTAGCATGTTTCAGGAAAAATTGGAGCAGCTTCAGAGTAGGAAATCACTAGAAACTAAGACTTATGAGAGAAAATTTAAAAGAAAAAATCAAGGGAGGAAGGTGATAACATTCTCCAAATCCCTGAAAGGCTGGCAAACAATAGAAAACCATGTCCAAGCACCTCAACTACTATATCACACTAGCTCTCATATACGGTAGGTTACCGTGACACCATTCTGGACTGGGTGGGGCTCAATAACTGTAATACAAATGAAATTTCGATACATTCGTATTAAGAATGATAAACCAGAAAAATGGACAGCATCATGCAATGAGAAATGACTACTCGTTTTTTTCTGATACTTCATTAATGCCTTGAATTAAGTTGTTGGAGCTGTAACCCCTCCCCTGCCAGATTCCCTTAGATTCTCCAGGAGTCATACTTTGACCCACTATATGCCCTTCATAAAGTGAGCTACAAAAACAAATGTCCCAATAAAGTTGCTTAGTCATGAAAGTGCTACTAAATTTACGCTACAGGATACAGTACTTTGACCTGTTACCGTATTTTGAATAGTCATGCCCTATAGGTGGCAGTATTGTTCCAAAAAGGTCCCAAGGAAGGTCGAAAGTGCCCAGTTCCCATTTCACCTAAAAGCAGAGTGGTGAATTATTTTTATCAAAAACCTGAAGGAAAGATCATCAAATTTTCAGGTGATCTGATCCATAAAGGACATCACAGAAGCACTATGGGAGGATCATGCTGTTTCTGCTCCACCAGCAACCCAGCCAGCTGCCCAGAGACACTTTGGATGGTGAGAAGGGTGGCATATAAATTAAATAAACAAATAAATAAATACCAGCATAGCCAAGGCATCTGAGGCAAATAGGTTCAAGTCCATGAGTGTGCTTGAGAGTGGGAGTCAGCAGCACACAAGGCCAAGATTCAGTCTCTCCTGAATGGCATTTTATCTGAAGTTGCATAATTACACAATGCCATTCCAGCATCTCGGCAATCAGTGAACCTGATCAGTTAATCAATTAGTGCACATAACGTATTCCTGATTGTCAGACGAGATGAAGAAAAGGGTCACCTTCCTTGTAGATAATTAGAAGAGAGGAACAATATTATTTCCTGGCTGTGTTACAGATGAAGTCCTACTAATGACCACCCTTGAGGAAGTTGAAACAATGTTACCAAATACAAATTTAAGGCATATGTTATGCTATAAGAAGCTTTATTCATTAAGCCCATTAAGTAGCAGGGCATCAGCCTACAGAGCCTTTCCTAGATCTCCAGCTTTAGCTATGTTCTTGGGTATCTGGCTACAGCTGTTATACCAAGCGGTGACATTCCTGATGCAGGTTGCTAATGCTCCTTCTCCCTCATTTTTCCTAGAATTTGGATGGGGAAAACAGGAGATCCCTTTTCTCATATCACAAGATTTCATGCAAATGGTTCCAGCTTCTCTTGTCAATTGTCTTGTCACGAGACAATTGTCTTGTCTCGTGACAAGACAATTGGAGAATGCATGGCGTTAGTACAGCAGTGGTGGGTTTCAAATTTTTTTATTACCAGTTCTGTGGGCGTGGCTTGGTGGCGTGGCATGGCTTGGTGGGTGTGGCTTGGTGAGTGGCAGGGGAAGGATACTGTAAAATCTCCATTCTCACTCCACTCCAGGGGAAGGATACTGTAAAATTTCCATTCGCTCCCCAATCCAGGGGAAGGTTACTGCAAAATCCCCATTTCTTCCTGATCAGCTGGAACTTGGGAGGTAGAGAATAGATGGCTAGGCCAGTCAGAATTTTTACTTCTGGTTCTCTGAACTACTCAAAATTTCCACTACCAGTTTTCCAGAACTGGTCAGAACCTGCTGAAACCCACCTCTATAGTTCAGTACTCCATTACTTCAATCACAGTGAATGAAAAACTTGCAGCAAACACAACAAAGGAAGGTTCTTGAGGAATAAGTAAGTTAGATGAAAAATAGGTAGTCCTTGACTTAGCAACTGTTTGAAGTTACAGTGGACCCCCAAAAAGGGACTTATGGCCCAGATTCAAAGTTACAACATCCCCCCATGATCACATGACTGCATTTTGAGTGTTCAACAAATGGCCCAAACTTACCGCAATTTCCAGAATCCCACAGTCACATGACTGTAATTTACAATATTTTTTTCCTCAGAAACTAGCATTTACTTCCACTTTGGTGTCTCTTAGGATCTACCCAACTCTGGAGAAGAAGTAATTTGCAACTGTCTTTTATAACTGGAATCCCCACCCCACCCTCCTTAATATACTTCTCCTTGGAAAAGAACAGAAACTTTCTAGAATTATAGATTATGTAGAGTTCTCATGCAGCCTCTAAATCTGTGTGTAAATTGGGGTACATAGTTGAAACTGAGGAATATCTTGCCTTTGAGAGGGCCAAAGTTCAACAAAATGATGGGGCGTGGCAAACATTAAATTACATCAAATTAAACTTTCCATTTAAATCAGTTCAATACAACTGATATATTCTCTGCAGATTTGATTCCCTCGCCTGCCATATTACAAATTACAATTCAGCAACAACGTTTGAAGAGATTCTAAGGGCCACACCGAAGACTGAGCACCAAAGACTCCCACGTTGTTCTTTGCTGCTTTATGAGAAGCAAAGAGCCCAATGTGAAGATGTTTGACGACCAGGTACACCTGGTTTTTCCAAGGAAGGTACAATCCATCATGGTTCCTTGCCTTAGTTTGCTTCTTCTGTACTGAACAACCACAGCACTAACTTCTCATGGGATAGGTTTACAGAAAACCAGTAAAAACAAATCCACAGAAGGATCGTGTGCATTTTAAGCCTTTAGCACAAGCTCTAACAAGGAAGTTCTGCATCACTACATACATTTCTCCTTGGGGAACAGCTGCCTGAATTCAACCAAGGCTGAGTTGTGAGAAGAACTTACTTATTCACAGCACCTTTTTTTGCAGAGAATGGACGGCAGGGAGCAATGCTGTCAGAACCTGCCTGAAACCTGTCAACCCTATTGCATTCCAACTAGAAAATTAAGTTTTGGCTCCATTCCCCCAAGTGCATGACAGCTCTTACTCTATGACTCTTCTCCTCCACCCCAAGGCATCTACTTAGGCTGGAATGTTTTCAATATGCACAGATAGCCAAGGCTTTTAACATGGCAGCATTTCTTGATCCTATAAGATACACAAATCAATAAAACCATCCATGTTGGACATCCTTGGGCAGATCGAAGCAGGCCACACCCCTCCTTTCTAAGATGAGACCTTTGGAGAAGAGCCAGGGGTAGTGGTGGTGGTGGTTGAATATGGTTTTACATTTCTTTAGATAATCACTTTTTTGTATGTCCGCGGAGAAAGACACATTTTGACAAATATTTGAAATGGGTGCTATGTTCCCCTCTCCCGGGGTGAAATGCTCCCGGTTTGGACCAGATCACCCGATCCGGTAGTGATGGTGGCGGGTGGTTCGGAGAACAGGTAGCAAAAATCCCTGCAGCCCTCCCCCCCCACATGCCCAGCTGAGCTGCACGATCATCAGAGGCTTTTTTTTTTACTTTTAAAAGCATTTTTTCTTCAACCTCTTCCAATGAAAAAATGCTTTTAAAAGTAAAAAAAAGGCTCTGATGATCGCGCAGCTCAGCTGGGATCATCAGAGGCTTTTCAAAGCATTTTTTTCTGCAACCTATTTGCCAAAGAGGTGGTTTAAAAATGCTTTGAAAAGTCTCTGACAATCCCAGCTGAGTTGCCTGATCGGCAGAGGCTTTTCAAAGCATTAGAAAAAATGCTTGGAAAAGTTTAAAAAAAAAGTTGGCCACGCCCATCCAGTCACATTACACCCCCCCACCAAGCCACGCCCACAGAACTGGTAGTAACAAAATTTACATTTCACCCCTGCTCTCTCCTTACTATTTCTGTGCAGGCATGACCATCCTTCCTTGTCAAAATTATCACATTGTGGTATTGTAGAAAACTCCTATCTCCCTACATCATGGATGTGAAACTCGCTGCATCACGTTGCCATCACATGACATATTGCGATGTTTTTTCCCTTTGTGGAGCAGGGGTGGGCGTGGCCTGTGCGTGATACATACGGCCTGTGGGCTGCCAGCTTGATACCCCTGCCCTACATGATCACTATGGACATTCACACATTAGTTAACTTCTCTGGATTATATGATAGCCTTTGATCAAAATAAAGATTTGGTTTGATTTGATATGTTCTATGTTGTGCCACTCTTGGGATATAACCCCCCCCCCCACCTCATCAGGTCACTGTTGTCAAGATAACAAACAAATTAAAAAAAAGAATCTTTGATGGGGGACCTTGTCAAAGATCTTGTATACTTGTATTTATTTTTTTTTAAATACAAGTATACCAGAACTTTTATTCATCTACTGAAAGCTTAGTAAAGCAGGATTTGCCTCTAAGGAGTCTCTCCTGATTTTCCTTCAGCCAGTCTTTGTTATTGTAGTTATTGTTGTTGATTACCATTTCTATCAATGGGCTCTTTGGTTTATAATTTCCCTGATCTTCTCTGGTCTCTTCTTAGAATTTGGGACCACAGTGACTAGTTTCCGGTTCTCTGACAATGAGCCTAATTTGAGGGACAAATTATATATTTTGATGGGAAGTCAACAATTTAACATTTGAGTTCTTGAGGATAACTTGGCACTCTACACTATAGTCTCTCCATAGGTCCCTTGGTATCTTTCTTTGGAGTTTAGTTCTTCCATTTCCCTCCTGGAGAAAATCAATATAGGCTGAGATATCTATCTTGTATCTTCTGTTATAAAGACAAATACAAAGAATTTATTCTGTTCCTTTGCAGTCTCCATATCTCCTTGAGCATCCCTTTCACACCTTTGTTGTTTAACAGACCAACTGTTCTCCAGCTGGTTTTCTACTTCAAATGTTTGAAGCAACTGGTGTTGCTTCTCTTAAGGTTTGTAGCCACATAGGGATACTTCTTACACTTGTCTACCAGAATCTGTGCCGTTATTGTTATTGGATTTCCTTCCTTCCTTCCTTCCTTTTAAAAGAGCATAGAATGAAATAAATTATCTCTGTTTGGTAAATGTATAAATGTGCGTGTGTGTATGTATGTGTATGTAATAACACATATACATACATACACACACACACACACACTTTCCATGTTTTTACATAATCAGGGTCTGGCTTAATTTTCAACAAGTAGTTACCTTAAATTAAATCAACTGTAGGAATGCAAAAACCCATATATTTACCCAAGCCACTGTCTGATTTTGGGGCATTATTAATAACGTCTTGACAAAATGATGATAGCATCTGGCCCAGAGTGATATGAGAAGCATAGGGAATGTTCAGTTTATTATAGTCAAGTCAATGTTTATTACAGTCAAAGACCAGAGACCAGAGCAAAACACTCCAGGAATATCCAGTTAAAAATTCTAGAATAAAATAACAAATAAAATCTATATTAAAATCGCAATTTGGCATCCAATCTGTCACAGCTTGGCCTAACTATAATATAATATTGGGGTGTGCATAAGTGTACCAGCGTGCCTACCGTCCCTGTCTTACTGTCCCCATTTATATGTAATCATTTTATGTGTTTATGGCCATGTTTTGCCTATTTATATCCATTTATTTGTGCCATTTTTTTCATGTATCCATATCATCCATGTCTATACTGATACTTGTTTCCTTGTACTTGTTGACAAACAATTAATTAATTAATTAATTAATTAAATAATATCAATCCTTAAACTGTGAGGCCCATAGTCTTAAAATACTGAAATGCAAGACAATGTTAATACAAAAGGGTTTGCTACATTAATTGTGTAAAATAGCTCTGATGGAAAAATCACCTGTTTCCAATGAACCCCCAGTGCTGCTGTGCAGACTCTAGCCACCTGTGCTGTAATCACAGTTTGTTCACCCTAAAGCAGTCACTGGTCAGTTTATTATAAAACATTGTGGGCCTAGATCAGGGCTGTCAAATTCCCGGCCTGTGGGCTGGATGTGTCATGCACTGGCCACACCCATGCCTGATTTAGTAAGGGGGGGAAAGTCTCGATAAGTCACGTGACAATGCTATGAAGATTTGAGTTTGATGGCCTAGATCTGTGATGGCGAACCTATGGCACGCGTGCCACAGGTGGCACACGGAGCCATATCTGTGGGCACGCAAGCGTTGCCGTAGCTCAGTTCCAGCGTGCATACGCACACCGGCCAGTTGATTTTTGGGCCTTCCGGGTCCACTGGAAGTTGGGAAATGAGCTGTTTCCAGCCTCTGAAGGCCCTCTGGGCGGGTGGGAAAGGCCATTTTCGCCCTCCCCAGGCTCCTAGAAAGCCTCTGGAGCTTGGGGACAGTGAAAAACGGGCCTACTGGGCCCACCAGTAACCTTTTTGCTATCGCGTGCCAAAAACAGGGGGAGCAGGGGGGAGGAGTTGTGTGTGCATGTGTGTGGGGGCATTGAATTATGGGTGTGGGCATGCACACACGCGACCCCCATGCTCCCCCCCCCGCTTTTGGCATGCGATAGCAAAAAGGTTAGCCATCACTGGCCTAGATGGATATTTCAGATTGCTTGAACAAGGACAATACTACATCCACTGTAGTTGCAGTTATGACCCTGAGGTGAATCATCAGATCCTCACCCAAAGGCTTTTTTTTCTCTAGTGAAAGGATTAAAAGTTTCAGTTTCTCAATACACAATTCAATGGGTCAAATATACACTTTATTTGATGGCACTTTATATACCTGAAATAATATTATACTTAGGTTAAGATGACCAGACATCCCGCTTTCGGCGGGACAGTCCCGACTTTCAACAATTTGTCCCGCATCCCGCGGCATTTTTAAAAAGTCCCGATTGGCGGGAGAACGGGTTTGCTTACCGCGCCCACTCCCAATCTATTGCTGCCTCCTGAGTCCCAGCTAATGGCTAGAGGGGGGGAAAAACTGTTTAAATTCTTTTCTTTTTCCTCATCAAAAAAGGTAGGTGCAAACAATGGGAAATTTATGGCAAATGGCAAAAGAGGAGAGTTCAAGATTTTAAAACACAAAAGAAAAAAAGCTCTATTTAACTAGGGAATTGTAATAATTGAGATACTATTAATTGTATATTGTGTTGAAAGCAGAAATGGTTAAGTTGTGGTTTGGAGGAATATATGGGGGAAATTATTTGGTTTATTATTATTGGTAAATATAATTAATTGATTTGTAAGAAATTGGATTGCATGGAAATAATTGGAATATTCATGTTCATATTGATTAATATACAAAAAATATAGTTATATAACTAATTGATTTATATTAAAATGTTGAATTTGTATTAAACAACTGTAATATTACATAATTAACCAATGTGAGGATGGATATAAAAATAGACAATGGGAAGGGGTATAATATAGAATAGAAGGAAAAAAATTGAATTTGATTAAGATTAGAGATGAGGATGAAGGGTAATATTGGTTTTTTAAAAAAATAGATGATGAATAAATATGGCAAAAAGGAAATATAGAAATAGTAAATTTAATTGAAATGACTAAACACTGTTTAAATTTGTGAACCAGCCAAATACTCTGTTCAAAGAAAATACATTGTATGTTTGTATGTGTGTTTCTAATTATTGCTATTTATTCATATTTGGTCTCTTTTATTCTTTAAAGTTTAACAATTCATTCTTTATCTTAATATCTTTATATTTGTTTGGGGTTGGTTTTCTTCCCTTTCATCTTTTTTATTGTACAGCAATCTTTCTCCTCAAACCTACTACCTCTCTCTTTTCTACTCAGAAGGCTGAAAAAGTTATTTTTGACTGGTCCTCGCACTTTTGACCAGTCCTCAAACTTACGACTGTCCTCACATTTTACCATGGTGAAGAGAAGCAGTTATGAAATGAGTGACACATTTGTTAAGAATGCTACAATGGGCATAAATGATGACAAGTCATAAGTGCGAAGACTGGTCAAAAGTGCGAGGACCTGTCAGAAATCACTTTTTTCAGGCCTCTGGGTAGTCCTTTTGTACACATGGACTACTCAGAGGGCTGAAAAAGTTATTTTTGACTGGTCCTCGTACTTTTGACCAGTCCTCAAGCTTACAACTGTCCTCACATTTTACATTTTTGCCCTATCTTATCACCATGGTGAAAAGAAGCAGCTGTGAAATGAGTGACATGGTTGGTAAGAATGCACGGGCATAAATGTGAGGATGGTCATAAGTGTGAGGACCAGTCAAAAGTGCGAGGACCTATCAGAAATGACATTTTTCAGCCCTCTGAGTAGTTGCTATAGAATAAAATAATACTGTACATAATTTTTATTTATTTATTATATTTGTAAATTGTACTTATGTTGAAATTTTAAAAAATATATTACAGTACTATTTTTGCATTCTATGAACATTTTTGTTGCTCCCTATATACCAAATTTTTAATCAAGCGCCCCCCCCCCCCCCCCCCCCCAGTCAGTGGTGTCCCTCTTTACCAATGTTAAAATCTGGTCACCTTAACTTAGGTGTATTAAATGACAGGGTTTATTTCCTTTGAAATTATTACTTTGGATGGTGGAAAGGAACTACATGCACTGGGAAGACCATCTTGGAAACAGGGGAACGGGCATGCCTTCTTCCGATTGTTGAAAATTATGGATGTTTTTGAAGAACCAACTGGAGATCAGCTGTTGCTAGAGAACGGCTGTTGTCTGCTCAGCATACAGTAATGTTTTGGTCTCCTTTCCCTTTCCCTTTCCCCTTTCAGACCATTTTTGTCTTTGGAGAAAGGATCATTTAAACATATTTTTAGGCCAACCCAATGTTGGTGGGCACTGCAAATGCAAAAACAGGGTTAAAAGGCTGCCTGTCTAATTTAGAAATACCAATAGAGGTTCCACACTACAACAAATGTGTGAGTTTATTTGCAACGACATGCATGAAGCAACACGTTTCAACACTTCCCATCCTGATGCAGTAAAACTGTTGGGGTTTTTATTATTATTATTAAGCCTTTGGGATCAAAGCACTTGAAATCTTATAATCTACAAATGATTTTTTGCTGTCAACACAGCTTAGGGGAGAAAGATTATACACAGTGATAGCTCCAAAAAATGGAGTCCCCAGTTACAGCAAAAATCTTGAATCAACATTGCCTGCCCCTTTGGTTTATAGAATGGATTGAATGTGCACATGTTTCCAGTTACTCTTAAGGTGGTTTCTTAACAGTCAGCTGGAATCACAATGGCATGCCTTTGTTCAACTCTATTCAGAGGGAACAAGGTTGTCCCTTGATAACAAGCTGGACTTATCATTGGGGAGATCCTTGTTTTGTTGCCTGAAGCCCCTGGCATATTCCTGCCTCTCCTTGATCTTAATCTGCCTTGCACCATCCTAATTTCATCATTTCCTGTTGATAGCCTTTGAAGTCAGATAGATTTGTGCTGCGAGCCCATATAACTGAAAAAAAAATGATTTGAAAGGTAATATCTGATAGCTGCTTTACAATTATATTGATTGGGTTCCCACACATTGCATGGAACCATGCTCTAGCCATGGTTTACTGAAGGCACCAAAATGAGTAGGGTTACTAAACCAGCATTGCTGGATTCATATTCCAGATCAAAATGTGGTTTAGTCTGTTGTGTGAATTGCAATTGACAGAACTGAAACAGACATGATAATGATTTAGTTTTTATCATTCACCAAGTTCAGAAAGAATGGTTTGAAAATGTGAGGATACCGCAGAACTGAAATTGGTCACTGCCTTGAGCAGAAGTAGAAACCAAGTGGCATAGAACATCTTGTTATCTATACCTTGGCTTTGCTTTTTATTTATTTGTTTTATTATTTAATTTGATTTGTCTGCCGCCCTATCTCCATAGGACTCAGGGCGGCTCACAACAACTAAGAAATGCAATCCCAATCCAATAAAAACATGTCAAAAATACATATTAAACCCATAAAACACGTTAAAAATAATCAAAACCCCATCAGTCCAGGCTTGGCAATTTGAATAACCATGTTTTTAGTTCGCGGCGGAAAGTGCGAAGGTCAGGGGCCAACCGGAGCCCCAGGGGGAGTTGATTCCAAAGGGTGGGTGCGCCCACAGTGAAAGCTCTACCTCTGGGGGTCGCCAGCCGACATTGTCTAGCCAACGGCACCCTGAGTAGGCCCTCCTTGTAAGAATGCACCGGGCGATGGGAAGCTGTTGCTGGTTGCAAATGGTCTGACAGATATCCTGGGCCTAAGCCATGTAGGGCTTTATAGGTCATCACCAGCACCTTGAATCTCACCCAGAGGGCAACCGGCAGCCAATGCAAGTCGCGCAGGAGAGATATAACATGGGAGTATTGGGACCCTCCCATCACAACCCGTGCGACCGCATTCTGTACCAACTGAAGCCTCCAAGTGGTCCTCAAGGGCAGCCCCAAGTAGAGAGCATTGCAGTAGTCAATACAGGAGGTGACTAGCGCATGAGTTACTGTGCATAGGGCATCCCGGTCCAAATAGGGGCGCAACCAGTGCACCAGACGAACCTGGGCAAACACCCCCCTGGCCATGGTTGTTATATGATCTTCTAAGCTCAACCGTGAGTCCAGGAGGACACCCAAGTTGCATGCCCTGTCTACAGGGGGTAACACTTTGCCCCCTATAGCCAAAGATGGTTTTGCTTGATTTGCTTGGCTTGGCTTTGCAAAATAGTATAGGTCTTCTGCAAGAGCAGGGGGTCGGACTAGATGATCTCTAAGATTCCTTCCAACTCTATTACTGGTATGTTTTGCTTATTTTATTTTATTTTATTTTATTATTTTATTTTATTTTATTTTATTTTATTTTATTTTATTTTATTTTATTTTATTTTATTTTATTTTATTTTATTTTTACTCTTCTGCTGGAACTTGGATCAGTGCAGAGAAGCAAAATCAGCAAAACGAAGCGATCTTCTATAAAAGAGATTAAATAAAGCAATCCGCAATAAAACAATGGAACACAAAATAGAAGAGGAAAAGCAATTAAGTGCAGAGTATGGTTGTACGACAATAAAAACAGGACCTCTGTCCCTGAAGCAGTTGTTACCCTGCAAATGCCAGGTGACTAAGCATGTCTTAAGTTCACTTTTGAAATTATACAAAGGGAAGGGGTGGGCAGCCAAAATTTCCCCAGGAGAGAGTGCCATAATTGGAGTGTCACCCTCAAAATGTACAGCTGTGCTGAGGACTGCTTGCGCCTCCAACCTGCAATAACTTTAAGTTGTAGTGCTTCAGTATTACCTGTAGCTTTAATAGAATTTATTTCCAATTGGATTTAGAATCACATCTCTTTTAGGAGAACATTAGAAGTTGTTCCTGCAGTTGAGTCCTACGAGACATAGCAAGAATATGTAGAAGTGTTTTGTGTAATATTAGATTGAAGTCCCCAGTATGAAGCTTATAAGTTTTAAAGTTCCTTTGGACTTCTGCCTTAGTTCCCTGATCCTGATGACCTCATTTTACTTACACACACATACACATACACTACACACACACACACACACACACACACACACACACACACACAGAGGAGCTACAAAGCAAAGTCAAGGATCTTTCCATGAATGCCTCTAGGGCAGGGATGTCAAGCTTGATTTCACTGAGGCCCACATCAGGGTTGTGTTTACCTTGGGGGGGCTGGGGGGCGTGGCCAGCTCGCTGTCACTTATGTCAGGGGCACCTGTGGAGGCCCGAGCGGTCTGCCAGCAAAAACGGGCTCCCGAGCTCCGTTTTGGCTGCAACAGCCTCCTGCAACCCTCTGCCAGCGAAAACAGAACTCGGGACCCACTGCAGGCTGGTCCTTCGCTGTTTTCAGGGTGGCTCCACAGGCCAGATCTAAGTACCCTGCGGCAGTGGTGGGTTGCCCCTGGTTCTCAAGAACCGGTAGTAAAACCGGCGGGAGGCTCCGCCCACTGACCGGATGTCATCATAGGCAATCTGTGCATGTGCGGGCACAATGCAAACTGGTAATAAAGGTAAGTAGAACCCACCCCTGCCCTGTGGGCCGGATCCGGGCCATGGGCCTTGCGTTTGACACCCCTGCTCTAGGGCATTAATGTTTACGTGCTTAATTTTTTTTTTAAGTTAGGGGGTTTTTTTAGAAAATAAAAATGATGGGTGTCAGCAGCTCAGGGTTTCATTCGTCCTGAAAAAGAAACCAAGTAAGACTGGAAAGTTGAGAATAGTCTACAGGAAAGAGGTTAGAGAGAATGCTGGATAATATTGGGGCAAATTTGTATTGTTATGTCCCCCAAGTATCCACTTCAGCAGCCTTTTTCACAGTGTGTCCTCAAAAATCCAAATGGGCTCCAGGGATCAAGTAATCACAATTTATGACCTTCCCAGCCAGTTTGCAACAAAGTCAATGCGGGTGAGGGGGAAGCCAGATTGATTTAATAATTGCATGACTCACTTAACAACCATAGCAAAAAAAATAATAGAATTGGGCATGACTCACTTAGTAACTATCACATAGCAATGAAAATTCTAGTCCCAACTGTGGTCACAGGTGAAGGACTACTTCTATAACACAAGAAATTACTTTTTTTTAATCTTTAAAAAATGTTTTGAAATTTAGTTTTTTAAAAAATTAAGGAAGTATCACAAAACAACAAAGGAATATATTTTAGCAATTGCTATAGCATTTTGACTTATATACCACCCCATAGTGCTTTACAGCAGTCTCTGGGCAGTTTACAATGTCAGCATGATTTGCCTATTGCCCCCCAAATTTTTACATCAGAAGGATGGAAAGATGGTCAAGCTCAAATTCCAGGCTCTGGGCAGAGTTTGCTGGCAATACTGCACTTTAACCGCTGTGTCACCAGAGCTCAACATTTTCTTGGTTGGTTCAAATTTTAAAGCAAGATTGTAGAGCTATTTAAAATCACTTATGAGGCATATAGCATAACAGATTTTAATTTTAACAAATTAAAAGCAATCTTACAACTGAAACTTTTAGGTTTTAGCTTTTAGACACGATGACTCAGTGGCTATGACACTGAGCTTGTCGATCGAAAGGTTGGCAATTCAGCGGTTCGAATTCCTAGTGCCACGTAACAGGGTGAGCTCCCGTTACTTGTCCCAGCTTCTGCCAACCTAGCAGTTCGAAAGCACGTAAAAACTGCAGGTAGAAAAATAGGGATCACCTTTGGTGGGAAGGTAACAGCGTTCCTTGCGCCTTTGCCGTTTAGTCATGCCAGCCACATGACCACGGAGACGTCTTCGGAATGCTGGCTCTTCGGCTTTGAAACAGAGATGAGCACCATCCCCTAGAGTCGGGAACAACTAGCACATATGTACAAGGGGAACCTTTACCTTTTTAACTTTGAGTGTTGTTACAAAAGATGTCTAATCTTACATTCTCATCAAATAAGTCTCAAAGTTCATTGCAACTCTTCTATGAACAAAACTCAGCCTAAAAGGTGATCTTTTGATACCCACTTCCAGACTGTTTAGAATTATTATAAATGAATACAGAAGATGCTCTGGAGGACTCAGAAGAGTTAACATTTGCTCTGGAGTGAATCTCTCTTGTCATCAATTCTCCTCCTGGATTGACTTTACCAAGCAGCATGCTATTCTAAGGCATTTTAAATTTTCTACCATATAGCAGAAGAGCGCTCCACAGAATTTTAAAACAGTGGGCAGCCTGCAGTCATTTAATGGACATTGCAGAGCTAACGCAGCTCATGGAGAGCAGGTGTCAGCTGATGTCAGCTGGATGCCCTTTGAACCTGGAGCCAGAACCCTAAAAAGAGAAGCTGCTACTGGGAATCACAGCAAACATCTGTCATTTTAACTTTTGGACAGACCAAAAGGCGCCACGCCAAGAAGCACAATAACGTTGTATATCTAAAATAGCTTTGTCTTTTCCTGTTTCAATCCAAACTTGCTTTTTGAAGGTAATCTTTAAATGTGGATTTCTTTCAGAATGGAATTGGACAGAATGCTACCAGAATGCTTTAAAAAACCCTGATACTAGCCATTTTATTTTGAAGGCATAAAGCTCCTTAATGAGACAAAGAGGTTGCCAATATCATGATTATCGATAGCAGGGGTCCCCCAACCCCAACCCCGGTACCGGTACCAGGTCATGCAAGAGGTGAGTGAGGACGTGAAGATTAATTTGTGCATGGTGGGAGTTGGGTTGCGTGTGTGAAATTATCCCCCAGCCACTGTGCTGCTGCTAGTGGTGGTCCATATAGCCAGAAAGATTGGGGACCACTGATCTAAAGGAAGCATAACTGAAACAGTTGTTAAATGAATTTTACACCATTTTACGCCCTTTCTTGCCACCGTTGTTAAGGAAATCACTGCAGCAGTTAAGGCAATAACATGGATGTTAAGTGAATCTGCCTTCCCCATTGACTTTGCTTGTCAGAAGGTTGCAAAAGGGAACCATATGGCCAGGGGACACAGCAACCGTCATAACTATGAGTCCTTTGCCAAACATCTGAACTTTGATCAATGATCATGGGGATGCTACAATGGTTATAAATGTGAAAAATGGTCATAAGTCACTTTTTTCAGTGTCATCGTAACTTTGAATGGAAGCTAAATGAATGGTTGTAAGTCGAGGACTACCTGTATATATGCACACAGAAGGAGACAGTTGATAGATAAAATGATAAACAGCTGGATAGCTAGCTGGATATTCCTCCTCTTAAAACCATGTTTATCCTCGTTTGCTCTTTTATTCCTAATCCAACTGAAGCTAAACCTTTTAAGACTCATTTGCCTTGTTTCAGACTTCCAATACAGATTCCAGTATTCCTCATCTAAACCATAGAAATCTGCAGCAAAACTAGTTCATATCGAAGTGATGAAATGAAGCAATGATATGTGTTTCTGATGTCACGATGCCAATTCTGTCCTGATGTTTGATACAAGTATTTTAAGTTGTGGGTTTATGTGTCATGCTGTCATGATTTGAAACTATTTTTTTTAAATAATCTTTATTTACATATATAGTTAAAAAAGAAGACAACACACCAAACAAATAACAAAACAAAACAACAAAACAGAGAACATAAATGTGTATAAATAATGCCTTAGAAACCTAATATTTAGTACAAACCTATACAATAAATTCATACTACATTCTGGGGGAGACAGAACAACCTATTTTAAATTTATAAATCAATCAGGTCTCTCCGATCTCACTTTATGTGTATAATAAAATATTTTCAATAAATACAATGTCTATTTATATTATTCTGATTTTGATTTTGATTTTCTTTTCGATAGTCAAGTATACCATTTTCCCCAAGATAAACATGTTTGCGTTTGGTCTCTATCTTTCAATTTTTTTGTCAATCTATCTGCTTCCGCACAGTCCAAAATCTTCTTTATTATTGCTTCATCTGATGGGATATTTTTATCTTTCCAGAATTGAGCAAATGTTATTCTCGCTGCAGTAATAATATGTAATACGAGGTACCACGAATCTTTTTTAATGTTTTCCGGTTTGGAACCGAGCAAGCATGTCTCTGGTTGCAATTCAAACTCCTGATTTAAAATTTCTTTTAGCCATTTTTTAATTTTCTCCCAAAATTTAATTGCTTCTGGACACGTCCACCATTGATGATAATACTGTAATTACCACGTTCAAGTGATTTGAAACTATTTTCATCACTTTCCTCCATGCCCCAATACCTATGGAATGTGATTCCTTTTTTTTTTTTAAGTTTCCTTGCACTTTACCAAATCATATCTTTATTATTTATCTTTCATTAAAATAAAGAAGCCTGTTAAACCTGTTCTTAGATCATCTGGGAATGCTTTGCTATCCCATTGAAGGAACATAACAGTTGAATCATATGGAAATTTTCTGTGTTTTATGTAGGGTATTATGCAATCAACGGTGAAGATTAAAAACAATGAGAGTTGCTTAATTATCACCTTTAGGTATAGCATTGCATCACTTCAAATTATGTAAATGAAACCACAAAGCACAATAACTGTCTTAGGAATTAATTATAATATGATATTCACAGGTTTTCCAGGGGGGGTGGAATTCCACTACCTCTTTTCCAGATCACTAAATGCAATTATTGAAATGAGAGGTTCCAGGGGGAGGTTATGCTTCCCATTAAATAGCTTCTCCCCCTGAATTCTTACGTAAGAAATAAGAACATTCCCATTTTGATTAATGTGAGAGACTGAAAACAATTTCTTTTGAACTTTTATTGGCCTTTGCTGGCTTTCCCTAATTGGATCGTTTCATTCTGGGAATCGTAGGAATTGTTGACATCTGTAAAGCTCCAGAGTGCAAAGGCTGCTTATGGCATACATGACATATAATTTCTGGTGTTTACATGCAACAGCGACTTTGCCTTAGGAATCACGGCAACTCAGTAACTGCTCATTTGCAGAGATCCCTGATTTTTATAAACAAAAATATGTGCATCCAGTATAGCAGGGATAGCCTTGCAACTATCTTTCAGAAGTAAGCAATTCATCCTATTTTGTGCGTGCGGGTGCACCTTTGAGTCATTTTTTGCTTGTGGCAAATGTAGTTTTCAAGGCAAGATTTTGAAAGTGGTTTGCCCCTGCCTTCTTACTTAGGCCCAAGAGAAAGTGACTGGTTCAGAGGTACCCACCTGGCTTTATGCCTAAGTCAGGACTAGAACTCAGGGTCTCCAGCCCAGTGTTTGTAAGCAAATTGGTTCTCTTCTTATGACTCTGTTCATTAAGTGCAACCCCCTCCCCACATGAATTATACTCTGGGACCCATTTCTCACATCTTCAAAGAATAAATAATGCAGGTATTGAAGGCATTTCTATTCATGTTTAAGCATTTTTGTTCTTCCTTCAACTATCCTATGACTATCTCTAAGTGTTGTATCTTATGATTCTTGATGAATATATTTTATTTTTTCTTTATGTACACTGAGAACATATGCACCAAAGACAAATTCCTTATGTGTCCAATCACACTTGGCCAATAAAGAATTCTATTCTGTTCTGTTCTGTTCTGTTCTGTTCTGTTCTATTCTATTCTATTCTATTCTATTCTATTCTATTCTATTCTATTCTATTCTATTCTATTCTATTCTATTCTATCCTATTCTATCCTATTCCATTCCATTCTATATGCTGACCCTCATCAACTGTCTGGACAAGTCCCTGCAATTTTCTTCACAAAATTTTGAAAGTGGTTTGCTGTTGCCTCCTTCCAAGGGTTGAGAGAGTGTGACCGGCCCAAAGTCACCCAGATGGCTTCGTGCCTCAGGCAGGGCTAGAACTTAAGGTCTCCTGGTTTTAGCCTGATGCCTTAACTGCTACACTAAACAGGCTATAAAAACAACCTAGCAGGCTGATAATAGGGGAAAGAACAGTTCATCTATAAATCAATCATTTAGCTGCTCATTTCTGTATTCAAAGTGTGTGGCCCACATTTTGGATACTTCAGGAATCCGATTCGTGTTAAGAAACAAAGCAATTTTTCCAGACAGTACCTGGATATTGGTAATGTGCCACAATAAAACAGATGCATATAAATAAGTAAAAGGAGATGCATTCAAATTAAATCTTCCTCATCCCTTTTATGACCAAGTACCTTCGCTTCTAGTAGTTACACTGAGAAAATAATAATAATAGAATTCCTTTCAAGGGGACTTTTTACTGGATAGCTGTTTATAGAATTCATTAGCTCAAGGCAGACTTCTGTTCTTGGTAATTTACAGCCGATTGAAGCAGATGGGCCTTGCCTGCCAGAATAGCAGAACTGTGATTTAATCTCCCAAGGAAATTGAGAGGAAGCCCTAAAAGAAAGAACATGCCTTCTCAGCTATTGAAACGATAAGGAGATTTAAATGCACAACCCTATTTTTATTTTTTGTCGCTGAAGCATTTTCTGGTTTAGTTAACAGGAAGGCCTAATATCATAAATATAAACCTAATATCAAGCAGTCTCTCTTGTTTGCATGGTCAGAGATAGTTAAGGCCACGATGCATGGGAAGTAATATTAGAGGAAGGTAAATTAAATTCCTTCTCTACCGCTTGTTAAAAGATATATTTGAACACTAACCTAATTGGATTATTGCAAATCTTTGAAAGACCGGGAGACTCCGAGTTCTAGTCCCACCTTAGCCATGAAAGCCAGCTGCGTGACTTTGGGCCCAGTCACAATCTCTCAGCTCAACCCACCTCACAGGGTTGTTGCTGTGGGGAAAATAGGAAGAGGAAAGACTATTAGATATGTTCTCCAACTTGAGTGGTTTATTAAAAAATAAAAATAATAAAAGCAGGATTAAAATAAATAATAAATAAATAATGATAAAGACATCCTGGTTGCTGCTGTTTTTCAGCTATACTTTCATCATTTAAGATGTAGCTGCAAATACACACACACACACAGAGAGAGAGAGAGAGAGAGAGAGAGAGGGAGAGAGAGGGAGAGAGAGGGAGAGATTTATTTTTTTCATTCTTATTCAAAATTTCTAAAGGGGAGTTCCAACATTGGGAATTACCTCCAGCAAACCTGGTCAGTAGAGTAGCAAAGGATTGTCACTATGGAGATTCACAGTCATCCAGGTCATGGTAGTCCCAAAGGTGCTTTTTCAAAAGGCAACTGAACTTTGTTTCTCCTTGAAGACATTTAGCTTCTCATCTAAGAAGCTTCTTTAATTTTGGAGAAGTTTCCTGGCAGTTAGAACAATTAATCAGTGGAATTACTTGCCTCCAGAAGTGGTGAGCACTCCAACACTGAAAGTTTTTAAGAAGATATTGGACAACCATTTGTCTGAAATGGTATAGGGTTTCCTGCCCAAGCAAGGGATTAAATCAGAAGACCTCCAAGGTCTTGTCCAACTCTGTTATTCTGTAGAAGTGAACTGAAGAAGCTTCTTGGAGGAGAAGCGAAACGTCTTCAAGGAAAAACGAAGTCCAGTTGCCTTTTGAAAAAGCACCTTTGAGACCAAGGATTGAGAGAAATTTACTCTGCATGATCTGGAGGGCAGCAATTTCTGCTTTAATTACATATCAATTCATGCTAAGCACATTTATGTAGATGTTTTAAATGATCACATTTCTTATATCTCTTTTATTACTGTTTGAATTGTACAATATATAGAAATCTAGGTCACATATATTCAGCAGCAGCCACGACTAATACTGTACATGACAGGCAGCATTTAAAACACTATTTCCATAGCACAATCTAAACTAGAAAGAAAAGGCTATGTTTTCTTCCCTAATATTTTTAGGAAAACATACTTAGGAGTGCAACCAAGCTTAATTCAGGTGTGTGTCAGATATGTTATAGATAAAGAATAATTTCAAGTGTGTTTAATGCCTTCCCAGTGACTCATGAAAACTGTAGTGTAGCGTGAAAACTTTCAATCTCCAACATGGAGTGTTCTTAGAGTTCTCTAATTGGCAGCAGACATAAAATTAACGTCAAAATCATGTATGTTTGAAACACAGATGTACCATAGATTTTTGGACATTGTATCTAAATTATATCATGACAAGTAATGTATTTGACAGGTTTTTATTTTAGAATTTAGGACTTTGATTAACCCCTGCCTGCCACTTTCTCACTTCAAGCAAATGAAGTTTGCTTAGTACGACAATACAATTTTTATTCATGGCCTCCCTTACATTACAAACGAAAAATGGCTTCTAACCATTTTGAGGTCTGACATTCAATATGGAATGAAAGCAAGAAAAGCTAAATGGTTAAAACTGCAGGAAGCAGTGGAAGAGTTAACAGCAGAAAGACAGCTCTTCTGTTTTCAAGAAAGTGAGCATACAGCTAGAAAACAGTGCATTCAGTTTTCCTTGTTTTATGTTGGACATCTGTTTGGTGTTGAGTCTGAGGTCATCCAACCTATCAGAGCCAGAACCATTGCTGGTGGCATCTGGGTTGAGACAGAAAGAACCAGACAAAGAAAAATTGAGCTGGCAAAACTGGAATATTTTATTTATTTATTATTTTATTAGTCATATTTCTATGCCGCCCACTCTCCGAGGACTCTGGGCGGCTTACACCAAAGACAGTATACCAAGTAGCATATTGCCCCACAACAATCTGGGTCCTCATTTTACCCACCTCGGAAGGATGGAAGGCTGAGTCAACCTTGAGCCGGTGAGATTTGATCCGCTGATCTGCTGAACTAGCAGTCAGCTGAAGTAGCTGCAGTACTGCACTCTAACCCTGCGCCACCTCGGCTCTTAACACATCCCTTGTGTGTGGAAAAGTGCTCTTCTAAATGATTTTTTGGTAATACACTCTATTGCCCAGTATTATTCCATATGCTATCCATGTGGAAGTCATTAAGTCATAAATAGTATGGTCGGTGTCAGTGATAGACTCAATACCATCTTCCTACCAGGAGCAGTACAAATAATCTTTGACTTATGACCACAATTGGGGCCAGAACTTTTGTTGCTAAGAAAGGCGGTTGTTAAGTGAGTCATGCCCAATTTTATGACTTTTTTTTTGCCATGGTTAAGCAAATCACTTCCGTTGTTAAGTCAATCATGCTGTCAATAAGCTAACTATGCTTGTTGAAAGCCTGCTGGGAAGGTCAAAAATGATGATTTGACAAGTGCCTGAATTTTGATCCTGTGACTGTGGGGATGATGCACCAGTCATAAGTGTTAGGACCTTATAAGTATTTATTATGTGTATAATATAATAAGTGTATAATATACACTTATTTCAGTATCTTTGTAACTCCGAACGGTTGCTAAACATAAGGTTGTAAGTTGAAAACTATCTGTAATTATATCCATAACCAACAATTATGATGTAACGTGCATTATGACCTTTAAATTAATTAAATAATTGATTGATTAAATATAGTGAACTTGTTCATATTATTCACTTGGATCAGTGGAGATGTGTAGACTTCAATTCCTTGAATTCCTTAGCCAGCATATATGCTGGCTGGAGAATTCTGGGAGTTGAAGTCCACACATCTTCAAGCTGCCAAACTTGAAAAACATTGATCTGGACTACAAAAATAAGGGGACTATTAGAAACGTGGCAAAAGTTCAAAAGGCCTGACATTAAAACTTATGGATTCGTTCAGACATGTCCAGTCTTTCTGGACCAGTGAACACATGTGAAAGCTTTTTAATGAACACTTTCACAGGTGGTGGAAACTGGGGTGGCCAATCACAAACATTAACCAGAAAGCAAAACTAATGAGGTTGTTCCTCATTCGCTATCTATAACGTTACTTCCCTGTTTTTGTTTCTGAGACATGTGGAAAATTTTTGAAATGAAACTCTAAATTACATTCACCATTGTCTTATTTAATAAGATAGCCTCTGGGGTTTACATGGGATCCAAAGTCAAATCTGAATTTTAGATTCTGTTTGTAGCATATTAATTTCCTGTTTAATAAATAAAAAGTTAGGCAGTCAGGATACCTGGTGAGCAACATGGTAAGTTTTGGGCACATTGGTGCTCACGGCTGTCATTTTAGGATAAGATGCATTCATGCAGGTTTCCCATTAATAAATATCAGTATACAATACGCATGGATAATGGTATCTGAAAGATTAATTCACTAGCAGTCACTGGATTTGGTTAGGTAGGAGTTTCATTTATTTGCTACTATGAAAAACACGCAATAAGACTTTTGAATTGTATGTTCTCTAGACTTCTGTGATAATAGACTTTTGTCTAAGCTAGGATTTTTTCCTCAGCAACAATGGCTTTCTTAATGCATTTTGACTCCTTCCTTGCTTAGTGGTTGTACAGGCCCATGATGCGATTCCTGGACTGAGTTCAGCAGCTGCCTCTGTCATACAACTGGGAAGCATTTTCCCTCTTTTGAGAAGCTTATGCACACCATTCTGGCTGGGAACTGCCACATTTGTGTTGTTCCCACAATTTATCCAAGATTTTCCCTTGTCATCAACTTGCAACATTCTAGAAGTCCCGAACTAACTTGAATGCAATGCAGTGAAATCCATGAGTTTCCAGAATGGTCTTCTGGCATGGTACCAATGACATTAGAAGTGTGACCATTTTTCATCATTGATACATCTCAAATGAAGCAAATCAGAAGATGATATAACTTGGCCTGACATACATTAGCAAGTTGAATGGCCGGTGTTGTGCCAAGACTACATGCCAAGAGTCATCTCTATTTACTGTGTCCTTTTGTGTGTGTTATGAATTTTTTAAAAATCCTGTTCATTCCATCATGACAATGAAAGATTTCTTAGGAAGGGATTAACAACAAAGATGATAATCTGGAATTTGAGAAACTAAATAAGTATAGCATCAGTTAACAAGATGGAATTACCAATCCTCTTACAAATATCCTAATAAGAGAGCCCACCATGAGATGATCCATCTTAGTGCCTTCTGCTGATGAATGGTAAAAAATTTGCATAGCACTGAGGCTTTGTTTCATCATTTCTTTCACTGAAATTTGCTTGTTGCTTTTAAGTTCAGAAACAAGAGCGCACTTAGAAGAGATCAACCCCAGTTTTACAGGGGTTCTCGCTTAAGACATAAATAGATCACTTTTGAAGGCCTTGTGGGATAAGAACAGGTTGGAACAAATAAATATGAACCTGTAAATTGCAGGTTGGGATCTGTCAACTTCATAAAAAAAATGTTATGTAAATTACATTACACAACCACTGAGCAGAAATGTCTTAATTTCCTTTTGAGCTCACTTTTGAATAAATTTACGTCATCTGAATACTCTCAGGATCAAAGGGACGATGAGCTCTGAAAATTTCTGTCAAGCACAAGAAACTACACAAATGAACTGATCCGAGTGGTATATTTATTGTTGCTCGCCTATAGACACGAATCTTGCCAGATTCAAACACGCACTGTATAGCTATTGGATAAATACTGCAAAGTTTAGGGAGAATCTCCATTCAGCTTCTTCCCCCCCTCCCCACAAGGGACTCAAGGCTAATCAGTCATTTCATTCCTCCACTCAACTCAGTGCCAGATTCTACCACATTTTCAGACCTTTTCCTTACTCCAGGGACAGTGTCAGAGAGAGACTGACTGACTGAAGAGTCAAGTGGGGAGTAAGTCTGGAATCCTTATGTAGGCATAGAGGGCAAGTTCCAACTCCCCCCTCCCAAAAGCCATTGAACCTTATCTAGACTGGTCCAGATGCAACTGCCAATCTGGGAAGATTCCTGTGAAATAGGTATGAACAACAAAGTAGCTAATGGAGCTCTTCATGTGTGGATCTGGTTTCTGGGACCTAACAGATAGGAAAACTTTCTCAGAGACTTGCTTTCTGGGAACTACATGCCAAATCTAGCAGCAAAGTTAGCAAAAGTAGGTGAGGTTGAAGCACACACTTATATTTTCACAAGCCCATGAGCACTTATACAGTTCTGCATGCCTAAATCATGTAGCATCCCACTCCTTCATAGACCCAGAGACATTGGGCTGGGTTCACACAATTAAAACAACATTGTGGCTCAGTCTATGTGGGAACCCAGAATCTGGTAAAAGAAGCACACATATGCACATATGACAGAGCAATTATTTGAAAATGGGAGGAATTCACTATTGCAGTGCAAGATGAATGGGAAAAAAAAATCTCAAAATAACTGTCCTTTGGGCTGACAATTGGGCTTGAAAAACCATGCATGACTTTAATTTGGAAATAGGGCAAAAAGAATAAATGAAAAACTTCATGTGTGTGTAGAGAGAGGTCCTGATTCCACATACTCTTGTTTTACTTTGTAACGTGTATCTGGAATTAGTGTTTTGGGAGACAGAATTACCTTCATTATATTGCCTCAGTATAAGATAGTTTAAGAAACTCTCCCAAAAATAAGGTAAACACTACCTATTAATTCAGTTAAGTCACTGTTTACTGTATTTAACATCAACTGAAGCCAAGTACATAGTATACTGTAGCAAAGAAAGAAAGAAAAAGTTCCTGCAGAAAATGGCCCGGTTAGCATTTTGTCCTAGCCTGAAATGTGATTTGTTTTATAGTTTATAAAACTATATAAACTAAAGTTTTATAGTTTAACACACTGCATAGGTCTACTGTATCTGAGTCCAGATGACTGCAAAGGACTCCCAAAAACTCTAATGCTGATTCTCAGACATTTAAAAAGTTCTTTGGAAAGGAAAACTGGTCACTTTTGTGATGCATCAGAAACAAGGCTGCCCTATCTGTGGTCACATCAGAATCGCATGTCTAACTGCCCAGTTGTTCTTGAAATGAAGTGATTGGCATCTATCAAAGACAGGATATGCCTATACAGGGAGGAGTTAAGGAGCCAACTGGCTTCACTCATTCAGGTAGTATCCTACATCCAGGAGCTCAAGATGATGTATATAATATTCCCCCTGCCCTGCCCAATGTCATCCCCTATATAACATTTCCCCCAGATAAGTTGGACATGAAGTCAAGGACTGGTCCAAAGCCCCCCCAGGGAGCTTTCTCCACAGAGAATAGATTAGATAGATTAGGTCTCCTCAGTTTTAGGACAATTCTGCACAGCAGCTTAAGATGCTTGTCTGTCAGGCTGCTTCCAGTTTTCTTAAACCAACTTCAGAAATCCAGTCCAAATCGCAGTGAGCTGATAATACCAGAGGCTGGTGTTCAGTCCAGACTTTGAGCTGATTGGTCTTTCCCCTACATCTTGCCTTTCTTATCTGCGCAAGGAAGGCAGGGCTCACTGACTGATTGGACAGCTCCACCGGTGCCTGCTTTTTCCTTTTGGGGGTTACTCCCTTCTGACCAGTCCCCACGCCTTTCCTTGGCTTCCCCACACAACACATAACTGCCTTCACATTCTCTCCTTTCCACTCTATCATGTTTTCCCCAAAATAAAACCCAACCGGAAAAAAAGGCCTAGCATGATTTCTCAGGATGCTCGAAATATAAGCCCTACCCCCAAAATAAGCCCCAGTTAAGATCATCAGCCAGACAGGCGCATTTAGTACCGTATTTCCCTGAAAATAAGACCTAACTGGAAAATAAGCTCTAATACATCCTTTAGAGCAAAAATTAATATAAGACCTGGTCTTATTTTTGGGGAAACATGGGTATCTCCTTTGACACTAAAGCAGACCCGTTCTTGTTTCTTTTCCCCCTTTACGGTACCGTCATCAAAACTCTGATGCTACAAGCAGAGTAATAGGGAAAAAGTTGCTCTTTTGTTCCTACTTCCTCTCTAGCTCCAGGGGAACTTTGTAGCAAGGAAGAACTGATAGGTCAGCTTTATAGAAACAACACAGCAATGTTTCCAGCTTGTAACTTAAACATCCTCTTAAAAAAATAAAGGGAAGGGAAGCTTTGCAGTACTGTGAGCAGGGGATGGAAAGCAAGGGAAGGATGCTTCATTCAGCCTGGGAAGCATCTTTTTATTTTGTTTTATTTTGTTTTGTTTCTTTAAAAAGGCAACTTCTGACTAGCAGAAAGCATAGCAAGACAGGACTGAAAGGCTATGCAGGACATATTTTATTTTGGGCACTCTCGGGCTCTGAGTACACCATCATCAATTATATCTTCCACTGTAGGGTTCTTTTTAAAAATTCCTAAAGGATGCTGCACTTCTTTGATTTGCAAATACAATATACTTGTGTGCAATTATTTTATTTACTACTGTATTTATATCGCTTCTTGCCCGATTCCATTGGACTCGAGTTGCGTGGAATTATGCATTCGAAAATGTAGGGATTCAAGACACCGTTGAATCAATGGAAATTCATTGCTTAGTTTGATAACCCACCAACCACAGAAACCAGTTTGACATTCTTTTCCCAAATGAATGTAAGATTTGGCACGAGGTCAAAGTCAGAAAGGGGATGATTGCAGTGGCGATGAACATCAGTTTAAAATGGTGGAAGGAAACTTTGTGACAAAAAGACTGTCGAGTTTTCACCTGTGAAATATTCAATGTGATGAGATAACAAAGGATGGAAAATGAGGATTTAAGGATATTTCAGGTACTCCTCAACTTACAACTCAGCCCAACATTTCCACTGCTATGCAACACAGTTGTTAAGTGAGTTTTGCCGCATTTTACGACCTTTCTTGCCACAGGTATTAAGTGAATTACTGCAGTTGTTATGTTAGTGACTCGGTTGCTAAGTGAATCTGGCTTCCTCATTGACTTTGCTTGTCAGGTCGCAAATGGTAATCATGTGACCCTGGGACATTGCAACCGTCATAGATACATGCCAATTGCCAAGCATCCAAATTTTGATCATGTGACCATGGGGATGCTGCAACAGTCATTAAATGTGAAAGACCATCGTAAGTCACAGTTGGAAGATGAGGACAACCTGTAGTTAAGGATGCTACCTGGGTTTTCAATGGAATGCCATGGGATGGGATATTCTTATTAAGGGTCACGCCATTTATATTTTGTTCCAGAATGATCAGTGCCATGGCTGCTTCCCTTTTCTTGTTGTTTTCTTCCATTTCCATGGTCAGCCAGAATTCTGCAGCTTGAAGCTCAGTTAGTTCTCAATATGACACTTCTGCTTTTTCTCTCTTATACCTTGGGGGTCATTTCTTTTCTCTTAAAGTCAGTTTATTTTTCTACAAAGCTTGGGTTTCTTCCATCTCAACTTTGTGTTTGAATAGTCCTATTTTGTCATTCAGAGAAAGAGTCCACTGTTAGCAAACTGAATGTGATTAGGAAACGATTCGCTCCATTTCCTATGCAAAGTTTGGTTGATGTTAAATGTATTTAAGTAAAGCATTGTTGGCTGTGGTGGGCCTGATGGATTTTCATTTTCTAATTTCCATACAAGCAACATTTCTGCATTAAAGTCTGAATAGTTTATTTAGAAAAATGACACCAATTATGTTGTTTTTCTCTATTAAAGAGGCATAAAGACTAATCCTGGTTAATTCATGTCATTTTCTTGCAAGAATATGGAAATGGCTTGATGTTGACTTCTCCTGGGATTTCCTGAGTATAACCTACAATCCTAGGACTTCTTGGTGGTCTCCTATCCAGGTTCTTACCTGGTACAACCGTGTTCAGCTTTTTCTAAGTCAGTTTAGTTCTACTAGCAGTTGCCATTTGCAATGGATGTTTAGTGCACTACATGATACAGTATATCATGTTATGCACTAAACATCGAATGTTCGAATCCCACCAGGCTCAAGGTTGACTCAGCCTTCCATCCTTTCTAAGGTGGGTAAAATGAGGACCCAGATTGTGGGGGCAATAAGCTGACTTTGTATAAATATACAAAAGTATGAAGGCTATTGCTTAACGCACTGTAAGCCGCCCTGAGTCTCCGGAGAAGGGCGGCATATAAATCAAATAAAAATAAAAAAATAAAAAAAAATAAAATATTATTTCTTCAGACAACTACACCAAATACTAGGGCAGTACTTTTCAAAGGTGGAAATTTTAAGGTGTGTGG
This sequence comes from Ptyas mucosa, assembly GCA_012654045.1. Taxonomy (NCBI): domain Eukaryota; kingdom Metazoa; phylum Chordata; class Lepidosauria; order Squamata; family Colubridae; genus Ptyas; species Ptyas mucosa. Next base: position 20,057,526 of record WNWU01000006.1, read on the forward strand.
ACTTCAAGTCCTACAATGACTTGAAATCCACACATTTAAAGCATTGGCAAGTTTGAAAACACATTGCTCTAGAACAGTGGTTCTCAACCTGTGGGTTGGGACCCCTTTGGGGTCGAACGACTCTTTCACAGGGATAGCCTAAGACCATCCGAAAACACATATTTTCAATGGTCTTAGGAATAATTTTATGGTTGGGGCTCACCACAACATGAAGAACTGTATTAAAGGGTCACGGCATTAGGAAGGTTGAGAGCCACTGCTCTAGAAGATGTAACTACCTTAGACTCATTATTTCTATCCGTTTTAAATATTTGTCTTCCACCTCAACCAAAGTGAAATAATTCAGAACAATCTCTCTTAAAAACCTGTTAAGTCTGGAGTAGGACAGGTAATAATTTGAGTTTAAAAAGAACAGCATTATTCCGTGAAGCACTGTTCATAGAACATTTCCATGGCAGAGGTCTGAAATAATATAAAATCAGACAAGAACACAAAATAACATTTGCTGCCATAGGAAAAGCAAGGACTCCTCTCTGTAGCATGAAAACAAAAACGGTTAAGTCATGATGTCATTGGGTACATGAAACAAATTATGTTACAAACACAGACATTACATAATTCTGCAACATTAGATGCAAATGATTTCATCATTTTGCAATGATATAATGATGTAGATGTCAGGTCTGCAAGGAAGTCCAGACAAGAAGCACACACAATTAGGATAGAATAACAGAATCTTGTAAATCTGATCATATTTCTCCCCTTCTTTATTTTTACTTTCCAGAAAATTAGGGAGGGTCTTTTCTGAGATGCTTCCTATGCCCCTTTTCCTTCTGTGGGCTGAGATAATTTTTGTGAGATGATTGTCTAATCTGTGACTCTTCTTCCTGTCTCCCAATGTCTTCCCATATACTATTACAGCAAGTGATGTTATTGTGGATTCTCCTGGGCACCTGACTGATTTAGGAATTGGTGGACGTCTTCATATCCCCCTTAGGGTCCCACAACACTGGGAGTGCAGCAAATTATTGCTGCATGCTACCACCACCATTAGCAAATTAACTGTATTTTTAAAGAATGCTAAAACCACGGGAAAAAACCCAACTAGGTTTTGTTTAAACTGCTTCCACATTTCTAGAAACTTTCCATCTTTTGTGGAGGGGCAATTTTAGGCAGGGTAACATTCTGCTTCCAGGAATGTCTAACTTAAGATATTCTGCTCTTTGCAAAACTCATTTGTATCTGTGGGATTCTTTAGGGCAGTTCAGGGTGGGGGGCTAAAAAGGAAAGAGTTTTCCAGCTTTAGTTTACCAATGATGAGATTTCCTCCCGAAAAATGTTCACCTGGAATCTATACTGATACATTTTTGGTATCAGGCCAGGAAAAATATGAATTCCCCTGCTCTCAGACACTTAGAGTTTAATAGTTTATTCGTGAAAATGTTAAGTGCCTGTATTATGGCTTTTCCTTTCTTCTCTGTATTATTTATTGTTCTGTATCATTGTCTAACATTATTTGAAAAATATCCTCTCATGTCTTGAACATGAGTCATCAGATGAATTAAACATATAGTTATTTTTTTTAACAGCAAACGTAATGCATTTTTGTTATGCCTCTCTCTTAATAACTAATTTGGTTTTTCCAAGCAGTTTACCCTACAATAAATTCCACCATGCTGACACTATATACAATATGAGCCTTGACATGATCATTCTCTTTTTCCCTGGCCTTCTTGGCTTTAATCCTTGTACTGTAATTTCAGGTGGCACTACTTCTTTCTTAAAGGGGAAACATTGCAAAGAATCAGTCCCAACCCTGCATCCAGGCAGCCATACTATCCTAGACATCTCACAGTTTTTCCTGAGACCAGTATACATTGCCACAGCCAGCCATTGCTCTTTTCCCCTACCTCCTGCCTCATCCTACCACCATTGCTTTCCTCTGCTGTCTCCCACCCCTCAATGCTGCCATATTCTCTCATCTTTCTTCCCCTGAGGGAAAAAAAAATATATCCTTCTCCTTCACCTCCTCCTCTCTCATTCTACCTTATTCCAGTTTCATACCATTGACTTTTAAACTTTTGTCCTGATCTCACTAATCTTGGTGTAAAATTTAAGGCCTTGGATTCTAGTTCCTCCTGAGCCACCAAACTTAGTTCACAGGGTGACTTAAGGCCACTCACTCTCTCTCAGCCTAGTCTACTTCACAGGGTAACTAACTGTTATGAGGAAGATAAGAAGGAGGGAGCACTGAGCACTCTGTATGTTGCACTTAACTCCTGAATGAAAGCCAGAATAGAAAATATATATATATATATATATATATATATCTTTCATATATGTATGTGTGTGCATGGGCATGCATGAATTACATTATTAATGGCTTATTATTAATAAAGCAAGAAACCTTTTCTTTCTATTGATGTTGATGCCAAGAGTATCATCTGGTACTGGCATGTTTTTCTATTTCTGCTAAATCGTTCAAAGGAATGAGTGATTTGGAAGAAATAATTCTAACCCAACTCTCAAGAGGTGCTGTGTGTAAATCATGTTTGAAAGAAACTTATCTTGCTTGCAGCTGGGAGTGGTTTGCACTGCAGTGAGGGCTAACATCTGGGCACATGACAGAGAGATATTGCAGGAGAGTGAAAGAGCCGTGCAGAGTGGAGGCATGTGGCATGAGTGTGATGACTCCCTCCATCACTAGCCAAAAGAGTAGCTCTAAAGGAGAAGAACACCAGCTGCTGTGAGGAAGCCACATGGTGCCTCACTACTGGGCTGACCAACAAGATCTGTCGCAACCAAGAGGAGAAAAGGATGAGCCAAGGTCTTTCTGGAAATACTATCAATCAGGTTTTTTTTTAAATAAAAAAACAGTATTAATTAAATAGATTTACATGGCTGCCTAACTCATATACAATGACTCTATAGCTGCTCTGTGGGACTGGACTGTTTCTCCATTTGCAAAAACTCATCCTCTGTATACTTCCTAGTCCCTGGACTTCAGATCAGTGGTGAAATCCAAATTTTTTTACTACTGGTTCTGTGGGTGTGGCTTGGTGGGCGTGGTGTGGTGTGGTTTGGTGGGCGTGGCAGGGGAAGGATACTGCAAAATCTCTATTCCCACCCTACTCCAGGGGAAGGATACTGCAAAATCTCCATTCCCTCCCCACTCCTGGGGGAAGGATATTACAAAATCTCCATTCCCACCCCACTCTGGGACCAGCCAGAGGTGGTATTTGCCAGTTATCTGAACTACTCAAAATTTCCACTACCGGTTCTCCAGAACCTGTCAGAACCTGCTGGATTTCACTCCTGCTTTAGATCTTTTAAAGGGAAAGACACTCTGAGGGCTTTTCATCTTACCCTCATAGGAACTGAGGGGATTTTTTTTTTTTTTGCACAGAACTAGACAAAATGTAGGAGCCAGTTTGCTGCCATGGTTAAAAGTACCAAGATAGAAATCAGAACATTGTGAGTCCCACTCTTGTTTAGACACAAAATTGAATGAGTGACTTTGGGCCAATCATTCTTTCTTGGCCCTAGGAAGGAGGCAATGCCACTTCCAAAATTGCTGCCGAGAAAAACACGGGGACTACTCCAGGGAATCACTTGAAGTTAAGACTTAGTTGAAGGCCCTAAAAGAAAAAGAATAGAATCAACACAGCATGAAGTAGAGATTTAGATGGTGTATGGGTGTGTGTTTCTGTTTAGTGCGGACAATAAATAGCAATAGCACTTAGACTTACAGCAGGAGCCCTGGTGGCGCAGCAGACTAAAGCACTGTTATTAACATCAGCTGCCTGCAATTACTGCAAATCTCACCAGGCTCCAGGTTGACTCAGCCTTCCATCCTTTCAAAGGTAGGTAAAATGAGGACCCAGATTGTGGGGGCAATAAGCTGACTTTGTATGAATATATACAAAAAGTATGAAGGCTATTGCTTAACGCAGGGGTTCCCAAACTTGGCAGCTTTAAGACTTGTGGACTTCGACTCCCAGAATTCTCCAGCCAGCT
>WNWU01000006.1:20061942-20102834 GCA_012654045.1 Ptyas mucosa
CTAAGCTGGCTGGAGAATTCTGGGAGTCGAAGTCCACAAGTCTTAAAGCTGCCAAGTTTGGGAACCCCTGGCTTAACGCATTGTAAGCCGCCCTGAGTCTCCGGAGAAGGGCGGCATATAAATCAATTTTTTTTAAAAAAATTGCTTCATATTGCTTTACAGTCCTCTCTCTTACAGCGCTTTACAGACTCAGCATATTGCTCCCAACAATCTGGGTCCTCATTTTACCAACCTCGGAAGGATGGAAGGCTGAGACAAACTTGAGGTTGGTGAAATTCGAACTGCCAAATTTCAGGCAGCCGGCAGTCAGCAGAAGTAGTCTGCAGTACTGCATTCTAACCACTGCGCCACCGTGGCTCATAAATGACAAAATTTAAGCAGACAGAGATGAGACAAGATAAGGATAAGGATTTTCGGTAAACTGTACAGCAGATTTCAGCATCAGCTCTTGATTTTTATTACTGCCTAGCAGAATCAGAATAATTAGTGTTACTATAAAAAAAAGATCGGTGTCAGCAGGTAGTCACAAGGCTCGGAGACTTTTAGATGATATGACAGCTGTAGGCTAGTGTGGGGAGGACAAGATGGCAATAACTAACACCATGCTACCAAGGCAAATACTTAGACATGGTCACGAAATTGCCAACAACTGAATTCTCAATTTAAAAGAGACTTTATTTTAATGATGGTTTATTTGAGGATTGGTGATGGCTTAGCTGCTTTTTACTTCTGTAAGAGAAGATGCTGATCTTTTGCAAACAACCAACACAACGTGCACCAACCATATCTATGGTGTCAAAAGCTTTTGTGGATAGAAAACTCATTGCATACTTTTTGCAGCAGGTTCTAGAGACTGCTTTGAAAAGAGCTGAGTACCAGAACGTGTGGTCTTTGGTTTGTTCCCTGGGCACAAAATGTATTGCTGAGATGCCGCAAGGACAGCAGAACAGAGAACCACTTTATCCATGAAATAAGGGATTAACTGACTTTTGAATGTGCTTGATGTATACCCCAATTGACTGATAAATGTCTGAGCAAATGACCTCTCTCTCTCTCTCTTCCTTCCCCCCCCCCCAACGTTTGCCAGAATGATGTTGGCGAGAGAGCCAAACAGATCACATGAGTTTTTGAAGAAAACAGTATTTGTTCCATGCAACTGAGGACAGAATGTGTATGTCGATAGCCTATTTCCCCAGTGAGAAAACACTTGTAGAGATGGGAGTGACTTTAAAAAATGAGAATGAAGACAAGATTAGAGAAACTGGCGTGGCACATACAGAGAGTGACAGTCAAAGTTTTAAGGTACTCACTTACTTAATTGTCTAGTTCTGGATCTTCAACAGTCAGAAAGAGGAGATGCTGTGATAAAAGACAAGACCATTCTTGCCCAAGAAAAAGGGAGAAAACAAGCCATCCTACATACAAGTTGCCATCCTACTTCCTGTTGTCTTTTGAGAGATGGCATCAGCAGGAATCTGAGCAGTGGGCTTACTAATCATATCAGACAGCGAGAAGCCTATAATGCTCAGCTACAGTCATACCACTTGTCCTAAACCCGTTGCATGAAGGAAAATTCTTCAATTATCTTTCAACTGATAATAGGCTTATAGAAATAAAAGGCAAATATAAACTGGATTTTAGAAAAACTGTTAAGGATTCCTGCTGGAATGCTGATTCACTGAATTATTGTTTAGGGAAACCTAACTCAGTGTATGATTCAGTCATTTGTGCCAACCATGGTTTGTTGAATAAACAAGGTTCATTCACTACAATGATTTACTACACAATATACAATTGTGTATATTTGGCTTTGGCTTAGTTTGTAGAATAATCCCAGCCATTGCCATTTCTAAATCATGGTTTATGCTATGACATATTACATAATTTTAGCAAATTCTGGTTTAGGAATACACTTAGCCAATGGTAATTAAACAAAAATTCACATTATGTGAATGGCTGATCATCCATAATCCTAAACAGAAATAAATTACCTTTTGGCTGTATGAAATGCTTGCATGTGGCCAGTAAAGAGTATATTCATTTTTAATTCCAGGAATTTGGCAAGAATGAACATAAAGGCGAGCAGTTTGTCTTGTTTCCATGTTTTAAATACAGTGACATACTGTGAATCATTATGTCTTCTGCCTGTCCTAAGCATATTTCATGTTTGCCTTTAAAAAGAATTGGGAAATGTTATCCATTTTTTCTCAGTAATAAAATATAAGGTCATTTTGGATAAATGACCAGCAGAAAGCTAAATTATTTTAATGTCAGCTGTATTGGACTGAATATATTTCATCATCATCATCATAGATGCAAAATAATTCTTGCACTAAAAATTGCTCTTCCAAAGAAAAAAAAAACAGAAAAAAGGCCTATCCTAAGGCACTGTGAATTACAAATTGGCCCACTACACATATAATGATCAGCAGGCTTAAAACTCATCATTAAAACAGATTTAAAGTCAAGAAGAAATCCTGACCTTTTCTGGCCAGCAGCCAGGATTAACTATTAAGCAAAATAAGCACGTGCTTGGGGTGCAAGAGAAGGGGATCACCACAGAGCATTTGCCCCTGACTGTCAGGCAGGTAACTTTTCATTGCTGCAGCGCCAAAAGTGGTATATAAATTTTCTAAATAAATAAACAGTAACCTGCTGATACCAGATGTTGCCCAACCTGGAATATCCAATGTGTAGGCAAATCCAATTTAGCTGTGGTAGAATTTGAATTTTTTTACTACCAGTTCTGTTAGTGTGACTTGGTGGGCATGGTTTGGTGGGTGTGGCAGGGGAAGGATACTGCAAAATCTCCATTCCCACCCCACTCCAGGGGAAGGATACTGCAAAACCCTCATTCCATCCCCACTCCTGGGGGAAAGATATTGCAAAATCTCCATTCCCACCCCACTCTGGAGCCAGCCAAGAGGTGTTATTTGCTGGTTCTCCGGACTACTCAAAATTTCCGCTACCGGTTCTCCAGAACCTGGGAGAACCTGCTGAATAGCACCCCTATTTAGCCACAGGTATCTCCACCTTGCCTATGGCAACTCTATTAGTTGTGTGAGACAATTTTGTACCTTTGGGACTAAGTCTTATTACAATTTATGGAATTTCTTTCTGAGTAGACATGCACAGAGATACATTATTTATCAATTTAGGATAGAAGCTTAAATCATTCAGAGGCATTTCACTGATGCTGATTGTACTCTAAGTTAAATCACAGTTGAAGCCTGTTGGTTAATATCTATTTGAAAAGGAAATTACATAATGGGGTTCTTAGACCACTAAAGTATTAACTTAGGTTGATCTATTACTATCTGCTTACAACACACAAGCCCCTATCATCCTCCATCTGGCAAAAGTCTGCTGTTGCACAAGAAACATGTGTACACAGGTATAGATCTGTTATGACAAAACACACAGATAAATCACTTGCCTAAAATGTAACAAAAACAGCTCAGATTCTCAAAGTGATTTATTTGTTTGTTTTGGTCAGGTCACTTTGCACTGTAAATTAACCACAGAATAATGAGTAAGGAATAGATCTGGAAAGAAATTTTATTACAAAAGAATCTCTAAATTGTAAGTGATGATCTCAAACTCTATACAAAATTTAAATCAGATAGTACAGGAAGTCCTTGACTTACAATTACAATTGAGCCTGGAATTTTGGTCATAAGTCATTGCAGTCATAAGTCAAGTCACTGGGGTGACCAGACTCAATTTTATGACTATTTTTACGACAATTGATAAGCAAGTCACCACAGTTGTTAAGCGAATCATGTGATCATAAATCCAAATCCAGATTATCCAATAAGTGTTTTTTTCTATTTTTTTTTCCAAAAGCAGATTTTTTTTGGTAAAATATGATAATGTGACTGCAGGATGCTGCAACTGGTCATAAATGTGAACAGGTTTTCAAAATGCAATCACATGAGGGGTGTGTGTGGCAGTTGTGATGTACATTTTTTTAAGTACATCATAACTGCGGTTGTTAAGTAACTGGTTGTAAATCAAGGACTAACTGTAGCTTGAAGGAATGTAAAAAATTGATTTAGATTTTTTTTCAAGTAGGTTTGGAGAGTATGTTTGGTGTAGTGGCTTAAATAATTTAAGGTAGTATGTTAAAAACTTGGAGATTGATAATTCTATTCCTGCCACAAAGCATGAAGAGTGACTTTGGCTTAGTCTTTCTCTCTAAATCCTAGGAATAAGACAATAGCAAACTCACTTTGGAAATCTCCAGGCAGTCACCACATAAAAAATAAGTCAAAGATACAAAGGAGAGAATTTGAAGTCTTGAAACTGAAATAATTCACTTTGAAGAGGACATCTTTCAGAAGACTTAGAACTCTGTGCTCTTAAGTTTTGTCATTTAAAAATACAGTAGATATTTAATAGGTAATTATTATTGAAATTATTCTGGTTTTATTGGGGACCACAGAACCGGAGATGAAATGTCTTCTAATTTGGGGGGGGGAGCTATTTTCTCATTGGCCTAATTCAATCTCCGTAATGTTTATGAATGGTTTGTGATAGGAAAACATCTGCTATACACCAACTGCTTTTCATAAATTAGCTGGAACTAAAACTATTTCCATTTATAAAGAAGGAGAGGCAGAAACATTGTAGTAGGGCTTTTGAGGCAATGGAATGTGATGCAGCTTCTAAATATTTAACTGCTGGTAGTCAGATATGAAATCTGCATATTTTTACAGCCCTCTATAAGTTATCTTAACAATTCAGGGTGTCTTCTGAACCACAGCTAAAGGCTAATTAATTGAACAGAATATCTATACAGATATCAGTCCTCCAAGAAGCAATGAAGAGGGCAGGAATAAGCACAAAGCAAAAATAAAAACTACTCTTTATAACAACATCTCCATTGCATCTGTTTAAGTTTCTATTCCTCGTTCCTGTGGCTGAAAGCTTTTTATTTATAAACAAAGCAGGTGAGGGGTGTAATTTTTTCTCCACCTAGCACATGGTAACTGTAACCCCAGTTAAGTCATTTTTGGCTTTTGGGGGGGGATTTTTTGTAAAATATAAAAGTATTTTTAGGAAAGGAGGGAAGGAAGGAAGGAAGGAAGGAAGGAAGGAAAGAGGGAGGGAAGGAAGGAAGAAATTTTGCTGCAATACCATTATACTTGGTTTTATTGTCTGGAACATTGACCTGTTGAGAACAGAATACAGTACTGAATGCAAAAATGTTAGAAAGAGTTGACTTTGTCACCATTTTTAATTAGTACTACTGTAAAAAGGCTGCCAGATTTCAGCTGCTCAAAAATAGATGGCATTAAATGCCTAAGAAAAGGAGATATTCATTGCTGCCACCTAGTGATCATCCAGATTTGTGCACCCCAGATATGGTAGCCCTGAGGCCTAAGTGTGTTATACTGCTAAGCCATACTGATACATATGATAATAATGACGGGAGACTAAAATTAACTCACAACAATACAAACAATATAAATATGATAAAAATACTTACAAGCATCATCAAGTTTCTCTTATAATTTATCTTAAAGTATTTAAAGTATTTAGGCTAGGCATTATTTAGGAATTGGATCAATTGGGTTGAAGGGAGGTGGCCCAAATAAGGCGTTCGTAAATTGTCTAAATAAACTGTCTAAATAAACTGCACAAATAAAGGGTTGTATTATAATGTAACTCTTCTTTATGAAATTAAGAATGATTAAGAATGACTGCATCAACACTCTATATATCATAAAGGACATAGCTCATCCCCATAGAAATTCACACTGTCCCTTATGTGTTCCTCCTTTAATGTATTTATATTATTTGCTTTCAAGAAGGTATATCAATGTTTCAAGAAGATATATCACTTTCACCTTTTTTATTTTTTTTGCTACACATGCACACATATCAAAGAGGTTTTCCTGACAGCTATTTGATGATAAATTTAATGATATGTATTGAAGAGATTTTTCTGATGTCTGCCTATAGCTGTTATCTATAATAAATTTAAAAAGTTACAGATCTCTTTTATCCCAATCCCAACAAGTAGAAGTAGGCTCCCTTGAATTCAAAGGAACTTGCTTGCTTGTGGTATGCTTATAATTATATCCCAGCAGAAAATTATATATGTTGTTAGGATATTGAATTTAGTAGCTGGAATAGTAAAGTGTACAATAGACCAGAACATATTGTAGTAGTTGATTAGTTGGAGAGTGCTGACTCATGCATGAGGCAATCTGCGCTATGATTGGTTGATAAGTACAAAGGGGGAGTTTCCCTTTTCCCCCCACCTTTTTCTTCTCTGTGTTCTGGATACTCTTTAATTTAATTCATGATAGTCTTGTGTTCCTGACTATCTTGGGTTTTCTCTTTGTGGATGATGACAATAAAACAGAGGTCTTCAAACTTGGCAGCTTTAAAACTTGTGGATTTCAACTCCCAGACTTCAACTCCCAGACTTCAATTCTGGGAGTTGAAGCCCACAAGTCTTAAAGCTGCCAAGTTTGAAGACCTCTGCAATAAAAACTGCAAGTTTGTGTTAGTATCTCCGACTTCATCTGGACAGCTGCTGCATAATTCCCTGACATATGTTTGCAATGTCCACTAAGTCTTACCCCTAATACATAGTTTAATTATTTCATTTTGGGGATATTTGCCCTGATCTTATTTCTTATGAGTTATATTTCTAATATGCTCAGTAAGTGAAGTTTTCTGAGCAGATTTCACGGTTACTTTTGAGGCATTAAAGCAAAATCTAAAAATGTCAGAAAAACAGCAATACATTACAATGTAGTTAATAGAATGTTAAATTGATAAACAATATAAGATAGATGATACTGTACAATACTGTTTCATCATAGAGCAGGAATTTGAGATAAAATCGAATGTAAAATTATAAAAATGCTTGGGAAAGGAAGAATGAAAGGGTGTTTTGGGAAATCAAACATGTTAACATGATGACCAGGACTGTTTAGATCAGGGGTCTCCAAACTTGGCAACTTTAAGACTTGTGGACTTCAGTTCCCAGAATTCCTCAGCCAGCTTTGTTGGCTGAGGAATTCTGGGAGTTGAAGTCCACAAGTCTTAAAGTTGCCAAGTTTGGAGATCCCTGGTTTAGATGAAGCCTCACTCCTTTTATGTGTATCACAAATGCATGCATGAATACATACAGGTAGTCCTCAATTTAAACCATTCATTTAGTGACCGAAGTTACAATGGCATTGAAAAAAGTAAATTATGACTGGTTTTCACACTTATGACATTTGCAGACATTTGATCAAAATTTGGACGTGTGGCAACTGGTTCATATTTATGATGGTTGTAGTGCCCTTTTGCAATCTTCTGACAAAGTCAATGGGGAAGCCAGATTCACTTAACAGCCATGTTACGAACCACTGAGTGAAACAGTGAACAACTGTGGTAAGAAAGGTTATAAAACGGGGCCAAAACCTCACTTAAGAATGGAAATTATGGGGTCAGTTGCAGTTGTAAGTCAAGCACTAACTATATGTGAGTTCAGACAGAAGACCAAACATTGGAAGTTCCCTTTTTTTGCAATCACTGTAAGGGCACACCTATTATACAAAAGGGATCTGGGATCAATAAGAACTAGGACACTCTCTTGCCTGCATCAGAGAGTCAATTTGATATAGGGTTAAGATGTCGGACAATTTGGACCCATTGCTTTCTGTCAGCCCATCCCACATCCCAGGGTTGTATTGTAGAGAAAATAACAATATAACACCACCACCAGGGGTGATGGTGGTGTTAGGTATGATTGCTGCCTTGAATTGATTTTAAAAAGTGGGAAAAAAATCTAATAAATTACAGATGTATTGATTTAATTAATAGAGCTATTAGAAATATTTTAATCTTGTCTGGCTAATAAATGTAATAATGAGGTGCGATGTTAAGATGTTTTTATAGCATCTTCTGCAGTTTTGTCCTTAGCAAGAACAATGGTACTTTATCAGATAAATTAAAAATGCTTTTTCCTTAAATAAGGAAACATGGGTTCTTTCTTTCCACTTTATTCCAAATTCTATTCCAAGACAAAGTATTGTGCTGCTTTACAATAAGAAACATTCATCTTTCTTGCCTGTGTGGGGTTCTCAGTTATGAATACAGGTAGTCCTCGACTTATGACCACAATTCAATCCCAAATTTCTGTTGTTAAGTGAGACATTTGTTAGGTGAGTTTAAGCCCATTTTACGACCTTTCTTGCCTCAGTTGTTAAGTGAATCACTGCAGTTGTTAAATTAGTCATCCAATTGTTAAGTGAATCCGGCTTCCTCATTGACTTTGCTTGTCAGAAGGTTGCAAAAGGTGATCACATGACCTTGGGACACAACAACGGTCATACATATGAACCAGTTGCCAGGCATCTGAATTTTGATCACATGATCATGGGGAGGCTGCAAAGGTCGTGACTGTGAAAAGAGGTCATAAGTAACTTTTTTCAATGCCACTGTAATTTTGAACGGTTACTAAGTGAACTGTTGTAAATTGAGGACTACCTGTAATGGTTTAAAAGCTTTGCTTGGACTACTTAGAAAAACAACGAATGACCATTTCAGAATCTGAACCCAAAGCATGAACCAGGACAGCCTTTCCCAGACCACATCTTTCAATTTTGCTGTACTTCCAACTCCTGTAGTTTCACACCAGCACTTTCAAAAGTTGTACTGGTAGTCCTCCTTATGACTGGTTGCTTCTTGACCTTTCAGAGTTCTGAAAGAACTCATCCTTTCTCTAAAAGCTAATTACAACCTAGTTTTGAAGTTCTAACGTTGCCCCTCCGCTTATATGATCCCATTTTGGCTGCTTAGCAATCAGCTGCTTGGCAATTAGCCCACATTTAGCCCTCTGCGGTCATATGACCATGATCTACAATTTTTTGCAAAAATCGGTGTTTATTTCTAGTTTTCAGCAAAAAAAAAAAAGTCCAAAGTAAACAATGGGTTGGTTTAACTAATACAGCATTCACTTAACAATCTCAGCAACAAAGGTTGTAAAAGCAGATCAGGTCACGAGGTGACCCACAACCATCACAACTTACGACTTGCAGGGCTCAGTTATGGTGGTAACTCTAGGACTACGTGTAAAATTAGAAAATGTGATATATCCTTAATATATTGGGAAATGATTGGGAAGGCTCAACCAAAGTATGTCAGGATTTTCATCTGGTGGCAGATGTTACAAACATCCTCAGTGGAGATCAGAATTGGTAAGATGGGGGACAGCGTTATAATTCAAGTTCAGTGTTATAATTCAAGGAGGCTAATGCCTCCTACTAAGGCAGCATTTAACATCCAGCTGCCTGCAATTACTGCGAGTTCAATTCTCACCAGGCTCAAGGTTGACTCAGCCTTCCATCCTTTCTAAGGTGGGTAAAATGAGGACCCGGTTGTGGGGGCAATAAGCTGACTTTGTATAAAAATATACAAAAGTATGAAGGCTATTGCTTAACGCATTGTAAGCTGCCCTGAGTCTCCGGAGAAGGGTGGCATATAAATAAAATTTAAAAAAAAAAGAAAAAAGGGCAGATTCCAGGTTAATATCCAGTTGATGACAAAGCAGGTTTATTTCTGTGAACCTAGAATAACCAATACATCCTTATTTTTTTTAGAAGTCTCTCATGTACTGGCTATTTGAATTTTCAAATTGCTCTTTGAATTTTCTTTTTTTAATAATTGTTGAAAAGGAGGAGGTATTACACCATGAAAAATATTTCCTGTGGTGGAGATGGGAGAGAAATAATAATGAAAAGTGAGGTAAGCAGTTAAGTGTATCCCTGCTATTCTTGATTCAAGGCTTTTTGACAACTATGTAGCAAAAATCTTACAAACACTACCTTTTTTCAGGCATTTCAGGGTACAATCATTTATTTTTATTATTTTGGACCATGGATATTTTAATGTAATTTGATGATCTTGTAAACTGCTGGCAGGATTCAAACAGATATATATAAAGAATAAATCGGCTCTCCTTTTGTAACATGCCATGACCGGGTTCACCCAGTATGCTAAACTAAAAGATAGTTTATTTGTAAACCAGGACTGATGGGGTTAGTTTGTTGGGTGAATTCAGGGATTTGCTTTTTGGGACACAAACCTTGGATAGAGCTCTGCTGTCTTCAGCCAGCCTCTCAAAACAGGACCCCCCAATCTTTTGTGGAAAAGATTGCTCTTCTGTTCGTATCTAGATCCCAAAGCTCATCAGTGCAACGCAAATCATATTTCTGCTTGCAGATAGCAGAAGTGGAGAGTCTGCTATTTAAAAAACAAAACAAAAGCATTTCGTTATATTTATGCGGGGAGGGAGAAGGTAGAGGCAGCAGGTATGTCGACAGATGCGGTCCCGTGGAAAAAGACTAGGACTACGCATCCCAGCTCTCCCCGGGGCAGGGGCGTGGAGAAGCTCCGGAGGAGGTGTCTGAAGGAGAGGGGGCTTTGTGCTGCGGTGCGCGGTGTCTGTAGAGTGTGGCGACTGGTTCTCTTCTGCGGGTTGCGCTTGGTAGGCGCTACGCGGGGTGAAAGGGAGAGCGAACGAGCCCGACTCTGGCTGCAGCCGACCGTCCAGAAGCCACCGGCGGGCTCGTTAAGGAGGACCGCTCCGCCCCAGCCATGCGTTATCCAGCCCGGGCTGCTTGGCGTGAAAAGCATGCAACATGCTGCCGCTAAGCTCCTGGGTTTCCAGCACGAGCGCTGGAAGAAAGGGAATCCGATTGTGCTGGGGAGGAGGAGGAGGAGGCGGCGGCGGAGGGCGGGCATTTCCAAGGCCGGTCCTAGAGGGAGACAGAGATCTGTGCGCCTCGCCTCCCCGCGGCTCTTAATTCTTAAAAAAAAATTTGGGGGGTTGCGCGCGTGGGGCGCTGGGGGAATCGGCGCGTGGAGCGAGAGGAGAGCAGAGCAGAGCAGAGCAGAGCGCGGGCTGACTGGGCGGGGAAGGAGTACCGGAGCAGCCAGGGAACGACTCGGCTGCAGCGCGCGGAGCTTGGTGGAGGAGTGGCGACGGTTTGGAGCTTGAAATCCGGCAGGAGAAACCCGGGCAGAGAGGTGGACCGATCTTCCCCGCTCCCCTTCCTCGAGGAAGGGCCGTCGCCATGGGCAATGCGGGGAGCATGGACTCTCAGCAGACGGACTTCAGGGCGCACAATCTACCCCTTAAGCTCCCGATGCCTGAACCGGGCGAACTGGAAGAGAGATTCGCCGTCGTGCTGGTAAGTGCGGACCGAGGGAGCTTTTTGCCTCCCTCCCCTCCCCTTCTCTTACCCATCCCGGTCCAGCGCGGCGCAGACAACCCAATGGAGGCGGAAAACGGGGGGGTTCCGTCGGCCCTTCTCTCTTTTTTCTCCCCCTGCCCTGCATGCGCCAGGCTGGCTCGGCAGGCAGCGGCGAGGGGGAGCGGTGTGGGGTCCCCATCCCGTCGCGATCTTTAGATGGGCTTTCAGCCCAAAGGTGGGGGGTGGGGGTGGGTGAAGGAAAGGGGCTCGGAATAGTACGTAGGAAATCGCCCTGTCTCTGCAGCAGCTGATCCATTGTTTGAAGCGGAGTGGGGCCAGGGGCGAGCTTCGCCAGAGAGTCGCTGTCCCCCGTGCGAAGGGATGTGCGAAGGAACCGGGCAGCTTGCAATAAAGTGCCTGGCTTTCTCCGGCACAGGCTTTCTTCAAAAGGGACGGTGAAGCCCCAGGAGGCTTTGAAAAGTGTTACGATCCAGTGAGATCCGGGCTCCGCTTAAAGTTCTTGCCTTCCAGGCGGCCATTCACTTCCTACTACTGGTTTGTTCCCAGCAAAAGATCTGCATCTCATTTGCAAGCAGGGGTGGAAGAGGAAAAGCGGTCGGGAAAACCTGGAACGGTCGGGAAAATCATTCCCACTTTGAATCCGGGTGGAAAACCTGGCCACCCCTTGTTGGTTATTAAGTTTTTAAATCTGGTCAGGGGAAGGGAGCCTATTCTATATACACCTTTACTCCCAAACAAGCGTGACTGATCTTGCTGGCACTGATTTAAAATAAAAGCGCACAAAAGGATTGCACTTTATAGAAATATATTCGTGGTGCACTGGAAATGCACTAGGTTTGAGGTTTGGGGCTTTCCTTGTTATTTCTTGAATGATTAAGACAAACTGCATATTGACAACATCCACATCTCAGTTGCCCTGAGTCACTTTTGCTTCAGAAACATTTAAGGATCTTAACTGTGTCTTCCTATAACATGGTGTATATAAGAGACTATTTTTTTTTCTCATTAGATCCACATTTTCAATAGATGATGCTGGGTAAATGATTGATGTGATGTTTAGTCCACAGATTGCTTCCCCTTTTGAGTGCCATAACTTAATAGCACTTGGCACAAGGTTTTTTGTATTTTGTAAATCCATGTATGTATTCTAAGGAATCTCAGCATTTCTTTAAATATATTGAAGAAGTTAATTTGCTATTATTCTTAATACCTTTTTGTGAACTTAACTTTGTAATACAGTATGAAAACTACAGATTATATCCATTGGCATTTATTTGTGTAGAATGTGCAAGCAACGTTATGATTCCAATTGACATTGATAAAGGTTTTTTTTAAATGGCATGAGAGGTCAGTCCGTATACTTAGTTTAAGAGGAGAGATTTATCAATTCTCAAAAACTTTGAGCTGGGGATTTTGCCCTCAGTAGGGTTACAATAGTTCCTTTTAAAAATCTTTGGTATGGTAGTTTGTCAAAGCACAAATACTGTTGGGAGTAGGGAGGCATCGACTCTTGAGCACATATCCAGCAAGACAAAAAAAGTGCCTTGAAGGAAGCTGACAAAATTGCATTTACTTTTGGTTTGTACTTGCAACAGTCTTGGTTTTGCAGTTTTATCCAGCTAGACGCTGCATTGTAAAATTAGGCAAAAAAAAAAAAAAAGAGGAACAATTAACTGTGCAACAGAGGAAATTATTCTTTAAATGGAAACAGTAATGAGCTAATGTCTGTAATGTCGTGCATTTGATGAAGCAGAAGAGCCAGGGTGGTTGGTATATTGTAATGAACTAGAATTGAGAAACTCCAAGTTCAAATCCACACTTGATCATGAAACTCTCTGGGTGATTTTGCCCTCTCCCCTCCCCCGGGTTTCTCAGTCCTAACCTACTTTGTAAGATGTTGAGATGATAAAATAGGTGGCCACTCTTGGAGGTGGGTTGAGAGATAAAGGTATTTCGTATGCCTACTTTAATCCTGATGTCTCCGATTCCTTATCTGTTCCTGTTCTAGAGGATCATATTATATATTATGATGTAACAGTGATAATAAAACATGTAGTGATATATGATGTATTGTTATCAAAGTCTTTCATTACCCATACATGTCTGTATTAGACTGTTTTTTGATTGCTGCTGCATGTGACTTTGTTTGGAAACCTCTTTCTCCTTTATGTGGATTCACCACCTCAAGATAAATTGGTGTTTTCAACATGCTTTTTAAATACTTGGAAAATTAAAAGGCCTTGACAAGAACCTTACTGAACTTCCAGGATGTGTGTAATCTATATAATTATTGAACTTCGAGACAGCAAGGTTTCTGTGACACATTTGTTGAACTACAGTTTAGTCAGTTAACATAATCAAACACTGGGCCATTAAATAACTGCATGGGCTTGGTTTGCGTAGGGTGCCAGGTTAAGGTATGATTGGTTACTATGTGTTCATTATGTCTTTAAAAATGTGTGAGAAATCTGATTCATAGATCTGAACTCATGACTTGTACTAATTATTTTGACCTAGCATGTTATATGAACCCAGCCATTATGATTTGGATCCATGACTTACGACCGTGTGTTGTGTGAACCTAGCCAATTGTGATATTGGGTCTTCTGTGATCAAACAAATTATGACTTATTGTGAGGTATGAACCGGGTCTGAAACTTTTAATAATATCTGTGATTGAGAATGGGTAGACTTTTGAACTGTGTTTGGACAGTTTGAACGATGGCATGCATAAAGCTGTTAGATCTGATTTGCTTAACCATCACATGTTGAATAAGACAGAGTTCGCTAGAATCCCACATGTTAAGTCAAAAAGGCATAATAGTGATTTACAGACTATAATAGTTACACATCATGATATTCTAGAGCAGCGGTGTCAAACTTGCATTGTCATGGTGTTGTCACGTGACATATCGCAACACTTTTCCCCCTTTGCTAAATGGGGCATGGGCTTGGACAGCATGTGATGCATCCAGCCCACGGGGCACAAGTTTAACACCTCTGTTCTAGAGTCAAGCAACTTCAGCAAGAACTTCACCTGTTGCTTACAGCTATGTATGGCTTTATTGAATAAATCTCAGTTGGATGGGTATAAATAAATATTCATAGATTACAAATTCTGCACCCGGAAAGTAAAAATAAAGAGTAAAAATGTAATAAGTAAAATATAAAGTAAATCTGTAAAGAAATTCTGAAAGTAAAAAAGTCAACTAAATCTGAAAGTGAAAATGTAAAGAGGGTTTCTGTTTACTAAAACAGGTGGTGATAGCCTGTCTTGAAAAATGCAGCAAATGCACTGGAAAGGCATCTCTAGATACTCCTGGGTAGCTGGCGAAGGAAAAGTGCTAAAAGCATTTGGTATTACATGGTAAGAGGGTTAGGATATCAGCCAGAGAAGAACTCTTTTGCAAGAGATGCTGTATGAAAATAAAAACGCTGGCATTGTTGCCAGAACCATTAAAAGAGGCAGGAAAAAGCACAGATCAAGTTGGGGCTTTTCATGCCAGAGGGCTTAGTTTCATCTTCATGATGTTCACGAAAAGTTGGGGAAAAGAAAACTCCTGAAATCTGGATAACTGGTGACAAGTAAATGCATGGCAAGTCATTAAAATCCAGAAAGGCTTCACGTAGATGTTTTTTCCCCCTTTAAATCAGTGGCTAAGCTACAGTGTGTTGATGTAAAACCTTATTGGTTTTTAAACCATTGTTTTGTCCCCTGGTTTTAAAACCAGTAGGGTTTTGCACCATATGGGAAACTAAAGAAGCTTAATCGCTGATCTGGTGGTTGTAGCTTAACCACTGCAGCTTGTAGCTTAACCACTGATCTAATGATGGCTTATTTATTACTAGAGTTCATCAAAGTCAGTTAACACTTTTCCTGTTGGAGTAGGCACCTGTCCTTGTTCTCTGTGTAACATGGGTTTCTTCTTGTTCCAGATGGGATAACTTTTGTGTTACCCAAAACTATGTTTCGAATTCTGTGCACAAAGCAGCTGGTTGTTGGATCTAGTTACAAGCATTAATTGCTTTGAATACATGATGGAAACTGACCCATATAAGAAATTCCCTTGGCATTTCAAAGAACTTTTGAAATGAGGTATTAGAAATTATTGAACAGAAGTGATGGAATAAGTGACAAGGTTTTTGCATTATCCTAAGCCATCATGTAATTGGTCCAGTTTTGGATTGAACCAGGGCTTACTACAATGTGCAGCATTGTGGAAACTACAGATGCTTTTCTATTTTTTTTTCTTTCTTTACTCCAAGGCAATGTCATAAAAGAACAGATCTGCATGGTGGGGGGTTGGATGCCTGTTTTTTTTTTTCAAAATCTGAGCTGGTGGAATTGATAGAGATTTTCCTGGCACCACTTTTCTTTGACAATCTATGCTTTGTGGAAGAATATTAGAATGTTGAATAACCGTGAAGGCATCCAGCAGTCAAAGTAATTTGTGTTTTTCCAACACTACTTATGACTGAAATGTCAAAGCTCTCATTTTGGTAATCAAAAAGGTTGAGCAACCTAAACTGGGGTGGTGGTGGGGGGGAATCCTGCTACTGCTTCCCCAATTTCGCTGACCTGCATTGCCTGACCTTTTATTTTTCATACTTGTATCTGAAAATGAATGGCGACGTATCTTTTCCCAAGCAATTCTGGTCGTATCTTTTCCAATTAACAAAGCCTGCAGAATGTTGCTTTGTTTCTGACTAATTTAAGCTGTGTTTGAAGTGAGAAAGTAGCAGCAGCAGCAACAGCTACTCTGCTTTCTTCTTTTTATCATGACAGAATTTCTAATCAGCCAGGAGAAGATGCTGGCTGCTCCAAAATTTGTATTGCCTGTGAAAAAAGAGTGAGAAACAAAGAAGCTGAGCTGGATCTATCTCGGAGTGAAGAGGAAAAAAAAATCCGTTAGGTTAAATTATTAAATTTAGCTGTAGTTCACAGGGATTAAAAAAAAACCTATATATGTAAGTTTTGCTTCAGCTAGACCTTTGGGGTCTTGTTATCTCTTCCTTTATGCATGTCAAAACTCTTTTCAAAGTAGGTTTTTGTATCACTGGCTAAAATAAATAATCTCTTAGTTGGGCTTGTCTCTTTGTGACTTAATGGCATGTTCAGGGTCTTTTTTTGTTTTTTGGGCAACACTATTAAGGTGGTTTGCAATTGCCTTTTCACTTTTCCACATTATCTCAAGTTCTGGTAACCCCTGATGGTTTCCAACCTGAGTACAGGTAGTCCTCGACTTGCAACAGTTCACTTAGTGACAGTTACAACAGCACTGAAATAGCACTGAAACTTACTGATGCTCCTTTGCAGCATCCCCATGATCATGTGGTCAAAATTTAGATGCTTAGCAACTGGTTCATATTTATGACCACTGCTGTGTCTCAGGATCATGTGGTCTTCTGACAAGCAAAGTCAATGGGGAAGCCAGATTCACTTAACAACCACGTCACTAATTTAACAACTTCAGTGATTCACTTAACAAATGTGGCAAGAAAAGTTGTAAAATAGAGCAAAACTCACTTAACAAATTTCTCACTTAGCAACATAAATTTTGGGTTCGATTGTGATCGTAAGTTGAAGACTACCTGTACTAATCACAGCCAAGTCTTTTTGCTGTGAGGTTAGACGTAAAAGACAATTTGTCATTCTCAGGATGCATTAAGGAATCTGTTGCCTTAATCTGTTGAACGTTTGAGAGATGATTTACTAGGATTTTCTTCCAGGTTTACTTATCATTACCTGCCTAAGAAGGTATGGGTGGAAAGAGACTTTGGAGATCATCTAGTTCAGGGGTCGGCAACTTTAAACACTCAAAGAGCCACAAAGGTCCTAACCAGAAGCCCCCTGTTTAATTCTGGAGCCGACCGGAAATCCAGTTTCCCTACCATAATCTCCTCCTAGTGTGGCATCCTTTTTCCTCTGCCGACCGGAAGTCTGGTTCCCCCACCATAGAGTCTCTTCCTAGCAAGTCATCCTTTTTCCTCTACCTGTCCTAACCGAAAGACCTATCAATTGTGGAGCTGACCAGCAACAGGAAGCCACAGCAGAGGGATGAAAGAGCCACATGTGGCTCCAGAGCCGCGGTTTGCTGACCCCTGATCTAGTTGAACCCACACTCATGTTAACGTATGTTAAAAAACAATTTGAATATGTGTAGAATGCAATTTCTTATCATTGTGAAATAACCTCATCATTTTATGAGAATTTGCAGAATATGACTTGGGCCCCCAAACTAATTTAATTCTGGAAACTAATCTCTGATGAAATGGCACCTTCGTTATGATTTCCTAGTTACTACCCCTTCCCAGAAACATAAAAAGAAGACGAAGAGGGGATGCTTTTGTCCAAATACCTTGCATGCGTATAAAAAGTAATGTCTGCTCGCATCTGTGAATGAGGCTTGTATATAGCTCTTGCCAGCCTTATTCAGAATGGCCTTGTGCAGCCAGAAACACATCATTGGTTCTTACATCATTCCTTGTTCTGAATATTTCCTCTTTGTGTTTTTCATTCTTCTATTTGCGTTTTTAAGAAGGGAGCTGTGAGACGGTGGGTGTCTGATTTGTTCTTGCTCTTCTGGCTTGTGCACAAAACCTTTTGGGCTGGGACCCCAAAGAATATAGCGGATAAGGCTGGGTTTCCAAATGGGTGTCCTCCCCTCCCACCAACCTGTAATAAAATGTAATGTTTTTGAAGGAAGACACGTGGCCAGAGGAGAAGGAGGAGGCCAGGCCTGAGGTTGTGGAAAGGATTGTGTAGTCTAATGAGGTGCTGCTGATATTAAGTGATCACTGACTCGCACATTAGGGGTGTTTCTCACATGAAGAATACCATTTCCTCTTTGGCAGGAACATTGCATTATGCAAGTGGCTATTGAATGTAGAGTTGATGTTGGGAAAAGAACCAGAACGAGCTTTTCAAGCAGAGATCAGATTAAGGTGATTAGTTTTCATGTGCATGCTTTTAAAAGCCTAAATCTACAAACTCACCCCTCTCTAGCTTGGTGATGTTTTGTTTTTGTTTTTAAAGTTTTGGCATAATGTGAACAGATGCCCAGGCCTATCTAGCAAAAGTCTCAAAACAGACTTTGTATGCCTGCATTGTATGATGGGAGGCATGTGTCTGAATTCAGTGATTCCTTCTTGGCTTGAAGGAAGGTTATGAGATGATACACCAGCAGCTTCCTCATGGAGTTCATTGGAGGCGGAAGATAAGCTGCAGCTGCAGCATGGGTGTGCAGACTATTGCAGTATGGCACCACCGCTAAGAGTCCTATGGAACAGATACCAATCTCTTACTTTGTAAGTGTTTGATCCCTTAGTTTGAATTAAGGGATGACTATAATGGACTCTTAATTCCTTTGAGGTTGGTTATCAAATAATCCTGAAGTGGCTGTGATGTGATGTATGGACAGTATAGCTTCAGGGACACTTTCTTCTCTCTTGTTTTAGGTAACTTGTGAAGAGAAGCCTTCTGAGCCTAACCATAATTTGTATAATTTCTATGGGTGAAGTAGTGCAGTTTGGAATAGTTAATTAGCCAACTAATTAAAGACAGGCTACTATCTTTAATTAATTTATCTATTCTACTCAGAGAGGGTTTGATAAAACATGTCTCTCTGGGAGGATATTTTAGTTGTTGTAGGACTTGGCAAATACTCGCACTACTTTACTTGTGATGGCTTCTCTTAATTGATTAGTCCATGGCTGGATTCATAAGGTATTATGAACAAAGTCATAGACTTTGTTCACATGACGTACTAACCGTGAAATTTACGAAGTGATTTACTCAAACAGTTTGATGACATTTTGCAACATATAGAACGATCAAGTAAAAGTGTTCATGTAATGTTGAATTATATATTGAAAATCCAGAGTTTATTAATTCCTATGAAGAAGTTTAAATTTATTGAGCTTGGAGCACTGCCAAAAGGTTGATTTAGCTTTGTTGGAAGCTACTCTGGACTTGAAGTCTTGATGCATTTTGCTGTTGGCCTTTGAATTTGCTATTTATCAATGGAACAGAAAAAGTGATCAGTATGACTGTATGGATAATGTTTAATTTAATGTTTAAAATCTGAGTAGCTGAAATGTGTGTGTAATATGTTTAGGTTTTGTATGAATTTACCCCTTTTAAGGGGTATATTTGGGGAAGAGGTATATTTTTGCATGGTTTTGCATTTTTTTCCAATAACTTTTTGGTTTTTGTACTTTCAGAAGTAGGTTAATTATAAGACCTTTATCTTTCATTTTTCCACTGGTAAGTAAAATAATATACTGTACTTTTTGGAGTATAAGACACACTTCTCTCCCTCCTCCCAAAGAGGGTGGAAATGTTGATGCGTCTTATACACCGAATGCAGCTATTTTTGGCCTCCCGAAACCCTGCCCCACGTGTCCTGTTTTTGTGAAAAACAGACCCATTTTTTGCAAAAACGGGGCGCGCAGAGTGTTTAGGAGGCTTGCAGAGTGCTCCTGGAGGCTGGGGAGGGCCAAACCCTCTGCACGCCCTGTTTTTTACAACAACGGGACACATGGGGCAGGGTTTCGGGAGGTCAAAAATGGCTGCATTCAGTGTATAAGACGCATCAACATTTCCACCCTCTTAGTGCAAGGGGTGACTTTCCAGAATTAGGAATTCTTGTCTCTACATGGGTACTTGTTTAATGATTCACAATTCTTGATTAAGGATAACAACTGGGATTTCAGGTATTGAAATCACTAAGTAAGGTGACATCTCACTTTATGATTTCATCACTTAGGAAGTTTC
Source organism: Ptyas mucosa (assembly GCA_012654045.1). Classification (NCBI taxonomy): domain Eukaryota; kingdom Metazoa; phylum Chordata; class Lepidosauria; order Squamata; family Colubridae; genus Ptyas; species Ptyas mucosa. Next base: position 20,081,944 of record WNWU01000006.1, read on the forward strand.
TTAGCAAGTTTCTGTGAACATAAGTTGAAGACTATCTGTGTTTGATTTGACACTTAAAAGGAGCTACGGAACCTCTGTGTGTGTGTGTGTGTATGTTTGCTTTACTTGTGCTGGGCTAAACAGGCTTGCTGTTTCTTTCTCTTTATATTTATTTATTAAATTTATTTGCTTACAACAATAAAAAGTTATGAGAACAGTGTAAATGAAATAGAAGAAAAATAATAGAACAAATAAGTAAAGAATGACAAAGAACACACGAACACACCAATATGATAACAAAAAGATGGATGGGAGGTGAGCAGAGAGCAAGGGAGCTAATGCCACTAATATTGTGTTGTTGTGTACTCAAGCTGGGTTCAAGGACTTTTTTTGCAGATGGGTATATTATTCTGCATATTATTTGCAGATGGGTATATTATTCTGCATGGGTATATTAGTCTGCATTGGTCAAAGGCAATTCTTTTTGGAAAAAAAAAACCTGAACGTAGTAATATTGTAACTCCAAATATATCCATGACTTGAGTTTTACTTTCATGCTGACTCTGCACTGTGATGCCGGTGATAATTCTGGGAGTGAACTATAAGCCAGTGTTCTCGGGAAGGCATATCAAGAAAATTATGTTCCATTTATGAGAAGGCCACTATTTAGTCTAGCGTTTCTGCAGAAATTGACATAAGAAGAGTTAATAATGTCATTTGGTAGGATTTACAATCATTTAACACAATGAGGGTGGTCAATAGTTATTCCTTGAGGCTCTCTTGAGTGTGAATTGTCCTGTGAAGAGAATAATTGTTCAGTACATCACAAAATCTTAGAGCATGATTAGACGAGATAGCTCTGCTGATTTCCTATAAAATGGCTTTGAGAGTGGACGTTGACATTGCTTTTACTAGTCTGCAGTCTTCATTTAAAACAGTCTTGGTTTTTTTTTTTTAATTAGCAATTTATTTCTTGACAGGACTAATTTCTTATGTTTTTCCTGAGGTAGGTTCAGAGATAACAGAAAAGCACTAGAGTTCTCTGTGAGGAAGATATAAAATACCTTCCACCATAAATGTAAGTTCATGCTAAACCATACTTTCTTCAGAGTTTGAGGACAGACTCTAACCTAGGATTGAGTCTGCTGTAGTCATGCCTGGTTTGGACCTTCTTTCAAGATATATCACTTACATAAGGGGTGTGAAACATGCGGCCTGTGGGCCGGATATGGCCTGCATAGGCCATGCCCACCCTAGCTCCGCAACGGGAAAAACAATCCCAATACGTCATGATATGGCCTGCAATGCGATTGGTTTTGACACCCCTGATTTACATTGGTTACCATTTTATTTCCTCGTACAGGTTGTGCAAAATAAACTACGGTGCACAGTTTGAGGACCTGATTTGAATTCGGATTAAGAACTGGAACTCACATTGATTTTCCTTTGTCATATACAGTGTCGAGTGTCAAGCAGCCCTCGACACCAAGCCATGGACGACACACTACTGGAGGGGCGGGGGTGGGGTCCACGGACAGCACGGGTGTTGGTGACGGGAATTAGGATCCGCGCTAGGAGTTACAGTGTACAGGTGGTGGGTGTACTGGGGTCGCGTGGGGATAGAAACACTAGCCAGACCCCAGCCGGCAGCAGAGAGGAACAATGGACGGGGCGAGTGGAGGAGTGACGTCATCAGCCGGCGACCAAGTTGCAGCCGTGGCGGGAGGATTCAAACCATGCAGCTGGCTGTCATTTCGAGGACACTTCCATCCCGAAAATACAAGCCTCCCAATAAAAGGCGCTGGTTAACAGCCCTCTTCAGCTTTGACTTTGCTTGCATCTGGGCAACTATCCGACTTCGGGTAGAACTGTTGCATCGTGGAATAAACCAGGACTGATACACCGCTATCGTGCTACGTGTGTTCCCTGAGTCCCAGCACTTGCAGTCTAGCGGAGCCGAGAGGAAGTCAAAGTAGGTGGTATTCGGTTACACTGAGATTTCTCCCCGAGAAAAGATTTCTTTTAATTAAAAAGATAAACGGGGGAAGTTGGCAACTTGCAAAACAAAGCAGCTGTCACTAGCATCTTTCAGATAATATTTTAGGTGCCCCAGAAGTGCCAAGGGGATGTTAGAAGGCATCCTGAGAGTCGTGTGGTTCTCCTTCTGGACAGAGAACACTTTATTCCCTTTTGGAGGTAGGTTAGTCTTCCATGGCAGCTGTGCTCTCCAAGTTCTAGATGCACGCCCCCCAGCACCCAAACGTTTCCTGCCCCATTGAAAATTAGTAATATCTGCTTTTCTTCTCCCACCGAGAAGTGAAATTATCTCTCTGAGAGAATATTAATGCAAGGCATATCTTTTTGCAACAGTAAAAGCAGACAGTGCAAAAACAATTAAATGTTGGACAATTACAATGTTTAATGTTACGGTGTTATTATATTACATGTGCTGAAGGCATAAAATAATTCATGCATTTCTTGGGGACATCATGGTCAATCTGCTGGACAGGGAAGCATTTTGGCGATACACAAACCTGCCTATTTCTTGCTTTGTAGAAAGACTTTTAATTCATTTGCAAAATTCTTTGTTTTTTTTTCCATAATGGAATTGGGTATTGAAAAATTAGTTGCTTTGGAAGGAGGCTTGGGGGAGAGTTCTTTCTGTTTGGTTTGTCCGTGATTTTCTTGACGTATCTGACCTCACCCATTGATCAAAATGGCTACTTGGGAAGCGTTAAATTATAAACACACAGTAGATCCTTCCTTGTCTCCTGAAATTCTCTTTGGAGAATTACGTATAATAGGAGGGTTAGGGTTGAAATTAGTTTTGAGCAGCAAAAAGATCTTACAGATGTTCCAGCTTCATCCAACAGAACCCGCTGCAAGATTTTGGTTGGTGGTAAGAGGATGGAAATGAACAGCAAAAGAGTACAAAGTCACTTTTACAATCATTGCACTGTCAAACAGCAATTGGGAAATCAGAATAGGGTTCCCTGATGGAACTATTGCTGGAGCCTTTCCTTCTGATGAGTATAATCTGTTTCGGTATATATTTTGATAACTATATCGCTGTGTTTATGTAAAATGTTCGAGTTATCTCAAGGATATGACATTTTCTTGCCCAATCAAGTAAAGTACCCTTGACACAGCAATTATTACTACATCCTTGATACAGACTGTCTCGTCACTTTCTCTCACACAGATATACGCCCTTGCGTACATTTTTTTAAACCACGTCATTAGCATATTATAATTATAAGATCAAAGTATCCTGAGCCTTTGGATCTTGATCTAGAGAACTGTGTGAGAGAAAGGGAGAGAAAGAAGGTGATAATAGCTGTAGCACTCTTGCAAGAGTTGACTCATCAGAACAATATTAATAGCTTTTGCAATTACTTTACCTGCATCCAGCAGAAATCACATGGAGTCTTTCAGCCCAAAACAGAGAAAGGAGAACATTCTGTGGGTGAAATACAATTAAAAGAAAAATAAAATGAAAAAGAGGCCAGACCCTTCACAGTTGTATAGGGTTTAGAAATACAGGTAGTCCTCAACTTACATCAGTTCATTTAGTGACTGTTCAAAGTTACAACGGTACTGAAAAAAGTGACTTATGACCATTTTCACACTTATGACAATTGCGGCATCCTCATGGTTATGTGATAAACATTTGGATGCTTGGCAACTGACTCATCATGGTTATGGTGTCCCAGGGTCATGTGATCACCTTTTGCAACCTTCTGACAAGCAAAGCCAGTGGGGAAGCCAGATTCACTTAACAACCATGTTACTAATTTAACAACTGCAATGGTTTGTTTAACAACTGCTGCAAGGAAGGTCGTAAAATTGGGCAAAAATCACTTAAATGTCTCACAACAACAGAAATTTGGGATTCAGTTGTGTGTTATCTATATATAATTCTTATTGTGTTGCTACAGATTTTTTCAGTAATTGGTGGACTGATATTGTTTTGAAATTTTTTTATTTATTAAATTTAAATTCTACCCATCTGCCAGTTCAAGTCGACTCTGAGCAGCCAAGTAATCTTTAGATTCTGTTGTATCTTTTAAAAAAGATGCAGACACTAGCAACAAAATATGTTATTAGCTATACTGTTCAAAGAGGCGCAGTGGCTCAGTGGCTAAGAAGCTGAGCTTGTTGATTGAAAGGTTGGCAGTTCAGCGATTTGAATCCCTAGTACCGCGTAACCGAGTGAGCTCCCGTTACTTGTCCCAGCTTCTGCCAACCTAGCAGTTCGAAAGCACGTAAAAAATGCAAGTAGAAAAATAGGGACCACTTTGGTGGGAAGGTAACAGCGCTCCATGTGCCTTCGGCGTTTAGTCATGCCGGCCACATGACCACGGAGACATCTTCGGAAGGCGCTGGCTCTTCGGCTTTGATACAGGGATGAGCACCGCCCCCTAGAGTCGGGAACGACTAACACATATGTGCGAGGGGAACTTTACCTTTACCTTTATACTGTTCAAGATGTTGGAGATTGTTATGACTCCTAACTTGTTCATCTTCATATGGCATGTTAACTGTTCTGTGAAGCGCACTCTGTGTGTTCTGTCAGCTTCTTCTTTCTCTGCTGTTTTTGTAGGGTGGAAGCTGCCTTCCGAAACCTCAAATCTCAACAAAGATATGTATATATGAATGTGTTTTGAATGAGAGTTCTGCAAATTGCCCCTTGAGGCCTCGAGAAGGGAAGAGGATACCCTTAATCTCACTTTGGAGGGGAGGGGAAAAAGCTGTTTCCATGGCATTCAGCTTAGTAGGGCAAAGGACTCTTGATTGACAGATGCTTTTCCGTCTTTTTGGGGTTGGGGAATTGTCTGGCTGAAGGACTTAACCCTGTGAAGAGAACTACCCTTCTCTTTCAAAGGATTGGAAGAAGCAGTGGAAACAAAGATGCTTGGCAATAGCAAAACTGAAGTCCAGGATTTTGTATGAAGGTGAAGACTGAGGTTTCGTTGATGAGGCAGAGCTGTGAGAGACTACAGCTATGGCCAGAAGTGAGGCATGGATCTTGGAACTCAAGGCGGTTTTGGAAGTGGGTGGTGGAGAGGGCCCAAGGAAAAAATTCAAGTGGAATCTGATTTATTCTAGTGACTGACACAGAGCCAAGTAAGTCAGGTCAGGGCTCTGTGTTTTCTGGGATACTAAGCAAAATTGAGGACCTGGATCCTATTGAAGTCTAACATTGCTCTACTCTGGAAGTTAGTCTGTGACCAGGCTGAAGGAATGATGTTCCTCCAGATCTTGCTAAACTGTGATTCCCAGCAGCCTAGACAGTATAACCAGTGATGGGAGCTGCTGGGAAGAGTCCACAACATTTGGAAGTCCCATAGGTTTCCCACCCTCCATTTATAATGTAATTTGGCAATCCCTGGGCATAACTTTCAAGGCATTAATGGTTGAACTGAAAAGGTCTGGTTTAGAACCCTAAAGGCCACTGTGAGTTGCATGATAGCCAAAAGGCAAGATTAAAATATTTACTATGTAAGTCCTTGACTTACGACCACAAGTGAATCCAAAATTTCCATTGTTAAGTGAGTTTTGCCCCATTTTAAGATCTTTTCTGTCACAGTTGTTAAGTGAATCGCTGCATATTAAATTGGTAACACTGTTGTTAAGTGAATCTGCTTTCCCCATTGACTTTTCTCGACAGAAGGTTGCAAAAGGTGATCACATGACCCTGGGACATTGCAACCATCATAAACGCGAGCCAGTTGCCAATGGTTGTAAGTCAGGGGTGTCACACTGGTGGCCCGCGGGTCGGTTGCGCCACACCCACCCCAGCTCCACGCGGGGGGAAAATACATTGCAACACATCACGTGATGGCAACTTGACGTTGCAAGTTTGACACCCATGTTGTAAGTCAAGGCCTACCAGTATTGGCCATGGCAGAAGTTATCACAGCAACTGAGTGCTTTGCAGGTTCTGCTTATTCTGAATCCAAAGAGGAAAGGTATTCCTTAATTAGCTTTCACTTCACAGACATTCCAAATGAAATTCCTCCTGACTTCATGATTACGGTGTTAGCTAACTGCTGGGTGTGTTATCTGTGTGGAAATCCAGAAGGAGTCACTTACAGGCCAGAATCTGGGTGGGCCTCCTCAATACTCAAGCATGGGATTCCTGCCATAAACTGAAATGCAAGCCATTTTGGGGTGGGTGTGTTTTTTCAACCAGAGAATATGTGTAAGAGTTCACATGGTCCGATTTCAGTGAGAGAGGAAACGTTTTTTTTCCTGGTGTCTCTGAAAGGCTTGAAAACAAGCTGCGTAAAATGTAGGGTTAGGAGCAGGCACAGGAGGGGTTTCCTCGCGTTTCCCTGCATCCAAGCGTCAGTCTTGGGCTGCTGCTGTGCATCTTGGTGGGCGTGCTGAGTAAAGGTGAACAGCATTGATTTTTGCAGGTTAATGATACAGAAGTTAATTATCCTGCAAGGGCCTCTGCTGTTGAGCAGAGTTCAGTAGCAAATTTGCAATCATGACATGGGTGAGATAATTAAAAGCTTGACAAGATCCAGACAAATAGTTTTAAACAGTGATAAAGGTGACCTTTAGTGGAGGCAATTAATTGTTCATATACTGTAAATGAGAAGAGAAAAATCTCTGCTTGGAAGCATCATGTGCCTCTTCCCCCTCCCCCACGCCTCAGGCTGAAGATGTCCTGCCTTTATAGGCATTTAAGAGGAACCTTATTTCTCAGTGGTTGTTGAGGGTTTTTTTTTGTTTTTTGTTTGGCATTGTTGGGCTGGGAGAAGGAAACCCTGGCAGGGTTTCAACACCCTTATTTTACATTCACCTCTCTCCTCAAATATATGTTTTATTCCTTAATGTGGATGCAGCATAGCTTTGATCACTGTGCTTTCAGATATTGCTGGGAGAATTACACCCAGGGTTAAAAAAAAATAAAAAATAAAGATGCCAGCCACAACTGTGATTGAAACTCTTTCCCCTTTTTTGTGTGTGTCAAATACACGAAGCATAGAAAAAGGGGGCAGGGCTTTAGTTACTTTATTTTTTTGAATTCCCCTGAATCCCCTGCTTGATGCCACTGATGGTAAAACCATCCAAATAAGCTCCTTTCATTCTTTTGCAATCTTCTTGGTAGAAAACAGAATAGGCCAGTTGCCTGCAATTATGGGTGAAGCTAATCTGAAGTGCCAAGTGGTTGATTCCTTCTTGGGCGATCTCATCACCGATAGGATAGTTTCGCCTTCTGTCTTGCTCTTCCTCTAAGGATTCATGTATAGACACCAGCTTTATGAACAAACAAATTTAAAAAAAACTGGTAATTTAAATTATATTCTATAAATTAAGTTATATAAAATGGAAGCCCCAAAATCAGAAGGAGTCTGGTAGCATGACTAATGACTAAATAGTAAACAGCATAAGCTTTCTTGAACTGTAGCTCGTTTCATCATATAGTGGTTAAACTGATGTAGGGTTTAAATTGAGATGAAGCAAGAGAAGAAGACAAAGGGCGACTAATATGCAGTTGCAGGTTACATGCGAGACAGATTACAAGTAACCTCATCTCTTAGCAATTGCAATGTGTTGCATTGTGTTTATTAAGGACCTCTGAGTGAGCCAAAGTGATATACATGAGGTCTGCCTTCTCTTGATGATCGCTTAATGCTGATGTAGTTTCAGGTTTTGTTTTTTCCCCTAGAACAGCTTCCTTGAGGTCTGTAATCAAGTTTTGTAATGGGTCTTTAACCCATTACAATTATTAATTGTTGAGGCACTTGTAATCTGTCTCACATGCAACTTGCATCTGCATAACCAACCGGTCATACCCCTCTTTTCTTCCCCTGCCTGACCCCAATTTAATCCTACATCAGTCAGGCCACTCTATGCGACTGATAGAGCTGCAGCTGACAAAACACATTGCCTGATAATGTGTTAGTGGAAAAATTGTTATCAGGTTTCTGATTGCTGGCTACTATTTATTAGTATGGTTCTTCTAGGTGTATAAAATGAAAGCCTAGTATTTGCAAGTCTGCATTAAAAAGTAAGGCCAAGATGTGTTTTAGATCCAATTTTGTAAAAAAACAAAACAACTTGATTCTTTATGACATATTTTCCTAGTGACCTTTATCCTGTTCCTCCCTCCACCCCCCAACCCCCCTTTCATATTTATTATTCCCTTCATTGTTCTCTTGTTTTGATCCAGGCAGATGTTGTTTTCCATGAGAGCGATGTACCTTGGTTCTTTCAGGGGTGGGAGAGCGACACGCAATTACATTTTATTGCTGTAGAAATAGGATGAAAGATTTAGGTGTAAGGGTTTTTTCCCCCTCTTTTTCTTAACATTGATTAAGACCTTGAGTACTGTGGTACTGTGTTGATTAAGCCCTTACCCCCCCCCCCCCCAAGCACTTAAGTTTAGCTCACCTCCTCTGATCTTGTTGCTTGGTTGCTATCATTTTCATGTAAGTACCTGCCATTTCTCTTTATGCATCAGAGAATGACCCAAGAAAATGACTTCTACTTGTACTGTTGATTGTTTTTCTCAACAGATTTTGCTGGCAATTGGCCCTTGTGTTTAGGAGATCCCTTTTCGCCTTTCTCTTAATATTTGCAAATAAAGTCCGTTTCCTTTTATCTTTCTTCTTATCCATCTGGTGGGGTTTTTTGGCAGATGCTTGTCTAGGAGCATGTGTGGTATATGCTGATCTTTGGAGGAAGAAAGAAAATAAATTTGTTCCAGATGTCTTTCCAATGTATGAAATACATTTTGTGTTCCTTAAGTTATTATGTCCTTTGGATATTGCTGTTGCAAGTGATAATCTCTTTCACAAATTATGTAAAAATAAGACAGGTTAACTTAAGCCACATAGTGGCTATCATAAGACATCCAGCAGTGGGGTCCCAAAAGTTTAACACTGCTGATCATGTCTGTAATCACCACCAGAAATTATCATGCCAACATCCTTATCTGTGGTTCTTGGCCTCATCTGGTGTGGGAAAAGGTTCAGAAACTTGGGAAGATGTAGATAGCCTTCTTCAGTACATAGAAAGACTTGAATTGTTTGGAGAAGTATGCTGGTTAATATGCAAGAGCAACACATTTCTATATCTCATATATGCCAGGCTTGACTTGAATGAGTGGTAGCAAAGTATTAGAGGCTATCCTATAAAATAATGGCATTTTTACAACATGAAGAGGCTATTGTGAAGTTTCCCAAACTCTGAAAGATAGATACTGTAGGACATATTCATAGTCATGACTATCAAATGAGCTTCTAGGTTGTATGGGTATTTTAATTTTTATTTCCTGAATTTAAGATCAACAATCTTAACAATAAAACTGCTTGGTGGTTTCATTCTGTCTGCTGCAATTACAATACAAAGACTTGCTGTAAACTAATAGAAAATGTTACAACAGGGTCATCATATTCTATGATAAAACAATGTCAAACTGCTTGCACTTTGATATGAAATTGCCAAATGATTAAATTAAAGCTATATAGTTATAAAGCTATAAAGCTATGAAAAAATGCAGTTGTTTGACATAAAAAAGTCATTTGCCAGAGCCTATTGCAATATATATATGTGTGTGTGTGTGTGTGTGTGTGTGTGTGTGTGTGTGTGTACTTTGAATTAAAGCAACTCAAAAAATGACCATGTGTGAAAAAATGGTTTGATTTGAAAGCCATGGTTTAGCACTCTGTTATGAACCTGGAATGATACTGATGTTTTATGGGTAGAACAATCCCAAATAGATCAAGTTATATGCTGATCCTGGATTAGATTATCTATGAAAAACTTCATAGATAATTAAGGATTGTCTCTGAAGAATTTAATCGAGTGTCAGACACTGTGCTGGTTTCTAAACACAGTATGCTAAATAAGAAAGAAACATTGTCAACCCCGTAATCCAGTTTTTCTTGAAAACTGTACCAAAATTCCAATCTTCCTTTCCTAATTATGTCTTGTAATTATGAATATTTGAAAATGTGAAGTATAGACTTGCCTGGTTTCTTACAACTCCTTTCTGTGGCTTAATCCCTCTAGGCCTTGTAGATTTAATACCCTTCCCCCTCCAGTTCTGCAGAATAGGTTTTCAATTTTATTTGTTAGTTCCATAATTTACCAAGAAATTACACTACATATGAACAGCACCTCCCACTCATATGTGAATCTAAATTTGGCAGTAGTAAAAAAACCTCATGTAACTTTCTATTTTTTTCCTACTTAACTACTATTAATACATCTCAATTTCACTAGTCCTGACTTAAATAGAGGATAATACTTACTCATTTTAAGGCAGACATGGTTGGGGCTGTTTGAATCCCCAAGGATGCTATTCAAGGAACCTATTGCAGCGGGCAGATGCCATGACACAGAAGACAACATGCCTGCTAGGTCCCATAAAATGGTACTTTTATAAATAGGACTTGAAGCAGGCCAAATCTATTAGACCTTATAGAATAGAAACAATGGAGAACAATTGTTCCTCAAATTGCTATGTCCTATGCTGTGTAGGGCTTTGTGAATGATAACCAGCACCTTGAATTGCACCTGGAAGCCTACTTCGTCTTCCACGTAGAAGAGGTCTTACATGGATGTACCAAGGCACACTCATTTGTGCTGCTGTGTTCTGGACCAGCTGTAGCTTCTGAGTGTTCTACCAGTGAGGCCTCTTGCATAGCTCATTGTAGTAGTCCATATGTGAAGTAACCAGGACATGATCTTGAGGAAACAGCAAGTACACAACATGAAACTGCACAAAAGCCTTCCTGGTCACAGCTGTTTATCTGTTCTTTGAGCTGTGAGTCCAGGAAAACCTACAAATTGCACAGCAGCTATGTCTGAGGAAATACAATCCCATTCAGAATTAAGGATGGAAAATTGCCAGAATAAGATGCTCTATGAACTGGACACACCCACTTGGATTTGCTGGGATTCAGTTGAAGCCTGTTCCAATCAGATTCAGATTCCAACAGCCTCCTGGCCTGGGACAACAACATAGCCAGGGATTTTGATACAAAGCTGAATATCATCTGTGTAATGATGATAACTGATCCCATGCTGATGGATGACCTTCTAATGGCTTCATGTAGACATTGAAAAGTCTTCCTGCTCTGATCCTCCAGAAATCCATAGATCTCCTTCTCCAGAACTCATTCTGATACCTGAACCACAAAATGATGCTAATCACCAACCCAACCAGAGTCTTCTAGTCCATCCATCTAAAAACCATACACTGATACCTTCTGAGCCTACAACCAGCAGTTACACACAGTCACCATCTTTAAAAAAAGAATTAATAAAAACAAAACAAAACAAAACACTTCAGAGTCCTCAAAAACATCCAATTGTGGTGGAATGTAGTCTGTATTCCCAGGAGGGAGGGAGTGCATTCAAGAGGAGTGAAAGATATTTTGAGTGGGTGGAAAAGAGTCAGAACAGCTCCATCCTAGAAGTTCTTGGAACACATGTTTAATGATATGAGTAGTTTGCTTTAGTTTGGCAAGGTTTTGTTTATGGGCAAGGAACAATAAATGAAATTGCTTAGAAGAACCTCTGCATGTCTTCCTTGGGTTTTGGAGTCTGACATCAATATAATATTAGTCTTTGCCCATCTGAGCTAACCATTATTCATTGACAGTTGTGTTATATGTTACCTGGATATTTCTTTGTGTTTTGTTTGTTTGTAGGTATCATCTTCAGTTCTGGGTTAAGGGGGGCGGGCTGAGTGGATGGATAGAATTTTCACATACAGTGGAGGGTAGTTTGGTTTTTTTTTTATTAAATTGTTTATGCATGTTGTGCTAAAAGATCTACCACCAGAGCAGAAATTGACTTTTCAACTGTTAATGTGGTAATTAGTACTAGTATACTCTTGGAATTAATTTGAAGGGGAAAGCAAGGAATAAAAGTCAGGTTTGTTCATTTATTCGTATCAGAAGCATCACTATTAAAATAAGGCATGGTATATGACATAAAATTAATATAAAATACAAGATTAAAATATGTACAAATTAAACAGATCTTGCCCAGAAACTAGCAACACTAATTGTGTTCTGTTGTGCTGCCTCAAGTGTACTCTGACAGATACACATATGTATTGTCTGCATGTCACCACAATTGCAAAAAGCAGAAGCCACCAAGATAGCCGCATTTGTTCAGAATGTCTCTGGATCCTGTTGTAGCCATGCACAGTCTATTCAATGACTTCCATACTTCCCAGCCTTTGTTAGACCCTCCATTGGTTCCATCCAGTGATGGTTCTTTGTAGCTTTCCATACAAAGATACTGTTTTTCTGTTTCAAATTCTTCAGTCTTCTGTTGACCTAAGAAAGCTTTTCCTGGATTTTAGTCTCTGATGAGCTGGTTACAGGCTATAGAGAGGGTGTTGTGTAGGTATTGATATTTGAGTCTCTCTCTGTATGCTGCTGCTACTTCTCTGTGAACAGCAGATGGGACAATGCTAGCTAAGTGATGGATCTTATCTAGAGGGGTAGGTTTAAGGCATCCAGGAAAAATTCTGTTAGTTTCGTTCAGAGCAACATCTATTTTCCTAGCTTTGTTGATTTATACCAGACTGGGCAGGTGTGTTTGCCTGCTGAGTAGTAAAGAACTAGAGCTGTTGCCTAAGGATCCAATAAATTGTCAGCAAATCAAATGATGATTGGATATCCTTAATTATAAGGGCTAATGGGGTCTAGTAGTAAGATGCTGACTTGGCAATAGGGAAACTCAGGAGAGGAGTTCTACCTCTCCTGTAGCCATGGAAGTTCACTGAGTGACTGCGGCCCAGACATTAGCTTTCAGTCCAAAAGATTGAATTGCTAAAAATGAGCAACAGATCTCCAAGTTGCATGGATTTTCCAGATTGTATTTATTTCTAAAGAAACAACTAGTGTTCATGCCTAGTCTCAACTGAAATGAAGACCTGCAACTTTAGAAATCTTGCTTCCTCCACAGTTGTCCGGAACTTGTATAGCTGGACTCTTGTGCATCTTTCGTTACACTATATTTCGGTTGGGGCAACCCATCTTGAGCTATAATGATTTTAGATGGCACGAGATTGATTTTGCAGTTTTGTTTCTACAAAACAAAGCTTGGAATATCAATATTTAAACTTTTGGTAATTTTAGTATATCCATTTTTGTGGAAATACCCCATCCCAAAAGACAAAGGAAAAAAATGGTTCCAAATGTTGATCTTGCCAGTCACTGAATGGCTTCTTGCTCCCCCTTTCCTTACTGAAGGAGTTGTTATCCTTTGACTTCAGCTCTTGGTAATTGCAGGAGATAGCCCGTGTCTTTGCTTTCCCCTCAAATAATAATTATTTCATTGGAATGAAATGGAATTTAGCAATTCAATTGCTGCTTATGGAATATTTTTTCAGCTTCCCAGTATATCCCACAGCCTTGAGATTTCCTAGTGGTTTTCCATCCAAATATTAACCAGCAGAACTCTGTTGAAGCCAGTCAAAGTTAATTAGATGCTGTGACCAGAACTGAATGTGTTAGATTAATGATGTAGCCCTTCAAAAAAAAAAAGAGCAGTTAAGCATGCACATCAAACGGAAGGGGAAAGAAACAGAGGGTATTTTCCTGCAATGTTCAATTTACTAATGTCAGCTTATTTGTTTTTCAACCTATACATCATAATTCCCAGATAATAAGAAAAGCTCCATTTAACTGATGAATTTTCTGCCTGCCAAGGTGAACACTGAATTCCTTCAAAAAGTCAAAGGGTAAGAATTGACTTTGCCCAATAAATCTGCTTATTGAGTTTTACTAAGCAGATTAATTGTTTGAAACATTTTACAAGGATTGTAAAATTACTTTGGTGATTTTGAAATATATCACGGAGTCATATATTACAGCACCTATAATTTTATAATCAATAACATAGATACTATTCAGGACTTTGCTCTATAAGATACAGCTTAGGCAATTGATAATAATAAAGGCATTAATTCAAATATACTGTCCTGTCTTTTAGGGGTAAAGTTATAACAGTTATTCTGCAATGCTTGCCTGATAGTCACTGATATGATTTGCTCTTGATATCCCTCAGTGGTGTTGTGATTCAATCTCTGTTAGGTCCCCATCTCTAAGATCCGTGGAGTTAAATGCAGTCATCTTATTGTTTACTTTGTAATGGTTTTATTAAAATGAGCAGAGCCAAAGGGATTTTTTTAAACAGGATGCTAGGATTAAATGGTCTGTGCTTTCAATGCACATGTGTGTATGTGGCAGAAAGAATGGGTGACTATAGGTTAATTTCCTTATCCTGTTAAAAATAGTATGAGCATAGATTTATTTCCTGTATTTATATCCCACCGTCATTATTTTTACAAATAACTAAAGGTGACTAACATATCCAATACATCTTTTTCCTCCTATTTTCCCCCAACCAAGTGAGGTGAGTTGGGCTGAAAGAGAGGGAGGGACTGGCTTTCATGGCTAAAGCAGACTAGAACTCATGGTGGCCCTCTTTCTAGCCCGGTACCTTAACTACTAGATCAAACTGGCTCTCAATTATATCAATTAAATATCTTGTATCGAAACAATAGGCTTGTGAATGTTGGAGGAGACAAGCAGTGGTGTCCTATTTTACTCATCACCTGCTTTCCAGAGATATCTGGTTGACTATTTTAAATAACAGAATGCTGGATTAGCACTTAGCACTTAGACTTATATACTGCTTCATAATGCTTTACAGCCCTCTGTAAGCATTTTACAGAGTCAGCCTATTGCCCCCAACAATCTGGGTCCTCATTTTACCCACCTTGGCAGGATGGAAGGCTGAGTCAACCTTGAGCCTGGTGAGATTTGAACTGCCAAATTGCAGGCAGTTGGCAGTCAGCTGAAGTAGCCTGCAGTACTGCACTCTAACCATTGTGCCACCGTGGCTCATTAGCAATGTTTTTGGCCAAAACATACCTTTAAACACTGACACTGACATCCCCTAAACTCCGCTGAAGATGTTACCTAGCCTGCTAATGAAAGGTTTGGAAACCAACCCACAAGCTCGAAGAACAAACCTTCACCCTCATACCTTTATTATTTTGAGGGACTAACAAGCTAACATTTTTGTAAGTCCCTTCCAGTTGATAGGTTACATCCGTGATGGCGAACCTGTGGCATGTGTGGCATGCAGAGCCATATCTGCAGGCACATGAGCTGTTGCCCTAGCTCAGCTTTCGGCTGGCCCCACCCACGCTGCCCCTTCCATCCACACGGCCCGTTTTGGATGCCAGGTAAGTACAGGGCTCGCACAGAGGCTCTGGGAGGGCATTTGCAGCCTCTGGGGGGGGGGGGGGAGAGGCCATTTTCACCCTCCCCAGGCTCCAGGAAAGCCTCTGGAGCCTGGGGAGGGCAAAAAACGGGCCTATTGGGTCTTCCAGAAGTCTGGAAATGGGCCGTTTCTGGCCTCTGGAGGCTTCAGGGAGGCCTGCTAGGCCCAAAATGAGGCACGGGGTGGGGTGGGGGTCATACCCGTGTGTGTGTGGGAGCATGGGGGGGGTCACATGTGCAGGGGGTGGGGCAGGGGGGTCATTGAATTATGGGTGTGGGCACCCAAAGAAAAAAAGGTTCGCCATCACTGGATTATATTATCAGGATATATATATACCAGTATAAACTGAGAGAAACCCCACTCCTTATTAACACTGATGATGTTACGTAGTTTGGGTAATGGAGTGTCTGCAAAATAAAACAACCAAGCTCAGAGAGCACCAAGGACCCAGATAGGTTATATCTTCCGTAATCACCGGCTAGCAGGCTGGATTGATAAAGGCCATCCTCAGTCTGTTTGTCTTCTGAAAACAACTACAGCACTTATCCCACGAAAAGACTTTCAAGTCAACCAACCATGGTTTTTTTTTCTCCCCAGCAAAAAAAGGTCATTTGCAAATCAATAGCATTGCCTTATAGGATTTAATTTTGGACACACAGTCACAGACACAATTCTCATTGAGTTTTAATTCTAAGCTTTGCACAAATCATGTTCTTATTTGTCTGCCTGATGCCCAAAGATGCCCAGTAGTCGTGTTAGTTAAATTCAGGCGGTTGTCACAGTTTGTGCACTGCTTTCTGGTCAGGTCTGTTGTCTCTTCATAGTGGAACATATGTGTTTCAACTTTAGTTCAAAGAATTACAATAAAATCACTCTTCCGTTTCCACTGCCTCTTTTCTTCCTGCCACGTTACAGTACTTTTAGTTCATGAAGAACAATAAATGGGCATCTCTAAATGTCTTTGCTTTGCAAGTTTACTTTGTCTTCAGGGCTAGCTTTAAGTTAGTGATGTTGTCATACCTATCATTTAATTTAAGCATGATTAAAATAGTAACCTCATTAGAATAGGGAACCTCCCCCCCTTCCATAAATGTTTATGAGACAGTTGGTTTCCATTTTATTTTATATTTTATTTCCCAATTATAAAACTGCAGCCTGTGTGTTATTGCAACCAACATTTCTACAATCTTGAGGTCGGGGAGGGGAGGGGAGAAGAAATATGTTATAACAAAATGACCAGAGGTGACAGGAAACATTGTGGGACAAGCATTACTCATGGATGAGTGATGTTAAGGTTACTTAGAAGGCAAAATTCTCTACATAGCTAGCACATTCAAATAATCAGGTCTGTGAGAGAGGAGACTTGGTAGCCATGTATGTCTCACTCACGCTACATATGTGAAGTCTATGGTTAATTGCTTTCCAGGATTGTGTAAGCAAATTTAAGCAGTCCTTCTTACATGTGGCAGAATGGCTGTTTCTGCCCACGCCAGTCAGCCATGTGTACAGTGAAGGGGCTTTACCAACAATGGTGAACCTATGACATGTGTCTCAAAGATGACACTCCATGCTGTTTTGGCTGACACGCCGGTGTTTACCAACACCCAACAACTATTCTGGAAAGCATGCCCTGTTCTCGTGTGATTTTCAGAGTTGCATAAGAACAGGATGTGTTTTCGTACACGTTTTGGAGGCTGCAAAAGAACATTCTCCAAAATTGCTTCAAGAAGGAAGGCCTACTGTGACCCAGAGTAGCCTCAGGTTGGCCTCAGGGGTCTGCTTGAAAAAGAGAGGACACTCTCAGAACAAAAAGAGAACATTACCTGGAAGTAAAAGACATGTGACAGATCCTGGGCCGGAGTGGCAGCTTTTATGGCCTATGAACTTCAACTCCCAGAATTCCTAGGCTAGCTATAATTGCCCACCTTTGTCCTGGGGAGTGTTGCATCATGGGAATGGCGTGAGGCAGTTCTTTTGAGTGACAGCCGTGGTACTAAGGGTGAAGTTAAGACACAGGCCGCTATTTCAGTCTTGGTGCTTCTGCATAGTGCCATTGTTCTGGATATGCCTAGATGAGGGGGAGATAAAGAATTGTTTCTCTTTTTGTTGGGAGGGGGTGATGTGCCAGCAGAATTAAACTTGGTACTTTACAAATTTGTAACATGCCATGCCCAGTTTCCAGTGTTTATTTCTGGTTTTCAGCAACAAATGCCTATTGGGAGAAAATGGATTTATATAATGACCATGGTGTTCATTTACTGACCACAAGGTTCACTTAATGGCCATTGTAAGAAAAATGGGTTGTAATTTCAAATCCAGTCACGTCATGCCTCAACGTATAACAACAATTTAGGAGTGTAATTCTGGTCTCAATTCTGGTGGTAAGTCAAAGACTACCTGTATTCATCCTATTGCTTCTAGGGCAGTGATGGCTAACCTTTTTGCCACCGTGTGCCAAAAGCGGGGGGAAGGCGGTGGGGTCACATGCACGCATGCCCACACCCATAATTCTATACACCCCGCCCCCCGTGCTCCCCCCGCTTTTGGCACGTGATGGCACGGTGGGTCTGGTAGGCTCGTTTTTTGCTCTCCCCAGGCTCCAGAGCCTTTCTAGGAGCCTAGGGAGGGCAAAAACGGCTTTCCCCATCCCCCCAGAGGCCTTCTGGAGGCCAGAAATAGTGTGTTTTCTGACTTCTGGTGGGTCCAGAAGGCCCGAAAATCAGCTGGCTGGTGCACGCATGTGTGCCGGAGCTGAGCTCGTGTGCCCACCGATATGGCTCCGCGTGCCACCTGTGGCACCTGTGCCATAGGTTCGCCATCATGGTTCTAGGGGATTCAGCTTGAATCCCGTTCAATGTTGAGTAATGTAAAGAAACATAGGTTTGCTTCACAGATGTTTAGATTGAATTGTGCTGCTAGTCTGTTTTTCAATTGGGTTGAGCCTTGAAAGTGCTCAAAGTGAAAATCATCTTTTTATTACCTCAGAGACTACATAGCTGGGTTAATGCCATGGATGCTTGGTGACTAATGTTGTAGCTCAAAAAGCTGTCTTTAGAGAGAACTGGAAGTGGGATTCAGTGTGTTCTGTCTGACCTGCAGGAAGGTCTTGGAGATCAGTATAAATCTCATGTCCCAGAATTCCTCCACTTCTGCGCTTATCATATCTTAAGCAGGAGAAGTACAGCCATGTGAATAAATGATGTCATGCATTGTTCATTTAAGGTTATATTTACCTACTTTTAAGAACTGCTTAGGATCAGATGATATTTACTGTCCTGCTACATAACGCCATAGAACTCAAAGTGGGTGTACTTTCTTTTTCACAAATGGCTGTATATTCCGAGAAGAGTCAGTCAAGCCAAAGCAACATTTTTGGGCTCTTTCATAACAAATTCAGCACATGAGAAGAATGGGTGGCATCATGGGAAGACTTTCCTCCTTTCCCTTTATTAGTTCAAGTTTAAATATCTTGTTTCAACCAGGTATTTCCCATTTTAAACTGGCAGCTGTCCAGCATGCAAATATCCGCATGGATATTTGCGCAGATTATTCTTTTATTTTTTACTTGTTTAGAAAGACTACCAGAAAAAGAAAAGTAAGGGTGAGAGTCTACCTTCATAATTGTTTATTTTAACTTCAAATGTGTGCCTGAAATTGTGTTAATCATAATTCTTTATTTAAAGTCCTGGAGAGGAATAAATAGAAGATTACAGATTTTATTTTGAATTGCTTTTCACTGTCGGCAATTATCAGTTGTGTTTCACAGGCGGAATAAGTCCAAAACTACCATTGAAGGATAACATATTTTTTTTTAAACAAAAGGTTAGTTGTAGTTTTGCTTGGGAAAATAAAAGGTTTTTTTTCCCCCATTTCCAAACAAAACAATTAAAATATGCATTTCTTCTTCCAGATCACAGCCTAAACAGACCTAAAATATTTCCTCTAATTTAGAAAACGTTGATTAGATAGATATTTACTTTTCATAAATAAAAGGATGGGATGTTGAAACTCACCCACCTGATTCATCAGCTGCTGCTTTTTTTTTTTTTGGTGGTCTGGTAGCTGGAATCAAGTGAACACTGGAAATGTTCTGTCAGTGTTTGCAATTGGCCTGCTTTTTCAGATGCGACATAGTTACATGTTCAAACTGGGTTGCCATGGCATTCTGACATGACTTGGCAAGATACACAGATGAAGAATCAAGCATCTCCAAGTGGTGGTAGAATGTGAAAAAGGGATGGGGGGGGGGAGGAATGGGGAGATTAGCAGCATTTTTGTTTTGCCAAGTACTGTACAGTGAAGATGTCTCTGATACGTATGTCTCAATTTAAATGTAAAATATACACATGGCTGCAGTCCTAAAACCAATAATGGCAGAACCATTGGAATAAAAAAGAAAAAGGGAAAAAAAGAAAGGAGGAGAGAGACAGTGAGGCTCTTTGGAATAAATGGATTTGTATTGCAGGCAGTTTTCCAGTTCTCTGGTGAAATGTTTCATTGCAAAATGCAAATTCCCTGGTTCTCAGAACTGGCAACTGCAAATTTTCAAATGTAATTGAGTTAAAACCTTCTGAGTAAAGCCATTAAATGTATAGTTATGGGTAGTACCAGCACAAAATGGTTTGCAGATGCTTCTTTACTCCCTTAAATACTTTGGAATAAACCATGAAAGATGCTCAGAATAACAATGGAGATTAAATAGCAATTTATGGATGCATAATTTTGCTTACTCATTGAAAGACACTGAGACCCCAGATGGAATCCAAGTAAATATTGCAACTCCTACCTCATCCCTCAAATTTTGTCTTCAAAATGTATACATTATAGGACAGGGGATGCAGAGTGAGGTTTCATTAGATTAAAATCTGTTGTAAATCATTGTGCAGTTGTAAATTTACAGTTGTAAATTGAGGTGCACATATGACCGGACCCATTTTTCGGACATTTTTCCTGGCAGTTGTTAAGCAAATCATCCGATCATTAAGTGAATGCTGTGGTCGTTAAGCAGGCCCATTCTTTCCAAATAGTAGTTTTTGCCAGAAGCCAGCAATAAATCAATCAGAAACCAGCAAAAAATGCAGGAAACTGGCAAAAAGAATCACAAATTATGATCACATGACTGTGGAACACTGCAACTGATCATGAGAGTTGCCAAGCACCTGGAATGTGGTCATGTGACACAAAGGGAGGGATGATATATTACAATAGCCAGAAGTGCTTTGTGAGCCATCAAAGTACCTGTTTTGAGCCTGTTGTAACACTGAATGGCCATAGATTAAGGACTACTTGTATCTAAAGCTCTTTTAGGTCTTAGCATCCTTCTTTAACCTCAACTCCTTCTGAACTTTCACTTGCCTAACCCAGCTCTACAATTCTACAAAGAGGATCAATTTAGTGACTTTTTGACTGTTTTAGTAAGCTGTTTAATTACTTAAGCTTCTTCTACTTTCCTCTATTTTCTACCTCATTGAAAGATTTTTGCAATTATACATTTTAAAATCTTAGGAATTCCTATCAATCTTGATGTTCTTTTTTCCCATTAACTTCTACTGCCATATGATCTACTTTCATTATTCCAAGATAATAATAATAATAATAATAATAAAGCCTTCTGTCTCTTTCTTCAATGTTCCGGT
>WNWU01000006.1:20103234-20200020 GCA_012654045.1 Ptyas mucosa
CCTGGTTATGGCTGACCAACGGAACATTGAAGAAAGAGACAGAAGGCTTGATTCTTGCAGCCCAGGAACAGGCCATCAGAACGAATGTAATCAAAGCCAGAATAGAAAAATCTGCTGATGACCCCAAATGCAGACTCTGCAAAGAAGCGGATGAAACTATTGATCATATACTGAGCGGTTGCAAGACAATAGCTCAGACTGACTACAAACAATGCCATAACACAGTCGCTCAGATGGTCCACTGGAACTTGTGTCACAACTACCACCTGCCTGTAGCAAAGAACTGGTGGGATCATAAGCCTGAAAAAGTGGTCGAAAATGAGCATGCAAAACTACTGTGGGACTTCCGAATACAGACTGACAAAGTTTTGGAACACAATACCCCAGATATCACGATTGTGGAGAAGAAAGAAGTGTGGATCGTTGACATTGCCATACCTTGTGACAGCAGAATCGATGAGAAACAACTTGAAAAAGTCACCAGATATCAAGACTTGAGAATCGAACTGCAGAGACTCTGGCATAAACCAGTGCAGGTGGTTCCAGTGGTACTCGGCACACTGGGTGCTGTACCTAAAGACCTAGACAAACATTTAAAAACAATTGGCGCTGACAAAATCACCATTGGTCAGCTGCAGAAGGCTACCTTACTGAGATCTGCTCGCATAATCTGCCGATACATCACGCAGTCCTAAACGCTTGGGAAGTGTTCGACTAGTGATTTAGGATACGAAATCCAGTATGGTCATCTTGTTTGCTGTGCATACTGTCAACTTAAGTATAATAATAATAATTCCTTTGTTAGAATCCAAGGTACATATTGACAATGCTTTGTTTTACTTTCCATTAAAATGGTATAAGGTTCATTTGTTTATTTAAAAAAAACAGGATTGCAAAATTCTTTTATTTTTATATCTGAGCAGGGGCATTCAGTACAATTCTTCTTCCAATTCTTTTGTCCATAAAAAACATTTTATACTTTAATTGCTATATTTCAGTCATGGGAGTCACCCCACCAGCTCTCAGTTTTATCTACTGACACTAATTTGTAAGTCTCAAAAACATTCTAGTAATCTTGACTTGACCCATCCATCTTAAGTAATGTCTTACCCTTCTCCTATCACCATTTTTAAAAAAACTATAATCATTTAAAATTATCAAAACCCCATATCATATGCCCAACTGTGTAAGGTTTTGCTTCCTCATCACTGCCTCAAGGAAATTGGCCACTTGTGGTGTAGAACTGATTAATTGCCTCTTTGCAGACCACAGCAAAATCTATAATTCAGTCTTTCTCACTGTCCAGTTTTTACAGTCATATATTACAACTGCTGAAAAGAACATTGCTTTAAGTTTTCTGTTTTTTGGGGGTTGAGTATAATAATATCCCTTTCTTTCATGAATTTGTCTGTTTTTCTAGTATTGCCTTCTTCATTTGTTTTCTTACTTTTCCAGCACATTGCCCTTTTTTATCTATTCCTGAGCCAAGAAAATAAAATTATTAAACCACCTTCACTTGCTACCCCTCAAGTATAAATTCTCTTTTGAGTTTATTTCTCTGCATAGGTTGATATGCCTTGGTCAGGCTGTAGCGAAAACTTTGGTTTTATGAAGAATGTGGGCAATAGCTTAGTAATTCATGCATTTTCTTGCTTCTCCATTTTTCAGTGTACATATACATTACCTTTTCCAGTATTGGGGCCTTGCAGCCTTATTCCGTATTTGTTGATATAGAAGTGTTAGTATTTTCTTCAGCTTTAACATTTTTGTGGGTAATTTCATCTGTATCTGATATTTTTATGGTAGACTGCTGTTTGTTTTCTCTGCCGTACCTCAGTTTTTACTGCAATTGGTTCCTCAGTGTATCTGATCTTGTTTGCCATAAGTTTCAGTTCAGTTTTTTCATCTTTTTAATATTGTTTGACTCTTATCAGATATTTTCCTTGAATATGTTGACTATGCTAACTTACCAGTGAATTTTTATGTAATCTTTTAAAGACTTTTTGTCCTTTTCTTGTTATATTCATCCATTTCTTGACTGTCTTTATTGATATATATTTTCTTGTTCTTTCTTCCATTATATTGATAGTCTGGGTTCTGTTGTCACACATTTTTCTTTTTGCTGAAAGCTTTCATCCTCTTTCTTTTGCTATCATGACAGCAGGTGCTAAAATCCATGTGGATCTTCTTTTCTTTGAATTTTTGGGGGATACCTTTTTCCACTTTGTATTTCACAATATCTCCTAGCATTTCTAGGCTGACTGGATTGTCCCTGTCGTATTATATAATTTATTTGATTCGGATGCTATTTATCCAGCAATGCTCATGTGTAGAGTTGCATTTCTGTTGTTTGAAACAGGTGTTGACAAAGATCCTCTTCACAGAACTTTATGAAAAATATTATAAAAAAATTGCCTTATTTGCTTATCCAATCCAGATTTCTCAGCTTATTCAACTTTTACTCAACAAAATAGTGGTACAAGCCTTCTAGAGAATGTACTGCTTTCATGCCTTGAGGAGAGATGCTTTTCATGGCTGACATACTTTTCAAGGTAATTCTTTGCCATGCTTTATAAGGTCCTAATTTGTTAACAATTGGATGGAAGATTCTGTTGCAGTAAATACTTTTTCTTAGTGGAAAAAGTTCATTAGAGTCCGAGTTGGGGATGTTTCTTTTCTCCATGAGAAAAGGGAACTGGGCTAGTTAGGGGTTCCTGGGAGCCAGGAGTGACAGCTAGCATCTTCTCTGCCATGTGGGAATATTGTTTGCCCAAAAGATTTCATAGAATACCTGGCACTGGTTGCTGCCTTGGCAGAAGGCACCAGGCAGAAGTAGGATGCTGGCTCGTTGCCTGACACAATAGGTTCTTAATCACTGGATCCAAGACAAGAGGAAAGATTTGCAGTGACAGTTGTGAGCCATTGAAACAAAAGCGCAAGGAAGAATTGAAACCCTTTCTTCCCTTTGGCAAACAAGGGCTTGCAACTGAACGTCTTATACTAATTCCCAAAGGGGAAGAAAACACTGGAGTATTGTTACTTTTTCACAGGGCAGCACAGTGTTGGCTTCAGCATCTTGTCCCTGTTGGAAAGTAGGATCCTCATTAGGAGGGTGACAGTCATTTGTTGCAGCCATTGTCTGCTGTCTCTGCCATTGTAAGAATGGGTATGTCTCCTACCCTTCCTCCTTTTGTTTAGCCTCTCCCAAGTAAATAATTCACCAATTAGTACTTGGTCCAGATTTGACTTTCCCAATATGGTGTCCTGCAGAGTTATAAGACTTACTCTTATCTTCCTTCTTTCATAATGGGCAGGAGATGATGGGAATTGACTAGCACCTGTTTAGGGAAAGCTATTGCTATCATCATGTCAGAAGCACTGAAGCAGTTCCAGGTTGAAAGGATTAGATCACCATTACTTGGGAGATGTCCATGTTTCCATGCCTACTAAAGTGGTATCCATTTAAATACTTGCCTGCTTTCAAACTGCTGGGTTGGCAGAAAATGGAGCATGTGACAGTTCACCCCATCCCAGGCAGCAACTGGGTCTCAAACATGAGCCTGCCAATCATCAGCCCAGCATCCTAACCTTGTGAACACCACGCTCTTTCTGGGGGAGTCCGATCTAGAGGGGCAATTTGGAAGGGAAAATGAAAATTGTGTTCTCTTTCCTACTAAACCTTGTTGTCATGAAACACTGTCCCTTTTTAATTAATTTTGGAGTGGCACTGCATAGGCCTCTGCCCGAAATGAAGTATCTATGGATAGCCAACGCATAGATATAATTGGAAAAAAACATGAAATCTAACAACAGAAGACTTAAGGTATATTGTACTTTTCAGGCACAGATGCATATCATAGTTGGGGGGTGGGGAGAGTGGGAAGAAAAGAAATATAAGCCTTTTTTCACAGAGTTAGTTCTCAACTTATAGAAGCTGCCCATTACAGTTGTAAATTGTAACAGTTGTAAAGTAAGTCATCACATGACCAATCTGACCCAACACAAAGTAAACACCAGTTTTCAATGAAAATATTGTAAATGACTATCGTGGCTGTGGGATGTTGCAAAAAGCTATAATTGTGGGCCGGTTGTTGAGCACCAAAAATGTGGTCATGTGACGTGGGGAGTTGAAACTCCGGACCCTGATTATGTGCCTATGCCTGAGATCCTGAGTGTGTGAAGGTCCCTGTTTCCTGGATTATAATGATTTATATGAATTATTATAACTATGAATTATAATACTCTGTTGTCGTATGTATTTAATTTTTATTGTATTGTGATTATAATTGTTCTTTAATTGGTTTTATGATTTTTGCCTCCCAGAGTTTACTTGTTTGAGATAAGCAGATTTACTCAAAAAGATTGAGTAAATAAATAAGCCAAATAAAATGTTTTTGTTAGATTTGTAAAGATCAGTTGTGTTATCATACATTTTTATTTTTCTGTCTATAAGTTCTTGCACATACTTCTTAAACGGCCTAATATAATATAGGAGATTGCTGCTTGTTCCATGTGTAAGAAGGGACCTCTTCTGAAAGTTATGTAATATTTTATAATGGTTTCTCTGGCAGCTAGTCTTAGTGCAGGTAATGGATAAAAAATTCTTTTGACATTTTGAACCGTAAGAATATGACATGCTGAAAATTGCATTTTTCTTGGCAGATTTGCTTTTTCTGAGTAAAGCCAAAGTTCACAGATTTTTGAAGCAGAATTCTTTATCTCAGCTATGCTCTTTTGTGGGATTTTCTACATAAAGAAGCAACGCCTCTTTTTGAGAATTTTGTTTTCCTCTTTGCTTTTAGTATCCATATCTATGAATCTATGGCCAAAGAAGATGTAAAGTTTTTTCTTTAAAGAAAATCAACTACAATTACACAATTATTTCACTTTTTTCTTCCATTTTTATACTTATTTCTCAGGATTGGACTGAATAGGTCTCAGAATTTGAGCAGTGGCTTGGCTATAATTAATAATTGCCAGCATCACATAATAGGTACACCTGTATGCTGAAGTCACACATCTCTTTACTAAGAGGATAGCCGTTCAAACTTGTGTAAGTAGAGCTCTTCTGTGTTTTCTTAGAAGAAAGTACCAATTAATTCAATGAAACATAATCATTAATTCAAGGAAAAAATGCTCATAACTTGTGGTTTTAGTAACATTGGTATAGCTGGCTTCCAGGTGGAAAAAATGAAGAGCAGGGATAACACTGTGGAAGACAACTATAACCATGCGGTGAGCTCACACAGTTGGAGTATCTCCAGATAAGGAGAAGCTGAAGAGACTGCCCGTGTGTGCTTTGGAAGGCAGTTCCTTGCAAGGAAGCCTGCAGAGTCACTACTCTGAAGAAGAAAGATCATGTTTGTAACCTCAGCCAGTTACCTCTATAATAGTCACTGATCTAACTCCATTTGCATTATAATTATTTCAAACTATAGAGATCTTCAGAACAGCAGAGTAATTGGACCTTCTGGTGAGTGTGCCTAAGACCTGGAACATGAATAAGGGGAAATGGAAAGAAATACTGGTAAGTACAAGGATTATAATGAGAGATATGGCTATTATCAGGGAAACAGCAAAAAAGGGGAAAGAATCACTAAGACAAACAAACACGAGGAAAAGGTAGCAGGGATGTTACAAAGAATGTTTGAGGAATTGGAAAAGAATATTACAAAGTCAGTGACAACTTTACTGGCTGAAAGATGAGCAAATATGGAAGAGAAATTGAATTAAAACATTGAAAAAATCTGCAGTACAAATGACTGGAGGTGTTAAATAAATTGAAGAAAATGGGGATCCCAGAAAGTAAGATGGAAATTACAACCAAAGAAATGGATGAAGATCTGGATGTTGTGTTATTGGAGTAAAGAGAGGAAGAAATTTGTCCAAAATTGAGAGTAATTTTGGAAGACGTTAAGGAGAGAGCTGTTCCATAAAATTTATGGAATGGGAGGAGGAAAATGAGGGTGCGAGAAGTGGACGGTGTGCACAAAATTAGCAAAAATATATAAAGATAAAACATGTTTTAAGAGACACTGTATACCTGTGCACTTTAGGAAGATGATAAGTTATACAACAGTACTTCAACATCAAGTTAATTTTGCCCAAAGAAGCATCTATTAGAAGATTGCCTATGAAGAAGGAATGCAAAATAGTTTTGCTTAATTGGGTAAAATAATAAGTACTTTCATAAAAGGATTGAAAACCTTGATGGACTTCTTGTGAAAAATTACCTGGGTCATTTTCTGTTTTCATTAATTAAAAAGGTTAAATGCAGGGAGAAAGGAAAGATGGATGAAATTTTAAAGGGAGAGGAAAGAAAATAAGCTTGTTTGTGACTGATATAAAGATCAGGAACTACTTTTTCTCTAGTATCTCTTTTTTTTCTTGCATGTTTCCCCCCCATCTTTTTTCTTAACTTTTGTGGGGGTGGGAGGGTTGCCGCTTTTATTTATGGAAAAAATTGTGAATAAAAATTTTACTTAAACACATACCCCGCTGCTATAGTTCTTACTCCCTTAACTGGGTGCCCTCCAGAGTTTTGGATTTCAACTCCCAGAATTCCATCGCTAGTATGAGCATTGAAAGTTGAAATCCATATGTGGGGAGAGGGGGGGAAATTTTCTGTATAATCTGTAAAACTTTTTAGTAAAAAAAAAAAGAAAGTTGAAATCCATTTATCTGGATGGCATCAAAGGCAGCCATAGGCAGTAGCAGTATACCAAACAAGAAAACATAATTTAAAAGACAAATTTTGCTGGCTGTAGCCTTTGTGATTAAACTTCCTTAAGTCCTTTGTGTTTACTTTGTTAGGTATGTTTCGCTCCTTACATGTTTATTGGTCAGCTCAGTGATGCTTTATGTCAAGTAAGTGTGCATAGGCCTGAAGTCATGTAGGTCATTGGTTTTTATATCATTGAGTAAGTGTAGTGACAAGACTGTGGAGTCCTCCTGGAATGAATGAATTCCTGACCAGATGTATGCTAAATTAAGCTACCATGAACCAGATTCCCTTTCCTATGTGTTGTTTTGATGCAATTTATTTTCTATAAGGAAACTATTTACTTAGCAGACACCAGCAGAACAATGGAAAGTGGTTGGAAGAAGAAGCAGTGGAATCATTCCAGTGGACTAACCTTCCTTATTTGAGCAGGTGCTGGATCTATTTGAGGCCAAGGGCAATATTTCCCTGAACAGTTTCTAAAAGCAACGTTAGGCTCTAATACAATGTTTTTGTAAAATATAGCTAAGCAAGTATCAATCAACACTTTGAATGATTGTTGGCAATTCGTGTGGGAAATGCCTTTGAGCAGCTATTATTCATGGAGTTTCTGCATTTAATGTCAAAGGTTTCAAATCTGAATATAGATAATAAGGATAGTGATTGCTTTCTTGCCCTACCTGGTGAAATCCCTAAAGTGGCCGCAGCAAGGGACAGAAATACATCCCTTATTAATCATGCGCGCTCTCTCTCTCTCTCTCACACACACACAGAGATCCAACAAATGCCTGGTTGATTACATTGTCCTTAAGACCAAGAACAATTGTGTCATGCTGTGATCAGAGTGGTGAGGGGGAACAACAGTATTGGTAGAAGGCTGGCTAGAAGGAATAGTGCTGTTGAATAGGGATGCTTCTCAGCCATGTTTCATTTTCCTTTTCAACACAAATGGAAGGCTGTCTTTCTCCTTCTGTACCTTTTTCTGTAATTGTAATTCTGTAAAAGAGCCAATAACTTGAGAAAGAAGCTTCTTTAGTAATGGAAGGAAGGGCTTTTAAAAAAATATGAGGAAGTAGTTTCAATCCTCAAGGCTGGCTTTTATTTTTCTGTGTTTCTTGCTACACCTAAGCACCCATCTCAGACTTTGCCTGTAAATATCTGGGTCTATTTTTCAATCTTTCTTTCTTTTTTTTCCTTAGTTACCTATCTACATTACCTAGGTTTTACAAAGAGGAGTGGGAGAGCAGTCTTTTATACTAGCAAATTTTGTTAAAAAGGCATAAAGTTTCCTGAACTATAGCTCCCTTTACCACATACAACAATAAGCAAACCTATTACCATAGCAGCAGCAGCTACATAACACCCCAATAAAGACATTCAGTAAATGCTATCTATCATCATCATTGAGAGATAAATGCATACTGTGTTTCCCCGAAAATAAGACCCTGTCTTATATTTTTTTGAACCCTGAAATAAGTGCTTGGCCTTATTGCCATGTGCTCAAAAGTCCGATTGGGCTTATTATCCGGGGATGTCTTATTTTGGGGGAAACAGGGTAGATAGTAGCCTCTTAGATCAGGGGTGTCAAACTGGATTTCTTCGAGGGCCAGATCAGCACTGTAATTCTCTGTGGGCCAGCTGGGAGGGGGGGAAGTGGGAAAGGGGGGGGAGACAGGACAGATACCTCCTGCAGCACTCTGCCAGACAAAATGGGGCTCGGGTGCGCCCCCCCGAGAGTGCTCCAGGAGGCACGCGGCTCCCTGCGCCCTGTTTCGGCTGCCAGAGGCATCGTGGGCTGGTCCTTTGCTATTTTCAGACCAGCGCCGCAGGCCGCATTTAAGCATCCCTGTCATAGATAAAGGATTAAATGTAGATAACTTTGGAAGTGTTCTTCAAAACTTTGTATGGAATAGCACACTTTGGGGGTCTGTCATAACTTTGACTGGTCATAAGTCAAGGACTACCTGTACAGTATAGGATCCAGTTTATCAAGGGAGAGGGGATATAGACTCAATAGACCACTGTAAAAGACATTCCTGATTATTCAGATGACCTTTTAAGACCAATTCCAGGATCATATCCTGGAGACATGTTACCTTGAGTGGGAAGTACATATTTTATTTCAGATTTTTGATTATCGGTATATTGCCTTACTTCTCACAATTCTAGCCCTTTAATGAGTATTACCTTTCTTCTTCTTTCCTCCAGCAGCTTTATAGAACTGTTAATTACAGAAAATGGATCTTCTGGAGCTCTGAGTAAGCTCCAGCTGTATATAAAGCTTCCCTTGGTTTGCATCTTCCTTTCCCAGTGAGCCCAACTATTTCACTATGAGTCTGCCCCAAATCCACAAATTGAACATCTGTTATAGGTATAGCCCTCAGAAGACATGCCACAGCCTACTTTGACCTGTGATTTAGAGAAATGACAGCTGTGTCAACTGGGTTTCCAAGCACTTTTGTGCCATTTAAAGCAACATATGGGAGTTATTGTAGCTACAGGGTGGGCTGTTCCATGTCTGAACCATCACCAGTTTGGCTTCTGTATTCTTATTTGAGTCCTCATTGATTTTCCTGCCCTCTATTATTTGGTGTAGTGGAGAAGGTGCTGGCCTAGAAACCAGACGATTGTGAGTTCTAGTCTCGCCCTAGGCATGAAAACCAGTTTTGTGACCTTGGGCCAGTCACTTTCTCTCGACTCAACCCACCTCACAGGGTTGTTTTTTTTAAAAAAAATTGATTTATATGCTGCCCTTCTCCGGAGACTCAGGGCGGCTTATAATGCGTTAAGCAATGTTGTTGAGGGGAAAGTAGGAGGAGGAAGGAGCACTATCTAATGTTCACTGCCTTGAGTTGTTTATAACAATAAATAAAGGCAGGATAAAAATATAATGCATAATGATAAAATATTTCGATTGTCCCAGCGACTATTTGTGGGCTAAAATGAAGAAAAATGTTAAGAGCTCAGGAAAGAAATAAAAAGGAAGCTTGTGTATGGTGATGAGGGCTAACATCTTTTTTGGTGTGTAGCGAATGTGCTCAGAGGATTTCCTAAATTACCATCTGGCGCGCAGATATAAAAGGTACAAGTACAGCAGTTGGCGGCAGTTAAATTTGTTTCTTAAAATACCACCTGAGGATTTAGCCTACTACTTGATTTTCTCTCCCCTTCTCTTAAAATAGTTAAGAAGCTGTGTGAAGATTGAAAGATGCAGCAGCCGATTCGTTTTGCCTATTTTAGATATTGCCTCCACCTGTCCCTTGCCTAGTTCGCCATCATTTGTAAAATGCGGGAGGAAGAAACTAGTTACATGCTTTGTTTAGGCACAAGGTTGTGTTTTGCTGTGCTCTGAAGTTTAGAGAAGCAGGGGGTATACAAGCCATATTGGTGATTCCTCCATAGAATATAGTAACAATAATATGTGCAGAACGCAGAAGCAAGGATTTGGTGAAGTGCACACTAGGAAAATCAGAAACAGTTCTTTGTTTTATTTGTTTATTAAATGTATAGGCCTCCCATCTCACTATTGTTTTGCTGTCTCATCAAATATAAGGAGCACATGGTGTCTGTCAAGGTGGAACAAACAATGAAATGTGCATCACAATGCAAACTCTGCCCTAGGGGTGAAATGCTCCCGGTTCGGACCGGATCGCCCGATTTGGTAGCGATGGTGGTGGGTGGTTCAGAGAACCGGTAGCAAAAATCCCTGTGCCCCCCACCCACCATGCCCAGCTGAGCTGCACGATCATCAGAGGCTTTTTAAAAAAAAACTTTTAAAAGTATTTTTTCTACAACCTCTTCCAACGAAAAAATGCTTTTAAAAGTAAAAAAAAAAAGCCTCTGATGATCGCGCGGCTCAGCTGGGATCATCAGAGAGGTATTTTTTTAAAAGCCTCTCTGATGATCCCAGCTGAGTTGCCTGATCAGCAAAGGCTTTTCAAAGCATTAGAAAAAATGCTTTGAAAAGTTAAAAAAAGTTGGCCACGCCCACCCAGTCATATTACCCACCACCACCACCAAGCCACGCCCACAGAGCCGGTAGTAACAAATTTTACATTTCACCCCTGCTCTGCCCCTTTTATACATATGCCATGACATTACAGGGCATGTGCCCATTTTTGACACATTTATTGTCAAATAAATAATTAAATCCAGGAAAGCTGGATTTAATAAACACGTCCATTAACTGAGTATGTGCAGAATCTTCTTGTAGACTTTCGCATGAGCTTCAGTAAAGTGCCAAAGTTTGAATTGTTGCAGTGACAAAAGGATTCCCACTTTTCTTAAATTATTTGGGTTTTTATTTTAAATAAAAATTGTCACTCAGTAGCTAATGCGTTTTAAATATAAATAAAATTGCTGAAAGGAAGAAATAAAGATGAAGGTAAACAGAAGTGGTTTATTGCATTGATGTGAAAGTTTCCCGGAAAAAGGCAATAACAAATATTAATGAAGAAGCAGATCTTCCAGTCTGTTGCATAGAATTAGCCTTTCCAAATGCACTAACAAAATCTTCTCTCTAAAAGAGATCTTTCTAATGGCTGCTGGGCTCAACAACAGAGCCACTTTTAAAACTTGTATTTTTCTAATGGCCTGAGATTGGGGGATGGTTTTAAAAGAATGTGAGACCACAAAATGCACAGATAGAGGTTTATTTAAAACAATACACAGAAAAAGACGCCAAACGTCTACTGCTGGTTATTCTGACTACATCCAGTTGTTCACTCTTCAAGGACGCACTACTGGGGTGGGCAAACTGCAGGATAAACATATCTAACCACAGCTTTGTGCAAAACTAAAACAGTCAAATAACTTTTTAATGCAGGAATTGAGTATCAGAAGTATCATATATATATACTAGCACAATAGAGAGAAAGTCTGCCTTGATCCAACCTACTGACTTTATGGACACAACCATACAAATTTTTTGGTCAGCCTAGGGAAGTAGCCTGAAACTGCCTTTTTCTGGCACTTTTTCTTTTAATTTCCTGGTCTAGATTTAGTCCAGTGTTTTCCTGGTTGTTTCCTCTCCAACTACTAATCAAAATCAGCTTCAGACTCAATTTTCTTGGGCTGATTAAAACCGAAAGCACCTTGTCTTGAGATTGTTGTGGGTCTGAAAATGTGTGAAAATAATTACAGACACATGTTTTGATTAGCAGAAAAAGGTGTGTGTGTGTGAGGGGGGGGCTGGAGAGGAGGCTGCTTGGTTTTATGATATGTGTAGTTGAGGTAATTCTTGATTGTGCTACTTAGTCTTGGAATTCTTTGAAAAGTTTTGAAATGTTGTCCTTTGTCAAGGAAAAATTAACGCAATTTGCTAAATTAGAAAGTGGGGTGTTTACTTTTTTGCTCATCAAATGTGGCTGTGATTAGTAAATAAAACAAGCTTTGTTTTTGGCAGGTGCCTGAAGGTAATGCTGTTTTGCTATGGCTTATTTCTGGTTTGTTGTATGCCCCGGGCAAGCCTTTAACTCATATGCCAAGGTGCATTGGAAAGAGTTTTTCTGACTTTTTTTTAACCAAACCAGTTTAAGTGAACTATTCCTTAGCAGGGTGTTTAAATGCGATCCCTAGTTTTGAAATACTTCCTGGACTGCCCTAGAATTCTTTTCAACGTAGCCATATAATTTCTACTTCACTCCTTTTCTTGCTAATGGAGCTTAATACTTGAAGCCAAAGGCCTAATTTGCAGAATCAACCTAGAATCTGCACTAGAGGAGAAAGAAGACATGATTAAGGATTGAGGAGACATGGGCTGTCTATACACATACATGATTATAAATAGAAGGAAAAAAAGAATGCCTGAAAAAGAACTCAATATGTATCCAGGGGAGTCTTATTTCATTTTTATAGGAAAGTATTATTTTTATGTGCTTTTAGATAAGTCTTCATACAGTCACTTCTGTCTGGAAAAACCTTGAAATCATACAGGGAGGAAAGAGCCACTTAATTCTGCTAAAACTTGGCTTTTCAAGCATGTGTCATGCTTGGGAAATATTTCGTTGTCAGCTGTAAAGTATCCCTGGTATAATTCATAATTGCATTTTGTTCTATATTTTCTGTATTTCTTTGCCAGAGCACTGATTTTGAATACAGTTCATGTGAGGTCTCTTCTTGAAACATCCTGATTTAGTGTTTGCTCTCTGGTGTATCTTTCAGATCTTGAAAGATGGGGGAATGTCTGAATTTTAGGCAATAGGGGAAAGAATCTCCCCTCCATAAAATAACCACAGAGATAACCTATAAAGGCATTTGTAGCTGAAACATGAAACATATGCAGTTCAGACAAATGAGTATAGAAGACTGACATGAAGTCTCTGCATATATTAATTTAACTATGTGATTATATAATAGTTATACCATTAGAATTTGACATTCTTCTAAGGTGCCTCCTTTCTAAAGAAAATACATCCTTACAATTTCTTTGTAATCTAATACACGGGAATAAATTCCGTTAGATTATGTGAGACTTGTTTCTGATGAGACATGATCAGGATTACAGATGTTTGTATTCCAATTGGGTTTTGATTTTTCAGCCACTAGAGTCGTGAAGAACCCATCTGAATTCGTTTCTTTTTGTATTGAAATAATTATGAGGAATACCGGTAATTCTTTTCGGGACTAAAATCAAGATTAATTTGGTTTTATTATTTAAATCTGTCTTTAGAAGTCACTTTGGGATGGTTAAATAATTATAATCATTCCAAACAATTCTTAGGAAGTCACAGGATGGTTTTTGTATGGACCGTCGATATGCCATAAATTCTTCTAATTTATAACTGTGAGGCAGAATGACAATAGGATGATGGAAAATAAGAAATTGAATTAGGAAAAGTTACGAACTCGTGCCTAGAAGAATAATGGCAACAATAGTTATAAAATAATGCATTTATAGTTATTTTGTAATTTTAGAAAAATTATGTGACACATCAAATAAGTTCACGTGGAGCATGCTCTGTGATTGATCATTTCTCAAAAGTTGTTTTTTAATGTGTTTGGAAGTAACACTAAACCATTGTTATTATTATGAGAAAAAGCTTCATCTCTTCCCTTTCTTCCTCTGATGTTGATACAGTACAAAGAGATCATATTTAATTGCAGTTAATTTAAACAAGTCAATCTAATAAGCCATGGCCTGAAATGGATATGTTTCCTCTAAAAGCAATTACAAATAATCTTGATTTATCCTGGTTGAAAACACAAAGCAACCTGTGATTAATTAGAAGTGAAACTAGAAGAATAGTGCTCCCTATATTTTGTATATTACTTTTGATGCTAATACGTAATTTAGCATTACATTATGTCTGAACTAGTCCAATATTGTAAAACTGATATTTATTTGCCCAGCTGTAATGTAATATACAGTATGTTTACCCAGCTGTAGCAGGCTGCCTTTGATCCTTTTTACACATGAAGGTGATATTTTGATGTGAGAAAAAATGTTTCTATCGCTCTTACTGTACATGTAATATGTTTATGGGGGATTTTTTTTTTGCCTCCTGTGCAAAAATGATTAACTGCATGCAGGAAACTTATATAGATAGGAATGGACTGGCAATAATGTTCATGATTGTATTTTATTTATAAAAATATTTTTATACCCAGAAATTTACAGCCTGAATCGTGCGGTGCTTATACAGTCATAACAGTAATTAACTTCAGTATGCACTAATCAAATTTAGGCAGTTTAGGAATGACAGATAGGAAGAATTGGTTGTAATTCTCATTGGATGGGTTGGATAAAACTGGGCTTGTGAATTGATCAGACAAAGAAGTATAGGAGAGAAAGGATATAGGGATCATTGGGAGGACTGAGTTTCTTCTTCATATCCAAACAAAAAAGTTTCTTATAAAGCTAAGTCATTGCTCTTTTTTTTTTAATTTGCCAACTACCTTGAAATTTAATTTATTATAAGATTTTTTTCTTTAATCTTTCTTAGTTTTGGATTCAATAAATTAAATGGCTTTATTGCAGACAGGACCTGCAAATCACTATTCCAGAGAAGTCAATTGTAGTCACTACTGCAGTTTAAACAGTGGAGCCTTTTATAGCAGAGGTGGGCAACTATGGCCCCCTTTATGACCTGTGGACTTCAACTCCCAGAATCTCCAAGGCTCAGGAATTCTGGGAGTTGAAGTCCACAGGTCATAAATGGGCCATAGTTACCCAACCCTGTTTAACGTGTGACAGAGTAGACAAAATGTAGGAAAAGGAAGATTTATTCTCACATCCTGCAAGAGATTAGGATTTAAAATCCTGCTGTACAACCATAGTGAGCTATCTTAGGGGTTCAAGCATAAGCATCTGAAAGCAGAATTTGGATTTGGTTGTGGAAAATTTCCATAATAAAATTCTGAATGAAATCTTTAGTTTTAGACTCTTCCACAATGCCAGAAATGGAAGGGAAGCAGTAAGACCAAATAAGTCTAGGTAAACCCTTTACAACAGCTGTCATATGTTTGCAATTAGACTTTCTTGGCTGCCTCCAGAAACTAAGTAGTTTCTGCCACCTCACTCTTACAGCAAGTCTCAGTGACTTAACAGCAGGGGTTCCCACAGCCACGCAAGTGGGCTGGTGAATGCATGAACCTCCATTTGCATAAGCGTTGGGTGCGCATGCGTAACCCATTCCTCTTCTGCCGCCGTCATCGGAAAGAGCTGGAAAGGTTGGGTACTGCAGGATTACACTATAATAACCAGAGTCACCTTTGTAGGGGAGATGGATGGCGTAAAAAATTAATACATAAAAATAAAAAAATAATAAAAAAACAGCTAAAAGGTAAGAAAGATTAAATAAAAAGTCAAGAGGACAGATGACATGATGGTGGGGATCTTTCCTCTACCCTGTCAGTCACCCCCAGCATAGCGTGCCCTTATCAGCCGGCAGATCCAGGTTTTCAGGCTCTTCTGGAAGATCAGAAGTGTGGGGGCTGACCTTACCTCTGATGAGGGAATATTTCAAAGGGCAGGGGCCACAGCAGAAAAAGCTCTTCTAGATCTCAACAGCCAAAATTCTTTGGCAGGTGGTATCTGAAGTAGGCCTTTTCTCCAGGGACAAGTAGGACAGGCCAATTGCATTGGAGCAAGACTGCTGCTCAAATATCCTGGACTCATGGTATGAATTGCTCACTGTGCCTTCGAATAAAGTCTACCTTTCAGGAAAGTGGTGATTTTTTGACCTGAGTTGTATTTCAACCCTATTCAGTTAAGACTTTTTCAGCTAGTGTCTAAAGAATAGTTGCTTTGAGACTGAATGTTTTTTCTGCCCATATAAATGGCAGAAGCTAGGGCTGAAAGGCAAGATATTTGTGCTTTCTCTGTCCTCACTTGTGCTGTTATGGAAGCTTGGAGCAGAAGATGGAAGTCAAGGAAAGCAAAAAGGCTGGAGGAGCTTTGGAAGTTACAACAATGAAAATAATGTAGCTCTTCAGATGTTTCGTTTGTGACAGTAGCCATATGCTGAGGTTATCATCCCAGGATCTTATACTGTGAGGTTTCCAAGCATTGTTCATATCATTGGGAATGAATTTGATTAAAACACATAAGCTGTTCAGTAATTTGTGGTTTAAAGTGTGTTTGGTTGGGTTCACACACAGTATTAGCCTCCTAATTTAAAACCAGACTTAGCACAAGTGCATTTTATGATTTGGTCTTGTTATTCACCATGGAATAAAATCAGTGGATATTGGGGACTTCTAAAATCTTCCTCTTTATTCCAGAGTTCCCTAACCTTTCTAGTGGCCTGGAGGAGGAGAGAGGCTGGCACATTTACACACGCATGTGCATGAGTAAACAGGGCCATGAGTGCAAGCACGATGCTCGTGGCAAACGGTAACACGCTTGTGGCAACAGTACTGCCCGCATGGCTACAGTAGCTCTCACAATGCTAGCGTGAGTGGAGAAGTGAGCATGCACGCACACTGGCCAGCCATTCACATGGCCCGGTGGCCAAGAGGCCACGGCCTAATAGTGGGCTGTGGTCCACAGGTTGGGGACCCCTGCTTTACACGCTCAAATGGAATTTGAGAACTTCGTCATCACAAAATATAATTCACAATTAACTAATTAGTTTCTAATTAGGATTCTTTTTTAAGGTTGTTAAGGTTATTCCTCTGGACATTGTAGAGACATTTCTCTCTTAGACAAGATCTATCTTGGTAGG
Organism: Ptyas mucosa; assembly: GCA_012654045.1. NCBI lineage: Eukaryota > Metazoa > Chordata > Lepidosauria > Squamata > Colubridae > Ptyas > Ptyas mucosa. The sequence goes on from WNWU01000006.1 coordinate 20,120,122, forward strand.
GCAACTTTTGTAGAGTTGGAAAAACAATTTAGGCCTTTGCATTGTAATCCAAATTACAGCTTACACCGATTGGGAGAAGACAAGTGATCCCAAGGAACACCTAGCTGAAGTGGCAGTCCTGGCTGATCAGAATCCAGGTATTATATTGTTGAACCTTCCAAGAGAGCAGACACCTGTTGCTTGAAAACAGAAAATGCCTGTAGTTAACTGCCCTCCTGCTTCCTATCTTCTATTACTTCCTATTCACAAGGATGTCTCATCATTTGCTATAGTTATGTGGATGTCAGGTGGTTGTCTGTTGCCTTTTGTCAATTGAGGGCAAAGAATAGAGTGTGCTGTCTTGCCATTATGGGAACATGTACAAAGGAAATAGTGTGCTTTGGACAGAGCTGGCCTTCATGTATTCACATGCTTCCCCCACCTGTTGAATGCAGAGACTAAGAGATACTGGTTGAAATATTAACTGATCCGGATATTGGACATTTCATTTTTGACTGTGTGGAAAATTGACTATTTAATACAATCATCTTCTGTATCACCTAAAAATTGCCTAATAATTTGCTGATACTGAATGAATGGATGACATCAACAAGGCCTTGTTATTTGGGTACAGCACTTATTAGCAAAAAAGTATTAGCATTATAAGTGATATGTATGACTTGTAGAACCAAGATAGAATTTAAAATCGTGAGAAACAAGCAAGATAAGAAAAGCAAAAAAATTTATATCAGTAGAAAATCTGAATGAGAATTCTATATTTTCTTCTACAGTAACTAAAGTTTTTTTTAAGTTTTCAATAATTATAACATTATATAAACTATGAATAAATGTAAGTAAACATTAACTTGAACCCTTTTCAGAAGTAAGATTTGAGGATTAATGGAACCATTAAAAGCACAGATTTGTTTAATGTGTTAATATTTTTCCACTAGTTCGTCTAGCTTCTTCATTTTTAGCAAAAGAGAATTTAGTCACTTTAAAATAAGGAACATAAAATAGGCAAACCATCATCTGTGAAATTATAAAATAGTTCTGTTGAATTCAGTAGGAATTAATTTAAAAGATATCACTGCTTTATGTACTTATTTTTAGCGGTTCATTGTGGGTTTTTGAAAACATGGCTGGGGAAATTGTGGCCCACCAGATACTGCTGAGCTGTCACTTAGAGCAGATTCAGCTGGTCTGGCCAGTGCTGAGAGATTGCGGTGATTTTAAAAAAATTGAGCCCCAGAGGTTTCTCACTAGTGACCTTGTGTCCATGTATTCGTGTTTTTGGGGAGGCTATATGTATATTCAAAGATGGAAGATGCACTTTGAATTGTGCATCTATTTATGAGTTTATTTATGAGGTTGCAGTGCCCTAGAGTCATGTGATCATCTTTTGCGACTCTCTGACAAGCAAAGTCAATAGGAAAGCCAGATTCATTTAACAAACATGTAACTAACTTAACAACGGCAGTGATTCACTTAATAGCTATGGCAAGAAAGGTTATAAAATGGGTCAAAGCTGACTTAATAACTGTCTGGCTTAGCAGGGGAAACTTTGGGCTCAATTGCATTTGTAAGTCGAGGACTACCTATAATTCAAGTTATTCAAATGATTAATTCTCTTAGATATGAAAATACTTCTTTATGCCAAAAGCTAGGATGTTGAAGCAAAGTTTAAGCTAGAACTGCGCTTTCTGATAACCTGATATGATTCACATATCAACCACTATAAGATGTTTTGCTTTGTGTTTAGCATGATGGGGTTAATTATTCTCTGGTTGTTGTTGTTATTGTTGTGTGTAAACAAGCTTCTATGGCATATTCAGCAGGCTGGGGTTTAAAAATGTCCTGGCTTAGTAAAAAATTGACTGGCATAATTTAACACAAGAGTGTGCATAAAACCATCATCATCTTTTCTGCTTCTTGCTTGCTGTGGCCCAGCAGAATTGTCCTGAATTCAGTAGGGTTAAGATTTGGAGACAATTTGCTTTTAACTAATTCTATAAAATTAGTTCAGAATCCTTCAAATTGACCAAGAGTTTTCCAGAAAATCTCACTTCATCTGCAGAATTTGTTCAGAGTTCTGAGGCTATGTTTGTTTCTTAGATTTATAGCAACCTTTTTGTTGAGAAACTCAAAGCGGTCTATGGAGCCACTCTCTCTTTCTATACCCTCCCCATTAAGAAACTTGTGAGGTAGATTGAGAACAATTGGCCCATAGTTATCCTGTGAGCTTCCATGACTGAGGCAGAATGTGTGTGTGTATGTGTTTTATTTTGGAGCCCTTTCTCTCAACTTTTCCACATGGTTTCTTCATCATTTTTAACAGACTGCAGAAATCTGTTTTGAAGAACAAGATGGAATAAGTCTAAGGATGGACAGCCTTGGAAACCTGTGGTCTGGAAATAGCCAGTATTAACTGTAAGCGTCTTTAACAATAGACTAGGACAATGATTTGGTTGCAGATGAATAAGCCGATTTCCCCCTTTTTTGTGATAATGTTTTAACGAACCGTACACTGTCTAATCACCACCTTTTGTTTCATCTTCCTGAAATCACAGACTTTTATGCTTTGTGATGCTTTCATAGTCAGTCACCATGAATGACTGGCAGATGCTTTCACAGTCAGCTTTGCAACTTAGCTTTTGTAAAGTCTAAGCTGATGTAACCATTTAAAACTGGTCTTCCAGTCACCATGCAATGGATACAGATCTGTCAGAAAAGTATGCATAAGGACATAAACAGTGTCTGATTTTTGTTAACAATAGATTTGGTGTGGAGTTGGGGGGAAAAAGTATCTGGAGAATGTCCATATTGAAACCATGCTGACATTATCAACCTAAAAATGAAAAATAACTTCCTTAGTTTGCTCTCTGCCAACAATACGATTATGTAGGTGGGCGTTGTGATCCAAATACTTGTATGCAACATGGAATTTTAAGTAAATTAGATTAGATATTTCAGTTGGTAATGCTAACATAAATTTTTGATACACTGAACACCTCTCAAGTAGTATTAGATTTACAGACTGTACTTTTAAGAGGAGTATTTGATAGTTATGTTGTAACATGTATGACTTATTTATACAGTTCATTTTTTCCGAATGTTTGTGGCAGCATGAGCTGATATATCTCAAGGAGATTATGTAATATCTTATTCATGTGAGCTTCATAACAACTCCATGTGATGATGTATTTGTTTTGAATCTATTATTTAATTGTTAGATTTATATCTTACCTTTTCCCGCGAGATCCAGGTGGCATCATAGCATTCGCTTCTCTAGTATTTTTACCCACACAACAACCTTGTGAGGTAAGTGTGACTAGCCCAAAAACATGGCAAAGGGTATTGCTGAATCTAGGTTTTTTGTGGTCTTAACCCAAGGCCCTCACCACTACATCAGACTGGCGCTCTGCCAGATACCTCTTTTGGGGATAAAACATACCTATTACCTAAAAAGCTACCATGGCTGAAAGTCACATGACTTCAGTTTTTATGCTCCCTCTTGGAAACTGAAGATGTGGCAAGATGCACAAAAGCAGTTCCAGGTGGGCAAAACCACTGTTTGAAGGACTCCTAGGTCAAGTAAAAAAATGCTTCTTATGCTGAATTCATATCACATAATTCTTATGTTTGCCTTCCTCCCTCCTTGAAAACGACATATTTGAAATTCAGCCTAGAAATATAGTTAGTGAAGTCAAGTCTCCTTGAATCAATACATCTGGGTTATCTGTTGGGCTAGTTTTGATGTAATCTCTTTACTTTTTTTTCTTTTTTTAAAAATTCCCCATCTAGCCTCCAGTTCTTAAATATGCTGGTGGCTTAGTGCCATTTTGGCACTAAGCAGATCTAATCCTGCTTAATTTTTTCACTTGGGAGTTCACTTGGGAGTTACCATCAGCTGGGACACTACATTAGTGGTATCTGGCAATGCAGTAGCAAGACTAAGCATCTAGGCTTAATTTCCTGGGCATATTCTTGACACACAAAGTGGTTTTGAAGACTTCTTGTTGCATTTGATGTCTGAGCCCAGATGCTACATTCCTGGACACCCACGCTACTTGATTATGTCCTTGGTATGAGAGCACTTGACTCCATGATTCCCTGGTTTTGTTGCAATTTAGGCCCAAGTGTACTCATCAGGATCATCAACTGTCTGCTACCCTAATCACCCAAGAGTATTTCTAGCCAAACTGACCACATTATGTTAGGGATGTGCAATACAAACAAAACAGAAATAACAAAATATTTTCAGGGTCATTTTAGACTCCAGCTTTTCCTGTCTCCTGTTTTGCTGTTCCAAGCACATAAACAACAGTGATAAAACAGTACTTAAAGTGACCTTTGCTGTTGAAGTATGTAAACTGAGGTGGTGAAAAAGCCTTTTGGACTATCACTAAAGATCACCTACCTGATTTGGTAGGTGTTTGTGGCAAACACATCAGATTAAGTGTAACTACCCTCAGTTTTAATTAGCAAGCTGTATTGCATGGCATTGAGCATTTCAGTTGTTAAGAGATGGAAATCTTGCAAAATTTTAGAGGCATACTTTTCTCCCCAGGAGGATAATTAGAGACTGGACAGCTGAGAAAAAGGAAGAAATTTAAAGAAATCCTTTAAATTTCAGGGAGTTGTTTTTCTCTGCGTGCTTTTAATCAGAAAGAACAACTCAACCCATGCTTGCTTTTAAACTGGCTGGACCTTACCTTATTCTCTTTTGAATAGTATTCAAAAGTCATCTGGTTGCAACTATCATTGGATCAGTAAGATTTTATCTATCTTTTGTTCCATTCCTGTAACTTGGATGCCACTGCTCTTACGCCTCCATATTCTTTAGTCCCAGTTATGTTAGATTGATTGCTGGTACTTTTTGGAGGCAGAGGGAATTGTTTTCTGCCTATATCTCTGCATCTTCCTCTTCAAATAACTGGTGTTTGAAGAAGTGATTTAATGTAAATAACGGATGTTGTTAACTTGTTCTCCCCAGTGCTTTATGTTTTTATTTCATCTGAAGAGGCTTTCCTTGGGGGGGGGGTGGGGGATCTTACTAATCATTTATTGACATATATATGGGCTTTTGTAATTCTAGGTGGCTTACAATCACAGGATCTTATGGATCTGTTTAGAAAATTGGGACACCCACTCTGAATTAAAAATTGACATATCATCTCTGAATTGAAATGAATGAGTCATCTTTAACTTACTATATATATTATTCTGACTAAAACATAGAAAACTATCATTCGGTGGCTGATTTGCTAGAGCACTAACTGATAAACTTACAAAAAACAACCAGTGAAAGGATCTCATGGCTGTATACATCCTTTAATAATACACCTTCTTTTCCATAGATTATAGTAATATTGTAAAATTTGCTTAACTCCATGGGTGGGAACACGATAATTTCATTAATTCATTCAGGCTGCTTGCTTCATCCAGATGGGATTTAGTCGGCTTTTTTGAAAACGCAATCCCAGTGCAACCATATAAGTCAATACCACCAAAGGTAATTGCAGAAGTTGCAGTTACTTCAGATTTGGTTTATTGGGGCAGCCTATAAATTCTGCAAATAAATGAATAAACCATATAGCACAGGGGTGAGTTCTAAATTTTTTTACTACTGGTCTGTGGGCGTGGTTATTTTGTGGGTGTGGCTTGGTGGGGGGGTAACGTGACTGGGTAGGCATGGCCAACTTTTTTTTTTTTACTTTTAAAAGCATTTTTTCTACAACCTTAAGAGGTTGCAGAAAAAAATGCTTTTAGAAGCCTCTGACGATCAGGCAACTCAGCTGGGATCGCCAGAGGCTTTTATAAAGGCATTTTTTTCCTACAACCTCTTTGGTTGAAGAGGTTGTAGAAAAAAATGCTTTTAGGAGCCTTTAACGATCCCACCTGAGCCGCGTGATCATCAGTGGCTTTTTTTTTAACTTTTAAAAGCATTTTTTCGGCCGAAGAGGTTGTAGAAAAAATGCTTTTAAAAGTAAAAAAAAAAGCGCCTCTGACGAGGTGGGCGGGGTAAACGAGCAGTGACCGGGCTGGGGACTGGTTCGGGGGTGTGGCCAGCCAATGTTATTACCGGTTCTCCGAACTACTACAAATTTTTACTACCGGTTTTTGTGAACTGGTGCGAACCAAGAGCAACCCACCACTGATACAGCAGCTTTGTAAAGGACAGCAACGACAACCCATTAAACAGGGTAGCAACATTAGTTCAACTAAAAGTCTTAGTGAATATATAATTCTTCAGCTGGTGATGAATTCTAAGAGGGCTGGGGGGGAGGGGAATTCAACAGCCCTCTCTTGAATTGCCAGCTATTGGACTTCTAGCACATGTTATGCCATCAAATGGGATTTTCATTGCTCAGTTAGCACAGTGGCAGAAACCTGTATCCTAAGCCCTACAGTAGATTGACATGTAATTTTAGGTAGGTATTTCAGGCATGCTGATTTTTTTAATAAAAATGTCAAATATACTGCATTTTGGGCAGCAGAAGAGTAAATCTCCATAGAAAGCTTTTAATCCTGACCTAAATTAACTCGGATAGGAAGTCTAGAGTCACACTTCTTTTAATGGATGCTACTTACCGGAAGAGTAATATGATATGAAAGAGAGACACACTTTCAAGCCACAGTGAAACATTTTGGTGAGAATCAATTTGTAGTTTGATTTGATTTGATCAATTTGTAGTCTGAACTAGAACTGGGAAATGGGGAAAATAATAAAGGAAAGAAAGAAGGAGCTGAAAGAGTTAAAGAACTACAGGCAAACTCATGTGGACATGCAAACTCACAGGAATGATAGATAATTAAAAATAGATTGATAGGAAGGAAGGATGAGGATAAAATGTAGACTATTGGAGGAAAGACAGGACATGCACACAACTTTTGAAAATCATTTAGTGATATCTTAAGTTGTAGGAGTTCTGGATTCTTTGCTATGAATTTTCCTTTACTGTTCTTACTTTGGTCTTACTATATGTTTAATATTTATAATGTTAGTTGTTCATCTAACATTAAAAACGTTGATTAGATTCTCAATGAGACTAGGGTTTGCTCAATATAATTTCCTCAAGATGTTTATAGCTCTTCTGAACTATAAAATACTATCGTATAATAATAAAATATTATTCTACTATTTAGGTTTCTGCTGTTCCTTCTGTTGGGTAGGCTGTTTAGTAAAGGAAATGCCGTCCCCAGGGATATGGAGGTGCAGTAGGAGTAATGTAATAATTATTGGCTTCATACTTAGCTACACCCAACTTTCAGATCTGTATGGGTGGAACATCTCATCATGTTTTTGTTTCTCATTCCTGGTGTCTCTGTGAGACAGAATAAATGTTCCTTGGCTCACTGATTCGGTTATAGAAAGCTTCTCTGGAGTCTGGAGCCAGATTCACTTAACATCTGTGTTACTGATTTAAGAACTGCAGTGATTCTCTTAACAAAGAGGATGAGAAAATGAGGCAAAAGTAACTTAACAAATATCTCACTTAACAATTGGCTCAGTTGTGGTTGTAAGTTGAGGACTACCTGTAGGGTAATTCTGTACTTTTCTATAAAGTTGTACGGTATGCCCAGCATATCAATAATGACAGTGGTAGTTTCAGTGATCATACAATCCTTGACTTCTAACCATTAGTTTAACAACAGTTCAAACAGCAGCACTGAAAAAAGTGACTTACCACTCGTCCTCACATTTATGATCATTGCAGCATCTCCCCAGGAATAAGATTAAAATTCAGATGCTTGGCAAACGACATGTACCGTATTTTTTGGACTATGAGACACACCTAAATTTAGAAGAGGGGAAAAAAAAAGTTTTTGGCCTGCCTTCTTTTGGGCCTTTCCCAGTCTTTTTCCGGCCTGTTTCTGGGGCTTTTTGGCCCATTTTCAAGGCTTTTTTCTGCCCATTTTCAAGGCTTTTTTTGGCCCGTTTTTTTCAGAAAAAAACGGGCCAAAAAAAGCCTTGAAAATGGGCAGAAAAGCCTCAAAAACAGGCTGAAACCCCCCCGAAAATGGGTCAAAAAAGCTCCCAAAATGGGCAACCCCCCCTCAAAAACAGGCCAAAAAAAGCCTTGAAAATGGGCCTGAAAAAGACTGAAAAAAGGCCTGAAAACAGGGCATGCCGAGGCCAAAAAAATGGCTGGCAGGTGGGCGGGGCTTTGGCAATATTCGGTCTATAAGACGCACAGACATTTTCACGCCCTTTTGGGAGACAAAAAATGCGTCTTATAGTTCAAAAAATACAGTATTTACAATGGTTGCAGCATCCCAGGGTCATGTGATCACTGTTTGTGACCTTCCCCTAGCCAGCTTCTGACAAGCAAAGTCAATAGGAAAGGATTCGCTTAACAGCTGAGGTGATTTGCTTAAGAACTGTGGCAAAAAACAAAAGGGTATAAAATCAGGTTCAACTTACTGAACCACTCCTTGCTTAGCAACATAAATTTTGGTCCTAACTGTGGTCATAGGTCAAGGACTACTTGTACTTGAACTTAAATAGAAATATATTTAAGCAACTTTCGACATTTGAGAGAAGCAACTGGAATCTCATATGTATGTTTCTATCACCAAGAAGCCAAGTGCTACCTCAGTACATAATTTTCTGCCCTTGAAAAAAAGTGGGGAGTAAAAGAGGAGAAATCTTAGCAGATTGCAACCACATAGCTAATTGTAGCTGATTTCAAAAACCTAAGCAGAGAGGGATTTGTTTAGTACTCAGATAGGAAACCAGGAAATTGCAGGGCTGTAGGTTAGTTTGGTAAATTGAAAAAGCATTAATAATCATCGGTAGTTTAATTTATGTTAAGAGAGTATTTACTTTGTAAGAAGGTGAGAGGTTTTTTTTTATACTAAAGTATAAGAGAATTTTTATTATCTTATACTAAATCAGATGTCTGCTTATTTGTTTCAGCATTGTCCATGGTTTATAGCAATGTGCAAACTCAGGCAATAGTGGTTTGTTTAGTAAACTATTACTCATAGTTTGTTTTAATAAACTAGATTTAAATAAATAACATGTTTGTACAATGCATAATGACTGATGGAAGCTTTCCAGTATTTCAGTCTTTTCCCTGTTATGTCTGGAGAAACTGAAAACTAAACTTAGGGGAAAAATTTTTTTGGCATATAAAGCAAATGCTCTACTACTGCTCTTCTCTAAAGCAGGAGGAAATACCAAAAGTGCATAATAGATCTTCAGATTAAAGGTGGGAAACCCCTGAGAGGCTGAAAAGCAAGTAGTGGCTATAATTACTGAAGTTGGATGAATGAAAATCCAGTTGAGCTGCGATGAAGAATATATGAGATCTTAATCTGTTCTGCAGTGTCTACATCATATTAATTAAAGAGCAGTGTCTGGAAAAAATATATTCAAACAACCTTAAAAACAAAGGCTATTATATTGGGGATGTTTGTGTTAAGCTGAATGATGCAGTCAACCCATTCTTGAATGATTGTCGACTCAGCCTTCCATCCTTTCTAAGGTGGGTAAAATGAGGACCCGGTTTGTGGGGGCAATAAGCTGACTTTGTATAAACATACAAAAGTATGAAGGCTATTGCTTAACACATTGTAAGCCGCCCTGAGTCTCCGGAGAAGGGCGGCATATAAATATAAAAAAAATAAATAAAAAATAAAAAATGATTAACAATACAGTAATCTCTTTGCCTTAGAAGTCACCCTGAACCTGGATAGAAAACTGTTCAAAGAAATCTATAATGATGGATCACAGTGAATTATGGAAAGTTTGTCAAGTTCTCCTGGCTACTTTCAATTCACAGTTTTCTCTTATACTTATCCATTTAATGCTTGGTCTCAGGTGTTGCCTTTGCCAGAGTAGTGATTAGCCTTGTTGTTTGTGTAATTGAGCAGAAGTGGCCAACTCTGCTGAGTGCTACACTAAGACTTCGGGGTAAAGAAAAAGGAAGAATCGCTGCCATCTCCAACTTGGTCTCTGGATGTCTGCTTTACTCCGGCACACTCTTGCTCTTACATAATTAACAAGCTTCCCATTTACAGCTGGATGGTGAGGTTTAGCAGATACCAGTTGTTGACAGCTTGTCTCGTTATCTGGTGTTGAAAATATATATGGTTAGAAGGTGCTAAATGGGATTGTCAGACATGTAAGAAAGGGATGATACGAGGTACTAATTTCTCCCCTTCCTCCCCTTCCTCCTGATACTTATCAGCAGAAAGCTTAAGGGCACATCATCTCTCAGGGGGACTCTAATCTGAAACTTGTTGCTTAGAGCCTCTGCTCTTTAGTTTGTGTCCTTCATGGTGTGTTGAAGGTTTTCCCTGCATCATTTTAAACCAGGACAGACCAATTGTTCGGTAGCTGGCTATAGGTGACCTGGTGGAGTTTTGTTTTGTTTTCTGTTTTGTGTAGTTGGGAGCAGCATTTAAACTTTCCAAAGTATTTTAAATCTCTTTGAGACTTAATGCAGCTTTTTTCTTCTGCCATTGATACTTAACTCAAAAAAACTCCTGAGCTACCAAAAAAAAAAAAAAAAAGGAAAAAAAAGTTTCGTGAACCACAGGCAGGCCACAAGTTGTGGATTGCCTGTTGTAAAGTTTCTTTGATATCTATATCAAGTAATTTCCAGAGTGCTTGAGGCCTCTGCAGGAGCAACAGCCTGTACAAATTATCAAGATCTACTTTGGCTTTTATTCTATGTAGAAAGATAATATATCAGAGGCTTTATGGACTGTTGTTTTGTGAATATGGAGTCTATCTCTTTTCTGGAGTGGTATTGAGAAGTATCTTGTCATGGTCATTTGCTTTAGTTTTCCTCCATAGCCTAACATTTTCCACACAGTTGGGAGTGGTGCCAAATCCTGACTTCATAGATCATTGGAAATTATTTCTCCCTTGTTCTAACACTGGAGCTGTACAGATTAAGATTGCTCCTATTGTACCTCCTATACTGAAGCAAATGTAAAATGCCTGAAGTTGGAACATTCTGCTTCTTTCTGTCAACCCTTCAATTATACATCTGGGCCTAGTTTAAGATTAGCAGGATTTATACTTGACTGATGTGTCTATTAACCGTGCCCTTTCAAAATGCCTTTTATTCGTCTGACTTTAACTTTGTAGCAATTATTTTCATAAAAAGCTCAAGCTGGTGAACATAACTAACACCAAGAGCAATGTGGCGCAGTGGTTAGAATGCAGTACTGCAGGCTACTTCTGCTGACTGCCAGTTGCCAGCTGTTCAATTTTCAACGGCTCAAGGTTGACTCAGCCTTCCATCCTTCCAAGGTTGGGTAAAATGAGGACCCAGATTGTTGGCAGTAATATGCTGACTCTGTAAACCACTTGGAGAAAGCTGTAAATCCCTATGAAGCGGTATATAAGTCTAGGTGCTATTGCTGATACTTCTTCCTCCGCTATTTTCCCCACAACAACAACCCTATCAATTGGGCTGAGAAAGCGTGATATGCCCACGATCACTCAGTTGCCTTTCTTGGCTACTGTGGGATTAGAATTCGCAGTCTCCTGGTGTCTAGCCGGGTGCCTTAGTTACTAGGCCAAACTGGCTCCATATTGTGAAAGCTCACTGATACTCAGCACTCAATGGGTGATTCACCAATGTCTCCTAGTTGTTAAACCCTAGATCTGACTTCTTCTCATATTATTACACTGGCAAACTAAACTTTATTTTTTAAAAAATGTATTGATGGTGTTTATTACAGCACACTTAATTTGCAGTTGTTATTCCTGTTAAACAGAACATTTTACATTCAGTACATTTTTTCTTTCCATTTTGTCTCTCAGTATGACAATAAATGTATATGTCAGGGAAATAGTTTTACAACACAATATGCTGTCTCTTGCCAAAATGTAGAGATTGAATGCCATTTGATTTATTTTTAAAGGGAATCAGAACAAAATGAAAAAGGATTTGGGATAGGAAATAACAGAAACTGGAAAAGAAAAGGACCATATCTGTTCTTTTTTATGAAGAACATTGCCTAATCATTTCCAGATTCTTCCTGTTGAGAATCTCAGCATTAAAACCACAATTGAAGATGCTTCTATTTAGGCTTCTCTAATCTGATCTCCTCCAGATGTGTTGGCCCATAGACTCACTGTCAACCAATATGTGGCAGGTGACAAATTGGGAGTATGCAATCCTTCCAATTTAGTACAGAACTTTCTAGATTTATTGGACGGCGAGTTCTGTTATCTTCAACCAGGAGGGAAAATGACTTTGTAGTTCCATACATACAACAGGATCAAGAAACTTCAGTGAAAGCATTTAAGTTCTCTTTTTAAAAACAGACATATTATCCCCTCATTCTTTTGCTCATGTGATTTTGTGTTGCTGCTACTGTTTGGTAAACTTCAACTTCTTATGCTAAACTCACACCAAGAAAAAAAAATAGTAGGAAATTTCTCAATTGTTGCAGAGTGGGCCTCTGAGTTTAGAAGTAGTTGCTGGGTGGCTGTGTTTGCATGCGTACCTTGTAATCCTTTGCAAGATTGTGGTTGGGGTGTTAGATAAAAAAACAGAAGAACTGTGAGTTCTAGTCGGTTCTTAGACATGAAATTTGGTTGGGTGACTACTTTTTCTCAGCTCAAGAATTCCACAAGAATCTTGATGAGGAGAACATTGGAGGAAGGAGCATTATGTAAAGTGCCTTGAAGTGTACAACATAAAAGTGGGAGATAAATGTAATAATTAAAGACCAATCCAAGAAGTCTCCAAGTGGGAAAAGTTTCCTTTGATCAATCAGTATAATTTGGGCATTTTCCAAAGCATTATTTATTTTTATTTATTTATATTTAAATTTATATACCGCCCTTCTCACTCAGGGCGGTGAACAGCCAAAGGTAAAACACACAAAATATGAAAATTTAAGAACAGTTTTAAAAACAAATTAAACAATTTTGGCCCAACAATTAAAATACCCCTTTTAAAATTCGAATTGAAAATAAGCAATTGGAGAAGTTAGGCCAGCCCGGCTTGTTGAAATAAAAAAGTCTTGAGGACCTGGCGGAAAGTGCGTAAATCCGGAATCCTCTGTATCTCCAGTGGGAGCTCGTTCCAGAGGGCAGGTGCTCCCACAGAGAAAGCTCTCCCCCTGGGGGCCGTCAGTCGACATTGTTTGACCGATGGCACCCTGAGGAGCCCCTCTCTGTGGAAACGTACTGGCTGGTGGGAGGCTCTCAGTGGCAGAAGGCGGTCTCGTAGGTACTCAGGTCCTAAGCCATGGAGCGCTCTAAACCAACACCTTGAATCACACCCGGAGGACCACCGGGAGCCAGTGCAGCTCGCGCAGGAGAGGTGTTACATGGGAGTGCAATGACATTCCCACAATCACTCACACGGCCGCATTCTGGACCAGTTGGAGCCTCCGGGTGCTCTTCAAGGGGAGCCCCATGTGGAGAGCATTACAGTAGTCCAGGTGGGAAGTGACGAGGCATGAGTGACTGTGCACAAGGAGTCCCAATCCAGAAAGGGGCGCAACTGGTGAATCAGGCGAACCTGATAAAAAGTGCCCCTGGCCACGGCTGTCACATCCATTAAACTGGATCTTCTAACACAGGGGCTATTTTAGTTGAGGAATAATTTAATTAAGGTTACATTCAATTGGGGTTAGGTCCTATTCCACAAAAATGATTTTGCTTCCAGCCTTTTCTCCCCTCTCTCTCTGCCAATTTAGTCTGTGGAAATATTGGGCTCCTATTTCCTGACTTGCTGCTCAGACATTCCTCTGGATGGGTAGTTCCGCATGTTGATAGGCTGTACTGAGTGCCAATCATTTCCTTTGTAGCTGGTCACGCTGTCCTTCCTGTTTCCCACCAGTCTTTTTCGCTCAGTTGATGGTTTCACACTTGAGTGCCTTTCTCTACAACTATTTTTCTACTTAATTAATTTTATTTTCTTTTTAAACAAATTGGAAATATTTTTTCTTTATTTTGGGAGGACTGCTCAGTGTGGGAGCTCATCCTAGTATCGGCTAGGCTCGTGAGTAGGCGTTTCGGGGCTCCGATCGCCTCGCGGCGTTTTTAGCGGCAGTTAGCTTCGGCTGGCTGGCCGGGAGCCGCTGGATGGTTAATTGTGGCCACGGGCGCAGCAGGGCTGGCTCAGCTTCTAGTCTCGCCCCGCAGTCCTCCCGGACGTTTTAGCGGCCATAAAAGTCACTGCTGGCTGGCATACTTCTGTTTAATTACTGTTGTTTCAAGCGGGAAGGGCCTCGCGGAGGCTGCGGGATCCCAGCTTCATTACATTGCGTAATTGTCTTGCTGCCTCATCCGGAGCAGAAAGGAGAGTTTTGCAGCCGCCATTTTTTGGCGCGCTTTTGGCTGAGTTGGCGCCCTTTGTTCTTTGCTACGCATTTGCAGGTTGGGACGCTGTCCGGTTTACCTGATCATCATCATCATCATCATCATCATCACTCTACTCATTCTGCTCCAGGTTCCAGCATCTGTGCGGTGGAAAGGGAAGTAATTGGCTGCCTTTTTCCTTTCTATCTTGTTCTTCTGCTAATTTTTTCTATATATATATAAAAAAAAGAGTTGACTACACTTCATCTATATATATTTTTTCTCTATTGCCCTCCAATTGATTTTCTTATTTTTGGGTTTATTTAAAAAAAAAAACAAAAAAAAACATTTTATACTAAGAAAAAAACAAAGACTGTTACTCTTTTGTATATATTTTCCCTTACGCTTATTGGAAATTTTTTATTAAAAAAAAAATAAGAAAAGAAGAAAGATCAAATTACAAAGTGGGCTGTAAGTGTAAATATATATCTATAACTATGTCTGATGAGGAGTTGTCCTCTGATCTGGAGCAGGATCCTTCTCCTAGCCCTAACCCTTCTTCCAAAGGGTCAGAAGGAAAAAAGTCTAAAGGCCAGAAAGCAAAGCCGTGTTTTTTCTAAAGCCCAAAAAGATGCTCCAGTTGCTCTTGTGCCTGAAGTTATTGTGCAGGCCCCTGAGGCCCAGGGTGTATGCAGACATGTGGCTTCTTCTGAGGGCGGACAAAGTATGGACCCTGCCTGTGGGAGGGCTCCAGTTTCTCAAGATGTAGCTCCCTTGCTTAGGGAACATGCTTGTACTCCTGTTGCAGCTGGTCATGTGTCCCCACAGCCTCGCTCTATGCCAGAAGCCACCTTTACTCCTACAGCAGCCGGCCTTCGTCCTGAGGAAGGTGCAGCGCCTCCTCAGTTCATGGACTTTAATTCTATGGTATCTCAAGCTATTTCTCGTATTTTCCAGGTTGGCTTACAGCAGACTGGTTGCATGCTTCCTCCTGAATATGCCACTAATGTTCCATGTCATTTGCATGTGCCTCAAATGCAGCATACCCCTTCTTCTGATTCGTGTGAGCAGATGGTGGAGCATACTCGAGAGGAGGAGTTTCTCGATGAATGCGAGTTGTCAGGAGACGAGGAAGAGTTGTCGGATAAGCCGGCCTTTCCAGGCTTATTTAAGCCATCTTTGTTCAAGCAGCTTCTTCGTAAGGCTAAGGCTGCTACCAATATGGGGGAAGCCCTTAACCCACCTTCTACATCTCAGGCTCAGCCTAATATTAGTGATAATTTGTTTCTATTACCTAAAGCTGATTGTGATTTTGTACCGTGTCCAGCTCTCTTTGCTCAGGTCATCCAGAAGCCGTGGGAGCATCCCACTTCCCTCACTGGTCCGAATTCCTTTGACAAGAAGCTCTATTGTTCGGCTCCAGAACTGGATGCATTACTGCAACTACCGTCTGTCGACGAACCAGTGGCTGGCCTTACTTCATCTTCGGTACTTGTCGGAGAGGTTGGTGATGGTTTAAAGTTTGAAGATAAGAGGGCAGAGATGGCCTTTCGAAAGACTCACCAGGCTTCGGCCTGGGCCATTCGAGCGGCGACCTCGGCCTCTTTTTTCAATAGAGCGTCGTTGGTCTGGTTAAGACAATTGAGGGATAGATTGCCCCGGGACAATGCTCGACTTCACCAGGATGTGGCAAAGCTCGTAGCAGCGGCCGAATATTCAGCGGATGCTTCGCTGGACGCAGCTAAGTTCGCTTCTCGAGCCCTGGCCTCCACTGTTTCTTCCCGTCATTTACTTTGGCTACGTAATTGGAGAGCTGACATGAAGTCGAAGTGGCGCCTTACTGCAGCTCCTTATAAAAGCCCTGCTCTCTTTGGCGCTTCCCTCGATTCTGTTCTTGTGGAGAACAGGGACAAGAAGAAAGTCTTACCTTCCGCTGGCAGGCGATCAGACCGCAGGTTCTCCCCATATCTGCGGCAGCCCTTTTGGGGGCACCAGGGAGCTGGCAGCTCCTCTTACCATTGATCCCGATCATACTCTTACCAGCCAGCGTCAGACCGAGCATCCTTTCGGGACCGAGGTAGGCGTCAGTCCAATTTCCGCCGTCCCTTCTGAGCGGCCTCTTCCCGTTACGCTCGCCGAGGCAAGTGACTCGCAGCATCGGGCTCCCATTGGAGGGAAACTGCAATCATTCTACCACCGATGGGAGGTCTCCACCTCAGATGCATGGATCATTCACACTGTCTCCGAAGGTCTGTCTCTCGAGTTTCTTTCCAGCCCCCCTACCTTCTTCCTGCCTCGGCCTTGGCCTTCTCAGCCGGACAAGCGCCGTCCACTGACCCTGGAAATCCAACATCTTCTCCAAATAAAAGCGATAGAGCGTGTTCCAGCGGACCAAGTCGGGACCGGCTTTTACTCAACCCTCTTTCTGGTTCCAAAATCATCAGGCGGTTGGAGGGGTATTCTCAATTTGAAGCGCCTCAACGCTCATCTGGTTTTTCGCCGCTTCAAAATGCACTCCCTCAAATCTCTCCTGGGTTGCATCCGTATGGGAGATTTTATGCAGTCAATAGACTTAAAAGAAGCCTATCTTCATGTACCTGTCCACCCGGCTCACAGAAGATTCCTTCGATTCGCCTTCGGCAACGACCATTTTCAATACAGAGCAATGCCGTTTGGCCTCTCTTCAGCGCCTCGTACCTTTATGAAGATCCTGGCAGCTCTGGCAGCGTCCCTCCGGACGGTGCCTGTTTGCATTGTCTGCTATCTGGACGATATCTTGATTCTATCATCCTCAACAGTGCAGGCAGACTTGGACAGACGCAGGGTCATTCAGTCTCTGCAAGACCATGGGTTTACTCTCAACATGGACAAAAGCCATTTGTGCCCCACTACCAGGATCTTGCACCTGGGGGCAGTCATAGATTCTATTCAGGGTCGGGTTTTCTTGTCTCCCAACCGCCAGTCCAGCATTTGAGACCTGGTCACCCGGATCTTATCTCTCCAGAAGTCTCCTCTGTTTCTCCTGTCCCAGCTTCTGGGGAAGCTCATATCATGCATTGGCATAGTGCCATGGGCCCGATTCCACCTCCGTCTTCTACAATGGTTCCTCCTTCCGTTTCAACGCCAAGGGAAGGGTGAGTCTCTATCGAAGGTCAAGTTACCGGCTCAGGTGCGTCTTTCGCTCCGATGGTGGCTCTCTCCAGCTCTCGAACGGGGTTCTCTCTTACTGGATCAGGAGCGGATCATCCTGACCACGGATGCCAGCCTTCACTCCCACCTCGCACAGGGCACCTGGTCTCCGGCAGAGGCGCTACACAGTATCAACTGGCTGAAACTGAGAGCGGTGCGCCTTGCACTGGCTCATTTTCGTCATCTGGTTTGCCACCAACATGTTTTCGTTTTGACGGACAACACCACCACGAAGGCCCACATCAATCGCCAGGGGGGTACCTGGTCCTTGGCGTTGATGGAGGAGACGGAGAGGCTGATGTCGTGGGCCGAGCGCCATGTCTTGTCCCTGACAGCTGAGCACATTTCCGGCAAGATGAATCTGGAAGCGGATTGGCTCAGCTGGGGCCAGCTGGACCAGTCAGAATGGAGACTGGATCCTTGTCTTTTTCAGGAACTCTCTCGCCGGTTCGGGAATCCGATCCTGGATCTGTTTGCAACCCCGAGCAACACCCAGCTACCGAGGTTCTTCTCCCGCTTCCCAACGCACGGCGCAGAAGGTCACGACGCACTTCGATCCCCGTGGCCACGGGGTCTCCTTTACACCTTTCCCCCCGTTCCGCTCTTACCCAGGGTCATTCGCAAGGTGATCAAGGAGAGAGCAGACATTCTTCTGGTGGCGCCGCATTGGCCCCGCAGGGCATGGTTCGCAGATCTTCTTTCCTTGTCCGTCGAAGACCCGTGGCAGATCCCGGCCACCCGGATCTCCCTGTCTCAAGGCGCCGTACGACATCCAGAACCAGAATGGCTTCAGCTGACCATTTGGCGCTTGAGAGGATACATCTAACTAAGGGTCTTCTGTCGGGTGAGGTCATTTCTGTCATTCAAGCGGCCAGGCGACCATCGACGGTCCGCATTTATAATGCTTCGTGGCGGGCCTTTGCAGATTAGTGTGCCCGTCACCATGTGGACCCTACATCGGCTACGGTACCAGAGGTCCTGCAGTTTCTTCATGCTGGCTTTGCCAGAGGGCTGGCTACATCTACACTCTGCAGACAAGTTGCAGCTTTGGCTATGGTGCTCTTCGGAGATAACCAGCAATCCTTGGCCCATGATTCACGGATCAGGTCGTTTCTCCTGGGCACATCGAATCTTCGGCCTCTGACAGTTCACAGATATCCCACCTGGGATCTCATCTTGGTCTTACAAGCATTGACATCTTCTCCGTTTGAACCTCTTGATACAGTCTCACTTCGCTATCTCACCTTAAAGGTTGCCTTTTTGTTGGCCATTACTTCTGCCCGTCGAGTTTCCGAGATAGCAGCCTTTTCCATCAGAAGTGATCTCTGCATTATTCACCCGGACCGTGTGGTCCTCAGATTGGACCCGGCGTTTATTCCAAAGGTTAATTCTCATTTCCACCGAGCGCAGGATATCATCCTTCCAAATTTTTGCCCGGATCCCAGACATCCGACCGAGCGGCGTTGGCACACTTTGGATGTGCGTAGGGCGTTAAAGAAGTATATCCATCGAACGGCCTCCTTTCGTAAGACAGAAGCGCTTCTTGTTTCGTTTCTGCCTTCTTCCCTGGGTCAGAAGGTTTCGTCAGCTACGGTGGGCAGATGGCTCAAAGCCTGTATTTCTAGGGCCTACGAATTGAGGGGTGATCCTGTTCCAGGTCGTATACTCCCTCATTCCACATACAGTGCTGCCACTTCAGCAGCCTGGGCCACCCAGGCGTCCATAGACGACATTTGTCGTGCAGCCACTTGGTCTTCACTTTCTTCTTTTGTTAGACATTATTGTTTAGATGTGTATGCTTCAGCGGATGCTGCTTTTGGCAGACGAGTTTTGCAGGCGGTGATTCCTGCCCAAGGCCGGGTAGAGGCTTCGATTCCCGCCCAGAGGACTTAAGCTTGGGTATATCCCATCCAGAGGAATGTCTGAGCAGCAAGTCAGGAAATTGGACGTTGCTTACCTGAACATCCCATTTATGATTGCTGCGAAGACATTCTGGCCCGCCCGTATCGAGCCTCTTCTGGCCTTGGGTGGGGTTGTTTCTTTTTGTCTTCCTCTGCAGCTGGTGTCCTTCTACATTCTTGCAAGGTTGGAGTCATCTCGTTTCCATGGATCGCCTTCGCGGAAAAAGACTGGTGGGAAACAGGAAGGACAGCCTGACCAGCCACAGAGGAAATGATTGGCACTCAGTACAGCCTATCAACATGCGGAACTACCCATCCAGAGGAATGTCTTCGCAGCAATCATAAATGGGACGTTCAGGTAAGCAACGTCCATTTCCCTCTCCCCCCACCACTTTTTTTTTGTCAGATTGTAAAGACAGGCATTTTATGGCTAGCTTCTCAATGCACTCCTGCAGAGGGAAATTAGCAAAGTGGACGAGTTCCCACTGGTACTAAAATATTCTATTTTTGCCCCATTTTAAAAGCAGGCATCTCATAATTTTCATTAGTATTTATTGAAGATCCAAACAATAAAATGACCTCATTTTGACAGAATGGAAAGCTAATGAGAAACGAGGGCTATAAAATAATAATTAAAAATTCCTTCTACAAAGGTTCAATTTTCTCCTTGGAGGTCACATTCATCTCCCAGATTTTATATGCAAGGTCAGATGGTCTTGGAGCTTCTGAACTAAAAGAGTCCAGTGAGTAACATCAATCGAAGTTTATTTTAGGAGGCATAGCTGTTTTCTTCACTCAGAGCTTATTAATTATTACTCTGTCTGGAAAGTGCTAATGCTAGATCAGAAAATCCTAGAAAATGGAATTTTACCAGATACAGAGAAGTTGCTCCTATAAATATAATAAATCATGCCAAGCAATGATCATGGGATTATTGACTAATGTTCATAAGCTTCTGCATGCTTTTGTTTTCTGCTTTATATTTTCCCTCTTTCTCTGGTTTTGCCTGATTCATTGGGGGTGGGGGTTGTGTAAGGGGTGAAAATGATATAGGTAATCAGAATGACAGGCTACATTCTGTATTGCCAGTACCAGAATCTAAACCTCCATCTTTCATATTACATGCTGTATCTGCCTGTTGCTTTGGTTAATAACAGTTGGATGAGTAGAAAAGCATAGAAGTATGGATTTATCCAAAGTGATTTAGATGCAGTTGTGGCTGTAATCAGAATAGGACCTGCACATATTTAATTAGACACAAAACTGGGAACTGGAATGGATCTTAGGGTTTGGTTCTGATTGGTAGGGCATGGGCTCCAGTAGATGAGCCTGGCATTGACTATTGCAATGAGAAATTGAGAATAGAACTAATTTATTTAATTGTTAACTGTGTTTAATTTAGCAGTCATAAATTCAGAGTTTCCTTATTTAAATGCCATATATTTGTCATTTTTAAAGTAAGATTTTTATCATGGCTGTCCAATCTTTTGGCTTGCCTAGATCTCATTGAGTGAAGAAGTGTCTTGGGTCACATAGGAAATATATAATATACAAGTAGTCCTCAGCTTACAACCACAATTGAACCCAACATTGCCATTATTAAATGAGACAGTTATTAAGTGAATTTTGCACCATTTTATGACCTTTCTTGTGACATTTGTTAAGTGAATCATTGCAGTTGTTAAATTAGTAACACGGTTGTCAAATGAATCTGGCTAACCCATTGACTTCGCTTGTCAGAACGTCGCAAAAAGTGATCACATGACCCTGGGACACTGCAGTCATTATAAATACATGCCAGTCACGAAACATACAAATTTTGATCACATGGCCATGGGGGTGGGTGGGGGGGGAATGCTGCAGTAGTCGTAAGTTTGACAAACAGTCATAAGTCACTTATCAGCACTCTTCTAACTTCAAACAGTTGCTAAACGAATGGTTGTTAAGTCCAGTATTACTTGTACCACCTTTTGAAAAGTAAAATAGAACAACCTCTACTAATTTGCATTTAGGACCTTGAAATAGGGAGATGTGTTGTAAGAATAATTGAGATAACTCAGGCTTTCTCTAGTGGTATGTTTTTGATAACTTATGGGCTAGACTGGTTGACTACTTTGCTGCTGAGTAATCATTGATAAAGTTGAAGTACCATTCCAGGAATGCCCTGAAGCTGTGAAAGAAGAGTCATACCATGTGGTGCCTTTCATCATGGACTACAAACCAATGATGCTGTGAGCTGATGTACCTTCTGTGTTCTGAAATCTGTATGTTCATTCTGCAGTCAGGCCCTGCCCATGGAAGTCTCTGTATTTTTTCCTCCCTTTCTGATCTGCTGTGGGATGATTCAGTCAAAACTTGAGACATCGCATCACAGTTATTACTACTAATTCTCTTTTGGTTTGGAAAAAAAGTCATGGAAACGGCAGGCCTCTGTAGGAGTCAGACTGAAATCCTACGTAGTATTCCAGTAGTGGTTGCTGATATGTCTGTGTATCTGGGTGGGGTTTTATGCTTTATGAATGAGCACTTGGCATCTTGCTTATAGTCATTACTTGTGAATAAAGTTGCTAGGCAAGGTACAACATGATTACTTAGAAGATAATCCCTGATGTGGAAGATTGTATATGATTTAGCATCCATATTTTATGAGAACTTTTCTTTTCTTGGATTTATCCATGGTTGGCCTACCGGGAGTTGAAAAACTCAATAAATTGTGTGCCGGCAGGTGTCGCGCATTGGCGGTTGTGATGCATATTTTGAGTGACAGGGAGTCTTAGCAGAGGGGTGAAAGAGCCACATGCGGCTCCAGAGCCACAGGTTGCTGACCCCTGGTTTAAAGTATATGGGGTCCCCCTCCTCTCTTCCTCCCTCCCTCCCTCTCCCTCCCTCCCTCCCTCCCTCCCTTTGACATTCTTATCTTCACTTCTCTTTTGCTTTCAACTACCATTCCCTTATCTCTGCTGGGAAAGACAGATCATTGTTATTCTTAAGGCAGGGGTTTCCAAACTTGGCAACTTTAAGACTTGTGGACTTCAACTCCCCAAAACTGGAAGTTGTGGCTCACAAATCTTAAAGTTGCCAAGTTTGGAGACCCTCTGTTCTAAGATACCTGGAATATAAGAACATGTTTTTTGTAGCTTTCTTTCTTTATGGCAACTATATATCTTATTTTGTCAGTGTGATTGCTTGGAAATGATGAGAAGAAGAAGTGAGAAGGTGCTATTAAGGAAGGGCCTAATTCTGCAAGGTTAGGTTGTATAATGAAAGGTCTACTTCTGGTCAGTGATAGCAGCAAGGGGACATCCTTACCCCTCCTCCCTTTGTTCTCTTTCAGATGAGAACAACACTCTCTCTCTTGAAATGTGTCCTTGCCAAAGACCACCCCGTACGCTTACTGGCTCAAAGGGACTTTGAATTTGGACTTCCTATCTCCAGACCCATCCCTGTGGCTGTTTATTTTAAACCCTGAATAAGTTAAAGGAGTCACAAAGTTGGACAGTCCATAAAAAGCGATAATCTTGCTCAGCCCACTGTACTGAGAAGGGATTTCCTGTGCCTGAATTGTGTCTGCCAAAAACCTCTCTGCTTGATCTTTAACACTGATAAGAAAAGAGTTTCAGCAAAGTTCCCAGAGAAGATTGCTCCATAGCCCATGACACAATTCCACCAGTTCCAAGTGCAGTGGTGCCGCCACTCAGTAGAAACCCTTTTTAAATATATTCCATTGCAACTTATTGTTTGCTGAACTCGACTTGCTGCAAAACAATGTAAAGTGTTTTCACTGTGGTTTCGTCTGGATCCCAATCAAATTGTATAACAATGGTCAAAGATAGGGTTTCATCCCAAGAGCGCCCAGAGAGCTAACAGGTTTTGTGGATAGCCTCAGTTGGCGGTACTTGGCCAGCAAGCATTTTACGCCTGTTCTAGTTGTAGATCAGAATCTTTTTAAGAAGTTTGAAATGAAGTAAGACTTGCACTAGATGAAATAACTTCTATAAAGCTTATTCCACAAAATCTCAGTTAATCTTTGAGGTGCCACAACAGTGTGTGTGTGTGTGTGTGTGTGTGTGTGTGCGCGCACGCGGGTGGGAGGGGTAAATGTCCTAGAATAACTCAAAAGTGCAGCTGTTGCCATCATTTCTTTCATTATTAATCCTGTTCATTTATTTAATTCGTTCTTCCTCTTAGTTGTTTAGCATGATATATCTAATTCCTGTTCCACTCATTTACCGTGGCACAGTCATGTGAAGCAGTCTTACAATGTGAGATAGTAACCGGCTTGAGATGGATAAACCCGAATATTTTACTGTGGCTGTTATTTGTGTGCACGTGTGTGTGTGTCCTGTGAACATCTAATCTCTTTTTGAAAGTAATGTATGAAATAATGTAAGAAATGAAAGTAGTGTTCATACATACATCTCAAATTTCTCAATATCTTTAAAATACGGTGTTGTTGTGCAGCACTCTCTTGTGCCTGCTAAGGATTTAATGTACCCCAAATCCTTGAATCCCAGGGATGGGACCCCAACAATATAACATAACCATAAATTTCCTGAATATTAAGATAAATGTATTTTAATGAAACAGTGTCAACCTTTTTCTAATGTCTAGGGAATCAAGTAGTCTGAGAGCCCTTTTTATATCTGCCTTACATCTGTTTAAAGGAATGAATGCTTATTTGCAAATTAATACCATGTGTGAACATATGAGAAAAATAACTCATTGACTTACTTATTAAATATATTACTATACATCTTCCCATACAGTCATACACAGAAAAGGTTTACCATTGTTTATTACAGTTATTATGGAGGTGTAATATTATAATAGGCATATATTGTAATTTTATTCAAAACAATTAAACATACACATAATTTTATGTTTATCAATACGATTCATAATTTTCTTGCCTAAGTAGGAATTTTAATTTAAGGTGTGTCCCTGAAAAGAGAATGATGATTCTGGAGTTATATCCTCTTTTTTCTTTTTAATCAGACATTATTGAATTTTATTTCATTTATTATTTATTGTTATGCATATACAAGATCATATTTTTGGGGGGGGGGGAATAAAATTGAAAATAATGATTTATCTGTATTTCATCTGGGATGGACCTGACATCTTTCCATGTGAGATTGTGGCTATTTCGCACACATTGGTGATTTGTCACTTGAGTAATTTGCCCAGTTCTCAAGGGATGACTTGAAAGCTTGAAAGAGCTGTCACAGATCATAGTCTACAAGTATAACTTCATTAGCATCACAGCACATCAAATGCCTTGTTTTTTTTTTTTCAGAAGAATCAGCTTGCAGTGCAACTGTGAACAGAAACTGGTACAGGTAGTCATCAACTTACAACAGTTCGTTTAGTGACCGTTCAAAGTTACAATCGCACTGAAAAACGTGACTTATGATCCGTTTTTCACAGTTAACGACCTTTGCAGCATTCCCCATGATCATATGACCAAAATTCAGATGCTTGGCAGCTGGTTCATTCTTATGACTGTTGCTGTGTCCTAAGGTCATGTGATCCCCTTTTGCGGCCTTCTGACAAGCAAAGTCAATGAGGAAGCCAGATTCACTTAACAACCGGATTACTAGGTTATCAACTGCAGCGATTCACTTAACAACTGAGGCAAGAAAGGCCGTAAAATGGGGCAAAACTCACCTAACTAATGTCTCGCTTAACAACAGAAATTTAGGACTCAGTTGTGGCCGTAAGTTGAGGACTACCTGTATTTTGTGAGTTGATGGTGCCTGTTTGTGGAATCTAGAAGGGGTTTTGTAGGAGAGCATTGACACTCGTAAAGGCAGTGGTTCTCATCATTTGTAAATGCTCCATTCTGATCTTCAGTTTAAAAGGGAAGAGAATGTTCCTGTTCACATAACAGTGATGTTTTACTTCAAGACTTTGCAAATGTAAACTGTGGGGTCCATTTGTGATTATAATGCCCAAAAATATTGATATAATTTAATGCAATCTACTGTACTAAATTTTAACTCTGTGCTGAAGAATCTGATCAGCGTTTGCACTCTTCCCAAGCAGCTGGTAGTTGCCCTGTAGTGCTGGTAAAATAACCACTTGGGAGGCATATTTGACAAGTGTACAATGAAGGCAACAGATGCTTTGCCACATGACACTTGAGGGGACAGTTTTGTTGCCTGCCTGTCTGCCTACCTCCTTTAGCAATAAAGAGATGTTTCCTTGAAATAGTGGGAAGCCCTGGTTTGATTAATAGAAGTATCATTAGTAGTCAATAATTGGGCAGTTTCTCTTTTTATGTTTGTGTGGTTAGAGCAGGAGAAGGGAAAACAATATTACCACCAAATGACATTACTGTTCAGTGATAAAAATGAAACCACACAGCTATGATAGCTAAAGTTATTCGGTATCCTTGTATGTGTTTGAATGCATTCCTTGATTATTTGCAGATTGATGCTGTGTGAATTGAAAAGCTACAAAAAGTTCCATGTTGATTTTTAATTTTTTTTAATGCCAGTTTCTCTTGCCTCTTGAATTGCACAAGCGGCGTGTTGAATCCATGTCATTACATATGCATATTGTATTTTCCACCAATTTTTGCATTGCCGAAACTGGTCATAGCAAATGAAGTCCATTTAATGTAATCCAAGAAAAGCATGGGATATCATTTTCAGAGTATTAATATGAGGAAACATTCCAACCATTTGGAGTATAAAGAATAGCAGCAGCAAGAAATACTGATTGCTAATGGCAAATGCAGACCACTTCCATAATTCTGCCAAGAAAATGGTATGGTTTATTTCTAACTTCTTCAGTTCTCCTCGACCCACTTTCCCAAACTTTCACAAGTAATTGGAGGAATATGAATCTTCTGTAGAATTATTTATTATCTGGATAGTTTAATGTGCGCTCACTTCTAACTGACTATAAATAATTGCTTAGAAAATCTTAAGGCAGCTTGATACTAGGCAATCTATCTATTACTAAAACTCTTGTATCTGTTTGGTTGTTTGTAACTTTCATCTGGGCGCAATGGTGCAACTGGCATTTTTGAATCAACATACCCCAAATGGGCAAACTTATAGAATGCATCCAAAATCCAGAACCTATGACTCCCATGGGATTGTAGTGCTGCTGTCCTACTACGGTAAACCCTGTGAGCATCATTTCCAATCCTCCGTGATAGAAAAGTCATTGGGAAAGCCAGCAGGAAGTCAGAAGTTGCTTCCGCTCCCACTGCTCTTTTGCCCCCTGTTTAGCTAAGAAAATATCTCTAAAGTAATGAGTCAAAGGGTCACAGGTTGTTTAATAACTGCTAAAATACCTCACCGCCCACCCTACTGTTTGGATTATTGGTATTTGTAGTCATATCCACCTGGACTTCTAATCCTTCCTTAGAATTTCTGGAAGACAAAGGTCTCTCTCTTTTCTTTCTCTGCCATTAACATTATCACTTTAATCTCACTTTGGCTAAGGAAATGTTATAAACATTGTTATTAATTGCATTTTATATTTTGACCCCAGGTAACAGGCTGATTTTTAGGGAGTTTTTAAAAAGCCTTTTCAGTTTGTTCTAGGTTTACCAACATCTCTCACTATAGTATTCAAGTCACAAAATAGAAAGTATTGAGTACCGAGGAGCAAATTTTGGCTTTGAAAAGTCTGTAAGAAAAAAAAAAGTATATCGGCTTAGCGTAGTATTTTTGTTTCATCATCCAACAAAATCTCCCATTGCCATTGTCCTTGTGTTGCTTACTACCCATTTCATTTTTCTACAATGAAAAATGGGGTTTTCTAAGATAGTCTAAGACTATCCATAGTAGTTTCCTGATGGTGTGCGAATATGTTTGAAAAGCTCAGCTGTTGCTAATGAAATGCCCGAGTTGTGAAAAGGATTATGTGTGCTAATGACTTCTCTTTCATAAGCAATTGGACGACTTTATGTAAGTAGGCGCTAATCAGTGTCAATAAGATTTGCTGCAGAAAATGGAAGAGGAAGTGTCTTAGCCTGTAGGCTCCAGAGAGGCTGAGTTGAATGCAGTGCCTGGATGCAGAAATTTACTGCAAAGGTTGCTATGTGACTAAGGAACATGAGCTGGAGTCTCTGTGAAGAAAGCCAAGAATGGGGTTCAATTGGGTTGCAAAGAATGGGGCCACCTAAGAATAATTCCTGGCCCGTTGTTCTCAGTAATAGGAGCTTGTTTTATTATTGTTGTATGCTAGACTGCCCAGTCTGGATAGTGATTGTACAATGAAAATATTGCATGATGGTTGAAAATCGTTCTCCAGTCGATGACAAGGACTTAGTGGAAGGACAGGAAAAACCAATAGTTGCTTGATTTGCAAATACGTGGTTAGGTTCCAGGGTGAAGAGGTTTGCAAGTGTGCTGTGCTACGTTTTAGCTATTGGTTTATTCATTTAATTTAATCACTTGCAACCATTCTGCTGCCTATTCTCACTACTCCAGCAACTACTGTACAGGTAATCCTCGACTTACAGCTATTTGTTTAGTGACTCTTCGAAGTTACAACGGCACTGCAAAAAGTAACTTGTGACAATTTTTCACACTTATGACCATTGCAGCATTCCTATGATCAAAATTCAGGCTCAATTTTGATCATAAGTCAAGAACTACCTTGTATTGTGAATGTGACCAAAGAAGGAAACAAGCACTAAAAAGGAATTACAGATAACTTGGAGCTGTGGGCAAGGTATAATTTTGGAGCCTTTCCCCCTCTGACAATGTTTATGCATGCAGCTTTCGATGAGGATATTCATAATCCTGTATGCGAGTTCACTAGATGGTTTCTGATTGGTCAGCACCATCCCATCGTTTTCAAACATTCTATTCCATTCAATTTAACTTAATGGAATGCAAAGCATAACCGCCAACCTGAGAAATATAGATCACTATTGGAGCTCTTTATGCCGCCACCATGATAAGAGATTGCTTAAATTAATATAATCATACACTTGAATAAATGTAGGTCCCTCTGTGTCACACTCAAGTTTTATAAACGATCCCCTTCTGTAGTTTCCCCTCCTTCTTCCATCAGTCTAACCACTGCTGGAGTGGGTAATGGGAATCATCTTTCAATCACCTGGCATCCCTTGCTTTGCATTGGTTGAGCATCTCATTGTTCTTTATCTCCTTGCTGACATTCTTTTAGGTTTAATGAACCTAAAAATAGCATTCATTGCTTCTTTAAAATTGGATGGAGGAGGTCTCCAGGAATCCCAATTGCTCATTTGGACAGATTCAAACATTTACACTTGTAGGTGCTAATCTGTAAATTAGCATTCTTAGTAATGGTGTGGAGGAACGGTCTCCTTTTTCTCTTTCCTTTTACCAAGAATAAAAATCTAGAAATTTAGGAAGTCGTGCCATCTGGAAATGAGCTGAAGGGTGCTGATTATTTGGCGACTCGATCAGGGCTGGTGTCGAAGAGGCTGCTGCTGCTTGCAGTCTGTTCAAAAGAGCCTTATAGCATAGGCTGACCTTCCTCAATTTTTTCAGAGGCACGAAGTGTTTTGCACTGCTGTTCATCTTTTTACCTTCCCTCCGTATTATTAACACAGGGAGATTTGTGTTAGCTACAGTCATAGTGAGAGGTCAAATATTTTACAGTAAATTAGGGAAGAGGGAGTGTTGTGTAGTTACTGTGGTGCAGCTTTTCCCAAATGACAGGCACTTCCAGAGGTGTATAGCTATGAATACCAGCACCAACAGCTATCAAAACACCCAGTTGGAGGTGTTCGAATATGGAATAGTTCTAGACTATTGCTTTTCAGGCCAGTTTTAGTCTGTGCGTTCCTTTCTATGCTTGGCTTCCTCTCACTGCTTTGTGAATTTAAGGTTTCAAGGAGACAATACTGTAATAAGCAACAATACCATACCAAGTGATTAAAATAGGAATTAAATGAGGTTAATTTGAAATGACCAGCATTATTGCAAGTCTCTTAGTCACAAAAGGGTCCAAGGAAAAGTTCACTAACATGTTAACCAATAACATAGTTTGATTTGGACCTAACATAATGTGTGAACCGGGTAATTGTAGGATATGATTAACATGCTTAATCAATTTACCTAAAATAAATTTGGCATGCCTACTTATTGTAATTCTTATTAATTTTCTATATAAGCTTCATGACATCCACACCTTGTTTCCTTCACCATTAGGGAAGTTGCTGTTTTAATTTAAAGGGCTGTACACAATAACCCTGTGGATTTATGGGATCCTTTTTTAAAAATATATATTGAAAATACTAAGAAATTGATCCCCCTGCTATATGTTTCTTTTCAGAGATATTGTATGTTACTCCTCATCCATTCCAGCTCAGTACTGAGGGTAAACAAGTTGGAAATCTGAATTGCTCACAATTTCTAGTTCACCTAATTTCTCTTGCTTTCTTTTTATTACTTCCGGCTGCTGTTCCAGACACTACATCCAGATATTCATAACAGAAAAACCTTTAGTGCTTTTCTTTTTCCTCTGGATCCCATTCTGACCATTTCAGATCGAGGTCTGGAGAAAATATGGTATCTCTCAAAGATGGGTTGGGGAATTGGGGCTGGATAAGATTGAGAAAAACATCATTTTGGAGATGAAACTAAAACTAGGATGGGGATCTGCGGTCACTTCCAAAAGGACTGAACTACAGCATTGGAAATTGTGGACATTGTCGTTTCAGTCTGTTTGAAAAGCTAATTTACAGTTATCTTCTCCAAGATTACCCACTTCTTGGTGGTCTCTCTGTTTTTTTCTAATGGACTTCATCACTTGCATTTGTGTTATTGTCATAGCAGCCTGCCCCTAGACTTGGTTATAACGCGTGAACATTTTTACTCACCTTGATCAAGAGGACAATTTTTGGCCCTAATTTTAACCTGCTTGCTTGTGTATATTCGGAACTGTTCTTTGACTTCAGTGAATACTTTTAGCTGTTAATGTAATAGAAGCCCTGTTCATAAGGGTAGTGTTTTCTTCTTCTTCTTCTCAGTCACAAAGGTTGCATAGCCAAGTCCCTGATTTGCCACTGCCTCCTTTCTAGGACTGAGAGAAAGTGACTGACTATAAAAGGAGGAGTGGCAGAACCTGAGGGCAGAGTTAAAAGAAGGATCAGCCTAGAATCCCTACATAGCCACAAGCGGACTAAGTTCAACCCTTCTTGAATTCCATGGATCCTTATCTAACTCGAGCCAGGTGCTAACTGTTAATTGAGAATATTTATTTATTTAGAAAATGTATATGGCTGCCTACTCACGTACAGTGACTTTAGGCAGCTCAAAAGCAATGAAAATCCAGTATAGAAAATAAAAATTAAATAAAAATTAAAAAACAATAACCCCCACCCTCTACGCTAGATTCCTATGCATAGGCTTTTTAGCAATAATCAGTTTAATTGGACATTTTGCACCTGACACTTACTCAAGGTCACCCCAACTGGCTCTGTTCCTAGAACTCACTATCTCCCAGTTTCTAGACTGGGGCCTTAACCATTGTGTCAAATTGGCTTTTGTAAAGGGAAGTTTAGTGACAGACGATTGTGTTTCCCTTTGTGACTTTGTCTCAGAGCTTTTGCTAGCTTGTATAGCTATTTTCATTCTGGGTCATACTTTGCTCCTCAGTAAGGAGCTGATGAACTGCTTAACCTAATTTCCATCCGAGGGATTTAATTCTCAGTTGGAGAAGCTAGGAAGCTTGATTTAACAGAGATGTCTTTTCTTTAGCAGCTCTGAAGAATGCTGATTTCCGTACTTCCCAAGGGACTTTCTCATTAGGGGAAAAGAAACACTCTCACACACTGAATGAAACTCTTGCCTGGTTCCGTAGTTTGGGACATAGATTAACAACAAATGTGTGTGGGGTTTTTCCTCAAATGAACATTTCTTCCAAATAAGGTTAATATAGGTTAAGACATGTTGTTCTTACTATATTCAAATTCTTAAAATAGTTTCCAGGTTTCCCCTTTTTCATATTTAAACATTCCAACATTCAGGTTTGGTTTTGTTTTATTAAAAAAAACTAACCAAGAGCCTTTTTAACATGTCCTCTTTGTCTATATTTAGAATCAAGAGTAAAATCTTCCACTTCCCAACAGACGTTAGGCTTTAATGTCTTCTATTTTATTTTAGTCTGGCTTTGTAAAATGTTTAAATATGTGTATATTTTACTGTTATTTTTGCTGCTGGATGTGATTTTATTTTCAATAAAGTGCTTCAAGGGCAATTACCATTCAAATTGTGTATGATGAACTGACTAAAATAAAATAATCCAAGGAATTCATGACGAAATACTTACAGAATTTGAGGTTTTAATTTTCAAAAGGTTCTGTCTCCAAAGAAATTGAGGAAGTTAGGACCACCACAATAACCTTGTTTCCACAAAAACAATGCAAAACAAATAGGCATCAATTGACTTTTATTCTGGTTGTTTGTTCATTTTGGTTATTATTATTTTTTCCCCGCAGTTCTACATCTCTTTTGAAAAGTGGCAATTAGTCCTGCACACATTGGGGCTGCACTATAGATTCTCAAAGGTATTATGACAATGGAAAAAGCAGAGAGATAAGTATACTTTGCTTTTCTGTTTAAAGCAAAGTGAAAAGTGAGAATCGTATAAGCAAATTTCAAAGGCAAAGGCAAAGACAAAAAAAATATA
This sequence comes from Ptyas mucosa, assembly GCA_012654045.1. Taxonomy (NCBI): domain Eukaryota; kingdom Metazoa; phylum Chordata; class Lepidosauria; order Squamata; family Colubridae; genus Ptyas; species Ptyas mucosa. The sequence goes on from WNWU01000006.1 coordinate 20,152,120, forward strand.
TCAAGAGCTTCTTCGTATCATTTAGGAAATGAAATAACTTTTGGAGAAGTTAAAAAGCAAAACTTTTTTTTCTTTTCAACAAAGGACACAGACCGCTTAATAAAGACTTATTCTTTTTTCAATAAGAATGTTTTAGTTGTGGTGAATAATACTGCAGCAAAGTGACTGGCCATGTGTTTGTTGAATGGTGTCTTAAGACACTGGCTAATTCTTGTCTTGTGGTCAGATTTCACAACTCTGCAAGTGGGATTCTCTTATTAATAGAGCTTATTCAGAAGAGACATGACAAGGCTTGAAATCCTTGGGGCACAATTTAGTAACTTGTGCTTCTTCTTCTTTTATTTCTATTGTGAGTAAAGTCCTTAGGGGCAAAGCTGGTGTAATGATGAAGGACAAGGTGGGATCAGCATGCACACCAATTACTGATGTTGGAGAGTGACTTTTGAACTAGATATAAAGGGAAGTGCTTCTGTGAACGTACTGCTCTGACTTGTATTTGTTTGCAGTATGAGGATGCTGTAACAAATCCCCTGCAGCTGGCTGTTAATATTCCAACTTAAAATAGGAAAAAAACATGTATGGCACTTAAATGCAAATATGATACAATATCATTAGTAGTTTACTGATGGCCGACAGATACCAAGTATGAAGTGACATTGGGGCTGAGTCAAGAAGCAATACCTTTCATGTGAATATAGGAAGCTCTTTAATAATCCTGGATGATCTCCCATCCTGAAAATGTTCAGGAAGCTATTAAAATAGACCTAAAAATAGGGAAATATTCTCCCTATTATTTTCTGTTTTTCTGTTGGCTTGACCACAGGGTGGATAAAAATGGATAATTTAAAAAATAAAATAAATCAGATTATTACAAATTTAAATTGGAATTTTTTTTTATTTTTATCAAATCTATTTTAATAAAATGCTTTTGGAGTAAAAAAATCTACCTAAAAGATAGTTTTCTGTTTAAGGTACATTAATAATTTAGTTTATTCAGCATGAAATGGAGCTTAGTTATGTAGCAGGAGACTGTATATTCTGCAATATTTACATTTTTGGTAAACATTCAGTGAATCCAAGCTTTGCAAGCTGAGATAACGTGTACTGCACTGATGCATTCACACAATTTCACAGTAACCATGAGATAAATCATAAAACAACATTCAGAAATATTTCTTTTTCCCATTGTTTTGAAAATCCATGTACACTACAAACTGTATGATTGTTTGAAGAGAAATGCATGTGTACCATTGGACTCTTTAAGTGTGAGGAGGAAGGGCAAGCAGTAAAAATGAAAGTGAAACCACCTAAGCAGCTTACAAATATAATATTAAAAAGCACCTGTCATTTCAGATCTATCATGGCAGCGCCTGTTAGTGGGCATCCACTCAACCTGCTACCTGCCATGTCCCCCACCTTGTGTCACTGCCGCATCACCAGCCGTCGATGAGTCACCAGCAGGTCAGAGGAGGACCCGCTGCGGGACACAGATGACAGTTGCTCTTTAAAAATTATGATTTAAATATAGTTGATTTATAGAGTTGATTTAAATCAAGCCTTTTTACTAGTGATTTCAATCACAATTTAAATTGTGATTTAAATCGACTTGATTTAAATCAAATCCACCCTGGTAGACCAGACCAGGAATTCAACTGCACAGAAATGCTACATTACTTACATTGAGTTGATTTAAATCAAGCCTTTTTACTAGTGATATTAATATATTAATAGACCTTTGCTAGTTTGATTGTGTTGTATCTCCACCCCCTTCTTATACTCCTGTGAATTAGGGAAGCATGTGTTTAAGTTTAACTCTAACCCTAAAGTTTCTGTTGTTAAGTGAGACATTTGTTAAGTGAGTTTTGCCCCATTTTACGACCTTCCTTACCACAGTTGTTAAGTGAATCACTGCACTTGTTAAGTTAGTAACATGGTTGTAAAATGAATTGGGTTTTCCCATTGACTTTGCTTGTCAGAAGGTTGGAAAAGGTGATCACATGACCTTGGGGCATAGCAACGGTCTTAAATATGAACCAGTTACCAAGCGTCTGAATTTTGATCACATGATCATGGGGATGCTGTAAAGGTTGTAACTCTGAAAAATATCATAAGTCTTTTTTTTTTTCCAATCCCGTTGTAACTTTGAATGGTCACTAAATGAATTGCTGTAAGTCAAAGACTACCTGTATATGGTGCCTGTTGTATGTAGCTTTTTAGATGTTGATTGCGGTGTTGATGGCTGACTATTAAGTCATTGGCTGTTGTTTGCTTTCTTTTATAATTTTATTTTATTGTAAAACTATTGACAGAATTGTGCGAGTCTGAAGATACAGCCCCCCCAGTCTCCTTATAGCCAGAGAAACTAGGTAAAGTTTCTTTTGAGCTTCTTGCCTTACTTCTAGCCAGCTCCTATGCTATCTCTTATCAGATACTTCCCTTGACATTGTCTCTTGGCTCAGTCTTCCAAGGTCTTTCCCACACACCATTGTACTCTAGAAGATGGCTTTTTAGAGTCTTACATCAGAGACTGCACCTCTCTTTTCCTATTGGAACTTGTGCTATTTTATTAGGGTTCCATTTCTTCTTTAGCAAGTAGTTTTGGTTGGTGGTTGTGAAAGAGGAAAAGAACCATTTGGGGGGGGATGGGGCATTGCAAGGTGCAGTCCTTTTCCTCTGCTTCTTCATGTTTACTTGATATTGCTGGGGAAGCTCATCCGTATGTTTGGAGTGTGATATGATCAGCATGAAACCTGCAAGCTAGCAAATTAATTTCACATTTGTGGGTGTCTGTTTTTCTGTTAGAGGGACTGTCTGCCACACCTTTCAGTTCCCTAATTAAAATTCATAAGGCCCACTTTAGTAGTATTTCACTGTCATCCTTGCTAGGGTAGAAAAGATCTCCAATGCAGTTTTTCTAGCCTGTTAATCTTAATAGGGTTTGCTGCTAATTTAACAGACTTATTAGAATGTCATCTTCACAGCAATTGTCTGCACCGCAAATCTGTACATTGTCTTCCCCGGGCCATACTAGAGATGATATCTTGTCCCAGTACCCGGAGGTTGTTGGAAATTGGATGGGATGAAATTGTGAAGTGTAAAGTGAAACCTAATCAGGATAGAGTTGTTCTCATAGCTATTGCTAGATGGGCAAGAGGAGACTTTATTCAGCTATGACTAATACACCAGCAGGACAACCTTGCTATAGTAACACATTTTCATAGGTACTTGTTTGAATTATTACAGTGTGTTGTATTTTGAAGACCAAAAGTTGCAGTTGGTACAGCTAATGGTCATCACCATGAACACATGACTGGTGCTGAAAGCCTGCATTGCTTCCATTAGACTTCTGGGTGCAGTTCACTATGATGGCTTTAATTTATGGAACCATGTAAGGCTTAACACTTTGGTACTTGCAGAGGCCTTCTCCAACTAGAATTGTGATGACACTAGGAGAAGCTGCTACTACTGATTCTTAACATCTACTACCTTGAAACGTTGAGGCCTATCATTAGTGGGCATCTGTCTTCTGGAACAACTTCCTTTTGGAGATTAGAGGTATCCACACTTTATCTTTTTATGTTTGATTCTTTAATTATATGATTTGATTTACTTTTTTAATTGTTTATTTACTGTAAATATTTTCATTTTATTTTTTACTGTATACTTTCACCGTTAACCACCGGGAGTCTGAGCATAGCAACAGGCAAATTTACAAATTAATAAAAGTTCTATCATTTCTCTCCTGGTGATAAAATTGTTGCTTCTCTTCAGATTTTACATATATAAGTGTAAATATAAATTATTATTAATATTTTTGCAATATTTATGTAATTAAAATTTATCATAACCGATAACAATAGAACAAGATCTTGGATATAAATATATAAATATTTTTTGGTAAAAGTAGACTGCTTCTATCTTGGTAGTTCTTTGATCACCAATTGATGTGATTTAAAATGCAAAAGCTGGAACACTGTTGTTCCAGAATACCTGATGAAATTCTGGCGTTTTGATTTTTTATGACTAAATCAGGGACATTCATAACTTGTTTAACAGCAAAGGGAAGTTGGCAGCATAATTCAAAACTGTAAATCCTGATACCTTATTCCACTTCTTATTCAATGAAATCAGCAGAAGAGTGCCACTCTGAATATACTATAAGGCATGCGGTCATTGCTTTCTGTTTTAATAAGAGCTTTGAGAGTAGAGCAAATAGACAAAATGAATCAAGCTGTAACACAGAATTTCTATGCAGTAGGTATTATCATGCTAATTCCCTTCTCCAACACAGATTTGTGCAGTTAAAATATATTGCCTAGCTCACATATATTGTTCATTGTCTAGAGAGATAACTATAGTGACTCTGAATAAAGGTTTTGTGCTTGGGTTTTACTTTTTTTCTCACTGATTCATTTTCCAGTGAACTGCAATGATAAGAAGACCTGAATCTTTGTTAGAAAATTGAACTTACTAGACTGTGGTTTTATCTCAAAAGTTGTGCCTTGGCAAATTAGAACTGTTAATCAGCACAGCTACTGAATAGATCAAGCGAGTGATTTTTTTTCTCTCTCTCTCTGCTCTTTTGGTGGCACATGAATGCCTCCATTGGTCAGTAATAATTGTGAACAAATGCTGATGTGATGCTGACTTCTGAAAGCTTTGGGTTCCTGCTAATTTGGAACTTCTTCTTGAATTGTTCCTTCCTCACTTCAAAATGAAGGAAACCTGCAAGCCAGCAAATTCATCCTCTGCTTCTGGATGTCTTTTTTCCTATTGGGACTGTCACTCTTCATCTCCCAATTAACATTTTATGAAGCCCAATAGTAACATGTTACTGCGATCCATGCTATTAAGCAGAAACTTTCGAGAACAGTTTTGATGGCCTGGTATTGCACTGCATTCTACATTCATAGAATTTATTGTTAGGCTGCCATATTCAGTACTTTTACTTATAATACAAATCTGATATCACAATGAATAGAAAGCTTTTGAGACTTCTCAGTGCATTTGTTAATAGGTTTTTTTTTTAATGGTCAGCCAACTTGCAGAAACATGTCCTGAGCGTATTTTGAAGCCTTCCAGATATGCTTAAGTACATATGGACTGATCAATGGAGCATGTATAGTTGAATGTGGGCTGTTAGAACTATTTTTACTTATTCCACTTCTATCCATTGACACAATACTTATATCATAAACCATCATATTATAAAACTCTGCTTGCAAAAACATTCATAAACCTTGAAATATGGCAGGAAATATCTTTCTGACTTGTTTCTGTACTCTTTATAATTCAGATGTTCTTTACTGTCATAGAAGATGATGGCCCTTTTATGACTTATGGACTTCAACTCCCACAATTCCTAAGCCAACCATCCTGGCTCTGGAATTCTGGGAGTTGAAGTCCACAAGTCATAAAGGGGTCATTGTTCCCCACCTCTGATTTAAACAGATAGGGATCTACAAACTACGTATCCCAAAGTATAAATCAGGCATACAGGTTTTATCCATTTAGCCCTTTGTGTGATTTTGTTTTTACATTTTGTTTTTATTATCTTTGAGGTTTGTTTTTATAGAGGTTTGCAAAACTTTGCAAGGTTGACATTTTTTGGCTCCCAAAATGTTTTGTTGTGACCTCACAATGATGGAAACTAGGCAGTCTGACATGCAAGAATTGACCCGATCGCTAAATGGGCTGTTCCAGATAGAACATAAGAACTTCACAATTAATCACCTTAAAGCGGAACTTCAAAATGTTTTGCATCCTTGTGGGACTTTATTGCTTTCATTATGTATTTTATTTTTACTTATTTGTTGTGTGCCACATTAGTGATTTGCAGAAAGTTGGCATGAAAATCATTTTCAATACAACATCACAAATTGGCCATATGTGACCAAAATTCAGAGAGATGGTGGTTCATAGTATGTTGGGTCACGTCATTACAGTATTATAATTCCATTTCTGTTGTTGAGTTTGCTAAATTTTCTTCTTCTTATAATGGATAATATAATTGGGGTGGATAATATAATCCACCCCAATGTCATCCTATGTTCTGTAGAGTAAATGGGATCCAGAGTTTTCTTCCACTTAGGAGAGAAAAATTGACCAATTTCTGGGGCACAGAGTTGAACACCATTATTCAGGAAAGCAGTGGAGATCGCTGTTATTTTGCAAGTACTGTTGTTACTATTTCTTGTAGTCAAAGAATTCAACATGTGTGTGTGGCTTGTTAAAAGTCATGAGCAGTTTGTGAAATAAAGATGCTGGCATGGATGTTACAGGAGTCCTTTTGTGGGAGGGATGATACATGCGTGATAATATAATCCACCCCAATGTCATCCTATGTTCTGACACATTCATCATTGTAGCATTGAGTGGTTACATCATCATGCTCATTTTAACATCATTGCATTTTGCTGTAGACACCGCTGGTTACTCTTATTAGCTATCTTATCATTTACTAGTGATTCAGCTGCTTTGCCCTTTTTAAAAATAGGAGAATTGTCTTTCAGTTATGAGAAGGCCTATCCCAATTGGTAGTACAGTGGTCTAAAGCACCCTGTTATTAACACCATCTGCCTGCAATTATTGCAGGTTTGAATCTCACCAGGCTCAAGGTTGACTCAGCCTTCCATCCTTTCTAAGGTAGGTAAATTGAGGACCCAGTTTGAGGACCCAGTTTGTGGGAGCAATAAGCTGACTTTGTATAAATATACAAAAAGTATGAAGGCTATTGCTTAGCGCATTGTAAGCCGCCCTGAGTCTCTGGAGAAGGGCGGCATATAAATCAAATTTTTAAAAAAAATGGCTGTTCATTCTATCCTAAGCTTGTAGTAAACAAGATGGTGCTGGTGTGTAAAGGTTAGCGTAGAAACAATAGGTTTAATCGTTCAATATTAAGTGTAAATTTTCATGGCTAAAATTTGTTTTCTTTCCATTTTTCCTCGGATCTGTAGGTTGCTATTCCTGCTTAAGTTGATTACTGTAGGCAGTGATATTGAATTAGCTGAGTTGCTGTGTTTTTGCATGTATTCCACCAGCCCACCTAATAAAGGTAAAACCTATGACTTTCCTGCTGTAGATTAAAGTTTGTATCCAGGAATTGAATTGCAATTCCCATTTTTCCTTCACCTTAGTGAATTTGGTAACAAGGTCATGGGTCACTGGTCTTCCCAACACTACATTATATCTTTTCTGCTAGGGCATTGGCCATCCTTAAGAACAGTAACACTCCTATGATGCTATCAATTAGTTTAATATACCTTGATGAGTATTAGTTGTTCTCTCATTTTTTTTCTTTGTTGGTAAAGAAAAAATTATCATCATCATTGGAGCTCCCATGTTTGCAGCCTTTCAAGTTGTTTCCAATTATAGGGAAAACGGTAGTATGAAATTATTCCAGTTAGCAATTAAATCTCTTAGTAATTATAGGTTTATATCTTCTAGTGTGATTTGGAATTAAATTGATTCTGTTGTTCTTGCATTTTAATTATATGCAACTCTTGTATGACTCCAAGGTTGTGGTTAATTTAAATGCATATTTGATACTGAGCAAATTAATGCTGGTGTCAGCTGTATGTGAACAGTTTGGATTGGTGATTGGTTGTTGATCAAATGGAATTAGTGATTTATCTTTAAGATTTTATGGCTCTATAGAATTTTTTCATAAAAATTAGCTTTGCATGATTAAGCATATATTGATCTGATTTGCATTGTTCCTTTTTTTTTGTGGTCAATAAATTGAATATTTGCTTCATAATCCGCTATACTTTTTGTAGCAAGTATTAGAGATTCCACTATTGCTTCTCTTTTTATAGCTTTCTGTAGTTTGTTAAATTTATAATGACATCTGTAACAGCCGAAGGGTGCCTGTTCGGAAGGCATTCTTTGTGGTAGTATCTAGACTATGATCCATCCTGGCTTCTGAGATCATATGTATATGCTTCCCTAGTCCATTTGTTGTGCTTTAGTTCTGTGGTAATATCATTATGATTTTATATCATAGGATCCTCAAGCACTTGGACAAGGATAGATAGGATTTGAAAAATTCATATACATGAATATATGGTAACAATATTGTGAAGCATTCTCTTGATTGGTTCCTTCCAATTTAAACTAAATTAATATTTCATCATACAGAATGTTTCTATGTTACTTACTCAAACTTTCAGATTCAGAGAATGTCCTGGCAATTCTATATTTTACAATACATTTATTTTACTCTTATTAGATACATAAAGATGTATTTCCAGAAATGAATCACCTAGCTTGTGGCTTGCAAAACATGTTCGTTTTTATGAACAGGACAAAGCAAAGTTGATTTTCTGGGTCAAAAGAGAATAGTTTCAATTTCTGTTAATATCTCATCTGATCTAGAATTTCATGGACCTAGCTTTTTTGGCAATCAGCAATGCCAACAATTCAGAGCAAGTATATAGAGTCCCTGTGATTTATTTATCTCTTGTACAGAAGACCGTGGAAAAAACCCAAATTCTTCTCATTTGGTTTCCAAGTTCTATGCAAGAGAGAGTGCGTTTGCGTGTCTGATTAGAGGAAAGTCCCCTTGATAGTAGGTAGAGAAACTTTCATGCCTTCAGGCTGCAGTGCTGGGTGTTGTTTGGTCCTGTTTGTTACAGTGGGAGTTTCAGCTATTTCAGTTCATAAAGGACTTCCTCATTTGAGCCCTTTGGGCTACTGATGCTTTTATGAGCTGAAGCACACTCTTCTTGGCCTATTCAAGGTGTTGCTTTTAAGCTGTTTGACTAGGCAGGACACCTTACATAGATGTGTTACATGGGAATTATGTTTGTCCTTCACACTGCTTGTAATGCCCTGTCCTGTCTCTTTATCATATTCCATTATTAGTAAAGATAGTGGTAGAGCAGGGACAGAATAGTACTTAAATAGCTGACAATAGTGTAAAGGATCTGCATAGCAATATTCAGCATGGATGCTCAACAGAAAGGCCACATTGTTTTCTTGTGAAACACGGTTAAAACATTTGTGGATAGCTTTAGAAATATTCACTTTTTCCTTGCAGCATATTTCTCTCTTCCTTATGGGCAAGTGGGTAGCAATTCTATGCCATTGGTGTTAACCAGGGTGTGAAACAATGGTTCAAAGTAAGTGTCCATATCCAGGGCCAAAGAAGATACTTCTGACCATATCCATATTTTGGATTGATGAATATAAACTGTTGAAACTTAGTTAAATGTAGAGGTGTATTGATACTTGAAGATTAATCAGTCTATCAATATTATGTCTTTCGGAAAATGAGAAATATAGTTTTTTTTAATGCTAAAAAACCCACAAACCTCTGGACATATGGTTTTCAATTGAACTTTCAAGTCCAATTAAATTTAGCTATTTACAAGAAATTAATTTTTCCCTTAGGACTTCTGGACTGGTTATCAGATGAGTTAATTGTTTGTATATACTAAAAGAACAGTCTGACTTCGGACAAAGTGTCCTCCATTTTATGGCCCCAGTGCTTAATCCTTCAATATGCAAAGATTTAGCATTTATTTTTGCCCCGAATTCTTCATTTTTTAAGTACACTGACAAATTATTTGTATAATACAATATCTAGACGAGGCACAGATTAAGAAATGTCAGTTATTGTGCTGCTGGAAGAATTACCTAACTCTCAATTACTTTTTTCCAGACAATGAATCCGCCATCTATTTTGTAACAATGTGTGTCAACCCAGCTAATGTGAAAACCTTTACAAATGTCTGAATTGGACAAACAAGCTGTACAGTGAATGGGCCATCAAACAATGAAGAATTGTGTCAAAAATAAGCAATCTCAAAAACACCACTGTTGTCAGTTTTCATTTTGCTTTGTCTTACTGTGGATAGCATGATTTTTTTCCACAACTCCCTCAATGTACATTCTGTATAATTTTTAGTGATATTAAACTTTTAATTCAGGCACCAGGCTTAGAAAGCAAGCAAATGCAAGTTCAAATTCCATCTTAGCTATGGGTGACTTGTGGTCAATTACCCTGCCAGCCCAATCCACCTCACAAGATTGTTATTGTGGAGAAAATAGAAGGTAGAAGGAGTATTAGGTGAGCCCTTTGCCTTGAGTTATATATTGCAAAACTTGCAAATGAAAAAAAGAAATAGCATACTATTGGGGAAGAAATGTAGAAGTTCAGGGGGATTGTGATCCAGCACAATTTGAAAATCACCATCAGGTTAGGAATTTTGAGGCATTTCATTCTGGGTTGTTTCAGATGAGTCCCCCTGCTGCAGAAGGAAACAAAAGTGATAGCAAAAGTATAATTTTTGATAATTTTGTATATACTGAGAAAATTGCTGCATGGATCAGCTGTCTGATACTGAGAGGAAGTTCAGTCTTTTCCCCCCAAGAAAATTGGTTCATGACGGGCAGCGTTTGATAATGAAGATCTTCTGGTATACGACAGCCTTTCATTGGATGGGAGAAGTCCATGGTGTGTAGAGCCTTAGTTGATCTGTGAATCACACACAGCAACTGAAAGAGAATATAAAATGATGTGAAATAGGCATTTATGTGGCCACTGTAAATACTCTCACATAACTACCTTGTTTGCAAGGCTTCCGTAATATTTTTTTTTCCTTTTTAGATTATGTGTAATCTAATTTTCTTTTAACAGAAAGCATATTTATCTAGTGTTACCGTCCACCTTGAATGATTCAGCGTCATCATCCTCACCTCCACCATCATGCTGTTCTGAAAAGAGCTTCGAATCTTTTATGCATGAGCCCTTTCTTCCAAATACATAAATTTTGTAATTAATGAGTAAAGTGAATTAATGAAGCTTCTGACATTTCTAAAATGCAAACTTAAGCCTAATACCAAGTTTGAAAAAGAGGAAATGCTATAGGGTTAAGAATATTTGCTTTTCACTTTTAGAATCATTCAGACATTTTAATGCAAGAAATCTTGGAGCGGGAATTTGTCAGAAAGATGTTGACTTTCCAAGCAATAACCAATGCACATATTGATTTATGAATGGAATTAAAAAATGGTAGCGTTTTTTTCACCATCATTGCATGAGAGTGAGTGGAAAGCTAATATTTAATTCACACAATTAATTATTGTACTGACTAGAGATAGTCTTCAACATATGATCACAATTGGGACTGGAAGTTCAGTCGCTAAACAATGCAATCATTAAGTGAGTCATCACACTGATTTGTGATTAATCAGTGTGATTAAGTGAGTCATCATACTGACCTGATTTTGGGAAAACAGAATAACAGAGTTGGAAGAGACCATGGAGGTTTTCTAGTCCAACCCCCTGCTTAGGCAGGAAACCCTATACCACTTCAGACAAATGGTTATCCAATAGCTTCTTAAAAATTTCCAGTGTTGGAACATTTGCAACCATTTTTTAAAACTATGGTTCTTAATCGAATCATGTGGTTATTAAGAAATGCAATCATTAAGCAAATCTGGCTTCTCCAATTGACTTTGCTTATTGGAAGCCAACTGGGAAGGTTGCAAATCACAATATGTGACCACAAAATGCTTCAACCATTATAAATGTGAGTCAGTTGCCAAACTCCTGAATTGTGATCACATGACCACAGGAGTGCTGCAAAGGTGATAACGTGAAGGACAAATGTCACTTTTTCGAATGCTGGCATAACTTCGAACCATCATTAAATGAATGGTTGTAAGTCAAAGGCTGCCTCTATTGTGTTTTATATGTAAGCTCTGTAAGAAATCCAGAATCCATGTGATAAGTAAAAGCCATAAGAGATAGATAGACAGATGACCCCAGTCTGCAGCATTTCAGTTACCAGGAAGCCACTGGATTCTAGGGTGGTGCAAATCTTCAGATGGTTCCTTAACTTTAAAAAAATGATTCAAACAAAGCAATTCTTCAAAATGATTCGGCATCATCCCTGTTGTGGTCCACAGGCTGCAGCGGAGTCAGACAGTGAGGAGGCTGGGGAGGACAATGGGCCAGACCTGGAGTCTGGGGAAGACCCGGACAAGGGCTCTGCGTCAGAGGCAGACATGGGGCCAGGGCCATCTGGGAGCGATGCGCGGACTCCGGAGCCTCCAGAGGCGGACAGCAGAGAGGCAAAGGAACAGGAGGAGCCTGTTCCTAGTGCATGCATGCAAAGAGCTGGCAGAAGGCAAGAGCAGCTGAAGAAAAAGGACAACTCAGGAGTAAGGCCAGAAGATGATTGGCCACTCCCATAAGGCTTAAAAGAGCAGCAACGAGCTGTTTGATTCTTTGTAGAAAAGCAACATTGGTTCCCGTGCTTCTTGCCAGCGTCTCTTGAACTTTGTGGGGTTTTTGCCCAGAAAAGTCTTTGACAGGTTGCTAAAGACATCAAAAGTTGGTGATAAGGCCAAAGGACTGGTTGTTAAGAATTTTGTTTTGGACTAAGCTGAGAATGAATTAATTTTCAGCTGTTTTAATAAAATAAGTTTGTTGAGGACTGAATTGTGTTTGGTAATCACTACTTGGGCCTTGGTGACAACCAGGAGTGGGCAAATGTGGCCCTTTTACAACCTGTGGACTTCAACTCCCAGAATTCCTGAGACAACCAAGCTGTCTCAGGAATTCTGGGGGATGAAGACCACAGGTTGTAAAAGAGCCACTTTTGCCCACCCCTGGTCACAACAATCTCTGCTTCTAGAAGTCAAGTGGCTACATGGCTATGTTCCTTTCTTCTGACTACTGCAAGATGATTGAGGAAAATTAAGCTATCGCTTTAACTTGACAAAGAAAATTATAGTCTCCATAACCCAAAGCATATTTTGTCAAGGCCAAAATACCAGCTACTCTACATAAGCCCGATGCACTTCCTGTTGCTGGTTGGATTCAAACAGAGGATGGACACCCCCCTTTATCTGGGATGCTGTTAATTTGGATTCCTATACTGAAAGAAAATTGGGCAAGATGGCCTGAATGGCCTTCCACGTTCTGTGATTTTACCAACATGGTTTCCTAAACTGATTTTAACCATGCAGGTAATCCTCGACTTACGATTACAATTGAGCCCAAAATTTCTGTTGATAAGCAAGGCAGTTGTTAAGTGAGTTTTGCCACAGTTTTAGCAATAGCACTTAGAAATATTGTCCCCAACAATTTGGGTTCTCATTTTACCGACCTCGGAAGGATGGAAGGCTGAGTCAACCTTGAGCCGATCAGGATCGAATTCCTGGCAGTCGGCAGAGTTAGCCCGCAATGCTCCATTCTAACCACTCCGCCAGCACGTGACCTTTTGCCATGGTTAAGTGAATCACTACAGTTGTTAAGTGAATCATGTGGTCGTGAATCTGACTTCCTTCATTGCTTATCAGAATCTCCCTAGGAAGGTTGTAAATGACAATCTCAGGACCATGGAGTGCTGCAACCATTGGAAATACATGCCAGTTGCCAAGCACCTGAAGTTTGATCAGGTGACTGTAGGGTTGCTGCAACGATCGTAAGTGTGAGAACTGGACATAAATCACTTTTTTCAGTGCTGTTGTAACTTTAAGCAATCATTAAATGAATGGTTATAATCTGAGGGTTATCTGTATATTTTTAACATATGAAACTGTACCAAATTTGAGCTAGTCTGGTGGTTATCATAATAATCTTGACTACTTACATAACTGTGAGTAGTGTTAAGACACAAATGGAAATTTATTAAGGTCTCTGCAATAAGAAAATCATCTTGCTGTTCTTCCCCTCTGTCAAAGTGGCAGAGTAACAAGTTAACTGTGAAAATTTGCAAGCCTAAAATTTAGCTCATAAAAAAATGTAAATATGTAAATCAACCAGGTTTTTTTTTTTTGCACTTTTGATTTGAAAAAAATATACTTTGTGCCACTGAACTACATTTAAATTTTTTTAGGGCAAGTGAAGAGTTTCTGCTGAAAATTGAGAACATCTGATAAGATATCTGTGTATAAGTAGACCTAAAAACATAAATGCTATATATATAGCAAAAGCAATAGCAGTTAGACTTACTATACCGCTTCACGGTGCTTTACAGCCCTCTCTAAGCAGTTTACAGAGTCAGCATATTGCCCCCAACAATCTGGGTCCTCATTTTACTGACCCGAAGGCTGAGTCAACCTTGAGCTGGTGAGAATCGAACTGCCGGCAGTCAGCAGTCTGCAGAATTAGCCTGCAATACTGCATTCTAACCACTGCACCATCATGTATATAAATATTATAATAAAAGGCAATTTAAAACAAGAAAACAATTAAAATTAAAAAGGCAGGGGAGGATCTTCAGAATAACCAGAATAAATTATATCCAGTATGTTTCCACAATATATTCTATAAATGAAAAAACAGAGCAATAGAACATATTCTTGACAAACTCATGCTGTTCTCTTTTTTCCCCTGAAATTTTATTACAGTAGTTTCTTTTAATATTATTATTTGTTTTGTTTTTTTAACATACAGGAGTTTGCTTACATTTAATTCTGGTATCATTCCATTCATTCTCTTTGATGTCACAAAGATAATGTATAAGTGACTCTCAGTCACCCCAGGTCATGGTTGTCCGAAAGCTGCTTTTTCAAGTGGCATCTGGACTTTCTGGTTTTCCTTTGAAGATGTTTCGCTTCTCATCCAAGAAGCTTCTTCAGCTCTATTCAGCTCTGTTAGCAGAGCTACTACTTTTTGTCTTCTACTTCAAACTTACCTGGAAAAACTTTTTTTGTTCTTAGTATTCTTTTGTCACTGAGTCATTCAGACTTTCCTCAGTGGTGTGCACAAGGAGAGAAAGGATAGTCAGAATAATGAAAGAGGAAGAGCTTGTAATGCTGCTTTTATCATTTTGATGAAAAGATCATTTCCTTCCTTCCTTCCTTCCTTCCTTCCTTCCTTCCTTCCTTCCTTCCTTCCTTCCTTCCTTCCTACCTACCTACCTACTTACCTACCCACCCACCCACCCTGTCACTACAAAACTTGGCTACCTTGCCAACCTGTCTCATTTTTTATATTCATCTTTTTATCAGTATTTTCTACTTGTAACTAAACTCTTCATGCTTTAAAAAATTATCTGCCATTTTACTTTTCTCGTTTGGATACGTTGCTTGTGGCCTTTAGGATATCCAGGACATTTTTACTAGTAATGTAATCTGACTATGAAATAAAACACCTCTGAGAAAGAATAGAGTGCATTTCCTTGTCCAATGAATAATCACAACCTGTCTTTTGTATCATACTGCCAGCTCCTACAATTCCTAACCAACTGGCCTCTTCTGATTCCCACTCTAAGCAGTGGTAGTTTATTCTACAAACCTTAGATAAACAGTCATGACTTTGGACAAGTGATTTTGGCTATGTCAGCTGCCACTACAGCCTAATGAAAAGATTTATTTAGAACTGAGTTAGATGTTATTAATAACAATGTAAAAAAAAGCTTGTAATTCTCTTCTACCAGAATATTTTTTTTTCTTTTTCACTTGTCAGTTTTACCTAAATTCTTGCAGTTTCCCATCACATGTACATCAGGTCCAACCGTAGTCAAATTTCGCTGGGTGCTGCCATAAGATGTAGCATGTTAGCCAAATGTAACAGATTAGTGTCCTTCAACAATTAAACAGACAAAACAATTTTAAAAAGAAACAAAAACACTCATGGAAGAGAATTTCCATGTCCTTCATCTACATTTCTGACATGTTGCGACTCACAAGTTGATGGCAGATCTCAGGATGATGAATTTATCAGGAAATTCAAATTCAAGGCAAATTTAAAAGTGTGCATTTTAGTAGGTACTTGAACTGGCATCTGATGACATGTATAAAGCTTTAAGTTACAGCTACAAGTTGAACCTGTTTGGTAAAATCTTAGCTAACGCTCTTATTTTTGAGAAGGGAAAAAAAAGAAACCAGCAGCAAAACAGACTATTCGTGATGTCAGTTTGTATGGCCAGATTTCAGCATTGTACTTTCCGCTGTTGATAAGCTCTTATCTAATTGTGGAGGTGGACTTTAAAATGCTGAGTTTTAGATGGGTATATGAATGATTTGGCCTTTATCAGCATGTGTGTAGCTTTCTCCCACTTGCAAGGCAGCACAGCATCTCTTTGTAGGAAACAAAAGTGTTTACATTCACAAAATACTGAGTGGGCGTTCAAGTTCGGTTAACATGAGGTCATGTTCCTCTGGCTTAGATTTTTACTCTCATTGAGATTAATTTAGTATTGAAAAAAATGGAAAGCTATGTCTAGTATACTAGATGCAACTGGGTAGGGCATAGGATTTGTGGATTCTTGCATTGAAGTCTCTGTGGATAGTATAGATCAGTGATGATAGTATAGATCAGTGATCAGTAAACTTTTTGTCATTGCGTGCCAAAAGTGGGGGTCGTGTGTGTGTGGGGGGTCGCATGCGCATGTGCCCACACCCAGAATTCTATGTGCCCTCCCCCCTCCCCCCAGTGCATGCACACACGACCCCCCCCGCGCAACCCCCACTTTTGGCACGTGATGGCACGGTGGGCCTGGTAGGCCAGTTTTTTGCCCTCCCCAGGCTCCAAAGGCTTTCTAGGAGCCTGGGGAGGGCGAAAACAGCCTTCCCCACCACCCCCCGGAAGCCCTCTGGAGGCCAGAAACAGCCTGTTTCCCGACTTCTGGTGGGCCCAGAAGGCCCGAAAATCATCTGAGCTCGCGTGCCCACCGATGTGGCTCCACGTGCCATCGGTGACACACGTGCCATAGGTTCGCCATCACGGGTATAGATAGATCCTTCAAAACTTCAAGACTGCTTAAATACAGTTCCAACATAGTGTTATGGTTAAATGCTAGTCTTGTGTGGGTATAACAGCTTTATTTTGATTCTGGTAGTATGGCAACAGTTTTACAGTTTGCAAAAGAACATGATTCTACTTGAGATGTCCAGTTCTATTCTTCTAGTCTCATACCTTGCTTTTCAGGCAAACAAATGAATTTATACACATGGGAGGAGAACTACAGTTCCTTGTGGCCCTTTCTGGTGCACAGCCGAATTCATTATGATTTTTACCCACGGCAAGCAAGCAGTTTTATTCCCTTACTTTCTTTTCTTATCTACAGTATGAGGCAGAGGAATGGAATCAAGGAAGTTTGGATAATGGAGTGGAGGTGTGGGAAAGTAGATTGGTTAGGTCTACTCACAGTTTGCTTCAAACCCACCTACTATTGGTATGCAATAACCCACTGATAAATGGCTGGATGTGACAGTTTTCAGGAATGTAGCCTCATTTGAGACAGAGTTCTTTGTAACAATTTAAGACTTTGATGCCCTGTAATTCTTGCAATCAATTAAAAACTGTGGGCTACTTCAGTTTGTTATCTTCATTTTATGTATTTTTTTTCTTTATATTAGGAACATAGTTTATGTTCTGACTTTTTTCAGAGTTTATTGAGCGTAAATGTAAGCTTTCACATGTACTGACTGGCAATTAGTGTAAGACACAACAAACAAACACATTAAGAGGGGACGTGGAAAGAAATTCTATGGTAGCTGAGCAAAAACTAGCAAATCACAGATATATTGGCTTGATTTGTGCCAAGCAGAAATGTGATCTTCTTTGCTTTGGCTTATTAGGCAAATATAGCCAGTTGCAGTTTATTCCACACATTGCATAATTTGGAACATGACTTTGGATATAGGACCTTGTTTCTTGCTGGCCTAATGAAAAGAGAATTATTTGGAACTGAAATTGATGTTATTAGTAACAATATAGAAATGCTTTGCATTCTCTTCTTCCAGAATATTTTTCTTTTTAAGGTCTCAGTTTTATGTAAAACTCTGCAGTTTTCAATCAAATACCCGTCAGGTCTAACTTTAATCAGTTTTGTAGGGGCTGCTGTAAGATATGGCGTGTTAGCTAAACACAACAGATTACTTGTCTTTCAACAATTGAACAATAGAGATTGGAAAGTCAAAGAAAATGGGTGGGTGGTAACTGAGGTGAGGTATTTGACTCAAATTAAGGTGGCCCTATTGCTATTTATTGAGAAATTAAAAGTTGTGTCAGATTTTATCAGTCTTATATAATGTCTACCCTGTTTCTCCCAAAATAAGACATCTCCTGATAATAAGCCCAATCAGGCTTTTGAGCGCATGGCAATAAGGCCAAGTGCTTATTTCAGGGTTCAAAAAAATATAAGACAGGGTCTTATTTTCGGGGAAACACGGTACTTAGTTTGGCAGAACTAAGTACGAGAACAAGTAGTGAGACAGAAGAACGAGTAGTGAGAACGAGTAGTGAGACAGAAGCACTGTCTTACTGCTCGTTACCTTTTATTTCCAGGTTTAAGGAATAAATAAATATCCTTGCAGAAAAAGGTGGAAGAAGTTATGTTCATGATGGTCCTTAGAGCATTTTATAATTTTATTTCAGGAAGTAAAAATTGGTTAGGCACAGTTACTCTCTAACATTTTTCAAACAGAATCATGAGTTTACTCATTTCAATACGTGACAATTGGCTTTGAACAGTCATTCGTATCAGTTTACCAGAATGTGAATAGATGATTTCATTGTTAAATAATTCTTGCATATCTTTTATGTGACTGATTAGATGAATGTATTTAGATAGGCCTGCAATATTTACTAATATTAGATTAGAGTAACTAACAGTTGGAGGCATGATCAAGTGGTGCCTCATCCTAGTTAAAAGACAAGTTGGAGTAGATGAATTACAATGACTTCAAACTCCTTTTCTGAAGGGCTACTCATCCTTTGCTAACCCGGAGCGCTCCCCTCATGTGCTTAGTGGTGGGTTTCAAAAATTTTTACTACTGGTTTTGTGGGCGTGGCTTGGTGGGCATGGCAGGGGAAGGATACTGTAAAATCCCCATTTCCTCCCGATCAGCTGGGACTTGGGAGGCAGAGAACAGATGGGGGCGGGGCCAGTCAGAATTTTTACTACTGGTTCTCCGAACTACTCAAAATTTCCGCTACCGGTTCTGCAGAACTGGTCAGAACCTGCTGAAACCCACCTTGGCATGTGCTGGATTTCAAATCCAAGAATGTTTAGTATCCCATCTAAATTGACTGGGGTTTATAGGACATAAAGTCCTTGTGGTCACTAAAAGTTGACAAAAATTTGATGGTACTTAATAAAAAATAATAATAATAGGACTATCTAGATAATTGATTTATTGGTCTCTAATGAAGATCAATAATGCTGGACATGTGTTTGGAGAAAACACAAATTGAAAGAAAGAACTTGTTCTGTTCTTTTGATAGCTGCTGAAAATAGATACATGAAAAGTGAGGAATCCAGTTTAAACACATAATCTGGAATAAAGAAAAGGGAACTATTTTTCTATGGCTAAAGTGCTACAATTGCCAGAAATAGATGTAATTGGAAATTATAATTTCCACTTGCATAAACCATATGTGATGAGTTTATGTATTTCCTCCTATCTGCTCTTCCTCTTACAAATCAGAAGAAGGCACTGAAAATTCCATGCTGACACTTACGAAACTGTCTAATTCATAATTAGAATTGAAGTAAATCTAACATCATGATTTGATCCAAGCTTGTTATTAACTTTATTTTTAATTTCCAGTGACCTCTTAGGATAACCCTTTTCCCCCAGCTGAGCAATAGAGAAATGAGAGAATGGATGGTGGGGAACAGGGGTGGGCAATTGTGGCTCTTTTACAACCTGTGGACTTCAACTCCCAGAATTCCTGAGACAGCTTGCCAAGCTGTCTCAGGAATTCTGGGAGTTGAAGTCCACAGGTTGTAAAAGAGCCACAATTGCCCACCCCTGGTGGGGAAGAATGGATTTTCTAAGGTTTTCATGTGCTGTTTTCTCCACACAACCACATTGATGCGATTCAGTTGAAGAAGGCTTTGTGTGTGTTTGTACAAATGTGTGCATTTATGAATGAAATAGGGAGTCAGTTCCATCACAGGATCAAATGCAAAATGTTGTAAGTTTTCAATAAACATTTTATATTGACATCAATATTGCATGTATTATTGGTAGGTGTTCCTTTTGTTGAATGACTTTTCCATGGTTGTTTTTGAAGGAATTACCTATTATTTCAGATGTTTGATCCAACTGACGTAGATCCAGTTTAAGTAGTCCCTCCCTCCCTCCCTCCTTCCTTCCTTCCTTCCTTTCCTTCCTTCCTTCCTTCCTTCTTTGAATATGAGAAGGAAAAGGACAATCTATAAGCAATGATTAGATAATAGGCCCATTTCAAAGACAAACCAAGCAACCTTACTCTTAGCCAAGCCACATCCTATATTACCAAACAGCCAACAAGCATTTTATTGTTCCCTTATCAGTGTATAAATGCAGCACGTCATTGTACATGATAGAAAGGTAAAAGCAGAAAGAAGTTGTATTTGTGGACTTGGCAAGGCTTGATGCTCTAATTCTTTGCCGTTTGAGTGCTTAACTCTGTCATTTGAGAGCAGAAGCAAAATGCTCATTTTGGATGGCATATTATATAAAGGTAGCCCTCAACTTATGACCACAATTGAGACCAGAATTCCTGTTGCTAAGCAAGATAGTTAAGTGAGTCACACCCAATTTTACAATGTTTTTTGCCATGGTTGCTAAGAGAATCATGGCAGTTAAGTGAATCTCATATCTGTTAAGCAAAGCTGACTTCCCCCATTGACTTTGCTTGTGGGAAGCTGGCTGGGAAGGTTGCACATTGTGGTCACATGACCCTGGGATGCTTCCACCACCCTAAATACATGCCAGTTGCTAGTGCTCAATTTTGATCATGTGACCATGGGGTTGCTTCAACACTTGTAAGTGTGAGAGCCAGTTGTAAGTTACTTTTTTCAGTGCTGTTGTGACTTTCAATGATTGCTAAACAATTGGTTGTTAAGTCAAGGACTATCTGTAATATTACACTGCTTTTGGTTTGACAGAGGTTACAGTTAGGGTGGCCACATTCCTAAAAGGGCTTCTCTGTGGTTTTAACAGTGTTCTCAATAAAGACAATAACTCAGGCATAGATGTCGGGAGAAGGCAAGCAGGAGCAAATGAAGAGAGCAGTATTGCAACTTGCAGCATAAGCTCCATCCCTTTTGAACATACATTGTGAAGTTGCACCTGTGTACAAAAGGACTAGAATGGTACGTGATGATGGGTCACCGTTTTGTCATTTGGGCAAAAACCTTGGACTTTTCAGAGGTTTCAAACTCATACCAATACATTTCTGTTTTGAGATGAGGAAAACTACATCTGTAGAACATTTGCCTCCCCCTGAGTTTTGAAAACGGAGAACAAAGAAAACCTTGAGGAATTGAATTGTTCTAAATACAACCCATATCTTATATGAGTAGGGATGACTGAAGCATAAGTCAAAGAATTGATTGCAAAGAGGTAAAGTTCAAGGCATGGTTTGAGGAACTTACAGTATATAATATATATTTATGATGAGACTATAAATGTCACATACAGGCAGTTATTCTGTTGTCCCTAAGATAATTCAGCCTTTGCCTATCCTATTCCCTGTCTACATTGAACATGGATGTGCTCAGGCTACACAGGTACCATAGAGCGTGATGTGACTCTGTTGAGTTTTCTGTGGTTGCCTATGTGTACCAAGACAAAGGATGAGGAGCAGCTGCCTTTGCCTTTTTATCCATCATCAAGGTGCTACCTGAAAAAACACAGAAAGTCCTTCATGGAATGAAAATATATCCAGTATGTTCATTCATTGCCATTAGCATTCTCCGGCAGGAAAAGCTGAAATCAACGGACTTTCCTTGGTCCACCGAGATGTTTGCCCTTCAGTCAAGTTTGTTTACAAAAATGAAACCCTTCTTAGAACTTTTTCAAGAATAAATCCTCTGCGAGGATCCTTAAGAATAGTTTATGTTGTGTGTGAGACTTTATTCTTTCTGTAGAAGTGGGGTGGGGTGAATTCTTTAGGATAATTATATACTCTTTACTTTAGGGCTTATCTTTTTCCAGGTAAACCCTGATTGATGTTATTGCTTTGATTAGTTGCAAGCTAAATGGACTTACTGTGGCCGCCGTTCTTGCCTTGGTTTAATGCTGTGTATCTTGGATTTTGTCCAGTCTGGTTGATCTCACAGCATATATGCTGGAGTACTATTTGCTGGGTTTTCCCTATGAATGCTCACTGGCTGGTCTTAAACAGCAGACCATCAATTTAGAGCTGCAAGCAGACTTTCCAGTTCTATCCAGAAACACTACCTTGCACAGCTTCAGCTAGATATTTTAGCACATAACGATTCCCCAAATTCAGAAAGACTTTATCTATAGCCAGATTCAATGCTCGCTCAACAACCTTTACTCAAGGGAGATACCAAAAGATCCACATTGAACAGAGATTGTATCCGTGCAAGGAATAATTGAAACTATGGAACACGTTGTTCTGCATTGTCCCTTCCACACATGTTCAGCATAGTCCCTTCCTACTCGCCAGGAATTATTATTTCCAATCTTCCTGGTCACTTGTTTTATCTTAAGTTGTTTATTACTGGATCAATCTGATTTAATTCCTTGATTACAGCCAAGTTCTATTCTTTAGTTTGTACAGTCAGCCATAGTATTTCCTCTAATAAATCCTTTTAAGATATTTTAGAACAATTATATTTCCCCTTTTTATTCTAATTTAACAGTGACTATTGAGTTTTATCTACTATATGACAGAATAAAGATTGATTGATGGGTTTCCCCAGACCACATACACAATTGTATATATCTCCAGATTACATGCATTCTGTGTATGTAACTCAGACCATACAAATACAACTGTGAAATACATTCTAGTTCCTTAGAAGCTCTCTCTGTTTCTAGAATAGGTGTAAAATTAAGCCTTTAAATTTTAGATTTTAATGCTTCTTTGGTGTTTTAATGAATGACATCGCTGCTTATAGTGAAAACGTTCTGCTTCTCATCCAAGAAACTTCTTCAGCTTTGAAACTGAAGAAGCTTCTTCAATGAGAGGTGAAATGTCTTCAAAGAAAAAAATAAGGTCCAGTTGTCTTTTGAAAAAAGTACTTTTGAGGCAACATGACCTGAATGATTGAGAATCTCCAGACATTCAGCGATACGATTCAGTTCTTTTTAATAGCTGGATATTACTATGTTTTTCAAAAAATACTTGAAATAAAAGGATGCAGAAAACCCCACAGGCTAAGGCTGGATAAGAGAATTCTGTTCAACTTGATTTTAAATTAAGATTCATATAATGCTTACATAACAAAAAAATACAGAGCAATGGATCTAAGCTTTATAGGAAACCTAGTGCTCTTTTTTCCTCACATAACAAATTGAAGATGGTTTTGTGCCAGTAATAGTGCTACTAAATAATAGGAGCCATTATTCTGGCATAAGATATAGTTTGGAAGTATAGTATTTCAAGTCAAAACAGCAAAAAACAAAGCTGGCTAATATTATATAAATTTATAATCTTTTACTTGAGAGGTAAAAACAAAACAAACACAATCACAAATGCAGAAGCAAGTTTTATTTTATTTTTTTGAAGAGATTAATTTACAAGCTTCCAACAAGGAGCTATTCACTAGAGCCTTATACTTAGTACTGATTGAGAGATACTGTATATCAGGATTCTCAGTTCCTTTTCCTTGAAATCCTATATCCAAGTGAGTTCTGACAATACAGTGAGGGGAATCTGTTTTATTAGCCTAGTATAGCTTCTGAGACCATAGTTCAAGGTGTGTTAATGACTTAGTTGTCAATAGCAATGCTTCTATCTATCCTTGAAGCTTTGTGTATCCCAGGAATACAGTCCAACAAAAGATTAAGAGCAAGGTCTCTCGGCCATGGGTGAGAAAGTATTTTTTAAAAAAAGACTAAAAACAAGAGGAAGACACAATCAAGTACAAAATAACAAGATTGAAAGAAATGGGAGCAGGAGGCTTGTAAGAGGAAGGCATCCTTTGCTGTTGGTGATCTTCCATCTACAATATCATTTAGCAATTGGAATGGAAAGAGGGTGTTTGTAAATAACAAAACAGAGTCCAACAAGAACAGTGGCCTGAAGGGAAGCTATTTTCAACCGACAGGAATGGACTCAGATAGAAAAGTGGAAAACATGAGAAAGAATATATGAGTCACACACTGGATTGATAGATTGAGCAATTCTCCAGACCATCAGGTGATCATTAGAGATGTAATAGTTTCCTGCCCTTTTATCTAAAATCTGAGTAGATCAAAGGGGAGGAAAGAACCTAGCAATTCAATAAACAGACAGGATTAGAAATGTGGGGCTGAATTTCTCTTTCTGTTTTCAAAGGGTGAGAATTCAAATACAAAACTATGAAGCAGTAGTGGGTTTCAAACCCCGGTGCTACCAGTTCGTTATTGGTAGCGCACGGTCGCTTCGTGAGCGTGTGGCGCTTCTGTGCATGCGCAGAGCATTTTTGATGACATCTGGGTGGG
The DNA here is from genome assembly GCA_012654045.1 of Ptyas mucosa. Lineage (NCBI taxonomy): Eukaryota > Metazoa > Chordata > Lepidosauria > Squamata > Colubridae > Ptyas > Ptyas mucosa. The sequence continues at coordinate 20,176,477 of WNWU01000006.1, forward strand.
TAGGCGGAGCCTCCTGCTGCCACCACTACCAGTTTACCCGAACCGGGGCAAACCGGAAGCAATCCACCACTGCTATGAAGGCTATTTGAGTTTAAGAAGTGAGGAGGTGCTTTCCCCCACTGCTTTCCCCCATAACTTTTTATAGGTAATATTATTTATCTGGGGACCTCTTAGCCCCTTGCTGGGAAGACAGGAGTATTTAACAAGTTGCATGTTCCTTTTCCCCAATGTTATCCTGTCCATCAAGTTTCAAGTTAGCAGTAACTATTATAACTTCATTGCACATCATGCTCCCATATCTCATAAAAGTCAAAATCTTTGTTTCCCATAAGCTTCCATCGCCTCTTCTGCTTTGTGAGTGCTGGGCTCTTTTGGCTGTTGCAGAATAGACTTTTGAGAAACCCAAGAATAATCCACTGGAGTTGGACAGCCAATAAAATTAAATAAATAAAAATAATAAATATATAACTTAAGAAGCACAGCATTGTCTTCCAAAGTCATAGTGAATTCAGTAATTGTGAGGTTGGATTCTTGATCCTCAGAAGAATATAGGTCTGTGTGACCTTTTAAAACACTCTCCTAATAGGTGCATTTATAATTGCTGTTTTAGAAACCTTTTTCTATTTTGTAAAAGCAAATTGGGATTAATTATTGCTCAGTATGCTGGGCTCATATTTATATTTCAGATTTATGGGTACACATTGAAAGAATCTTGTGTATTTATATCACCTGATGGGGGAGGATCAAACAGGCAAAATGGCATCATGGTAACACAATTGAATCTCTCTCACACTTTGTATATGGGTAAAACATCAATATATCGAAAAAGGGTGGGCTTCAGATCAGGATGGAGCGACCATCATCTTGTCTGCTTTCTGTGTATGCCCCTGAACTCTCTTACTTTTTAAAATAAATAAAACTTGTGACGTGGTTGCCTGGTGGTCTTAGTGAATCTCAGGGTCAGGATCAACATTTTCTGAATCTGAGAAAGTAACATGCAGTACCATCAAAAGAAGTCTTGTCACTTTTCTTCTTTTTAGTGAGGCAAAGAGAAGGCTTTGTACAGTAGATGCTGCCCATTTATCTTTTAGATCAAGTTGATTACAGCTCAGTACAGTATGACTCCTAGTGTTACTCAATTCCAAGCAGTAGAATTACAGGAAAGAGGACAAGTCACAGACATCTTCAGGCTAAAATATGAATCATTTAGCATTGTACAGGAAGAGGTGCAAAACTTTCTTGGTAAAATTCAAAGGAATAGACATGCGAGAAAGAAGTTAATAAGGCAGTGCTGGAATAGTAGAAAGTAAAAGGGCGGAAAAATCCAAATTTGTTGGTAGTTTTATAATCACTAAAAGGAACCCATCCATTTCTAACTAAAAATCTGAAGCAAGTGATTCTCTGAAAAAATACTGCTAATTCCCAGCCAAGTAGGCAAATGGTAGAACAAGTTTTGAAAGATCCTTTGATTTATAAGAACTGCCAACAAATCTTTTCTCTTCAACTTTTAACCTAAGGAGACGTTTTGCAAAAAGTATTATACAAAGACGATTTTCTGCCTGTATTGGCTTAAATTGCTAACAAAAATTTGGAGGCTCATTAGTCGTAATTCATTCTGCATCGCTTTAGTTCTGTCACTATGGAATTTCACTATTCTGGCAATTCCAGGAATGTTATAACAGAGTTGTAGTCAAATACCCAATGAAGGAGATTTCCCACTCTCACCCCCAGGTAGTAAACCACCTTTATACAAACTCCACATAAAAGGTTAATCTGAAAGATGGAACAATTGTTGTAGTGATCTGGCTTTCTGATTTCTATTCTTATTAGCATAATGTTGTTTTATGGCTTGATTATACCTCTATTTTATTTCAGTCAGCTTTGGACTTCAATCAGTTTTGGAGTTTACATCTGTTGTGCCATCTTGATATCTTAGATCAGGGGTGTCAAACTGACATCATGGCATCGTCACGTGAGGTATTGGGACTTCCCCCCTTTGCTAAACCGGGCGTGAGCATGGCCAGCGCGTGGTGCATCCGGACCGCGGGCTGCGAGTTGATAGCTCTGTCTTAGATGAAAGGCAGATTAAAAAATGCTGTTACTCATTTGAACACATACATACATACATACATACATACATACATACATGGTTTGTTTTGAAATAAAATTGCATAAATAAATACTATTAACATTGGCTCTGTAATTTTATGAGGCACCTGTAGTGTTAGCTTATAGTTAGCTTGTGGTTGACATGTTAGCACGTCAGTCACAAGCATCAGCATTTTAGGCTAATATTCTACACCAGAAAATCACAGATGAGGAGTCAGTTTCTCAGAAGCGAGATGCTATCTTGTCATAAAGCAGAATACATTGATACTTTTTTCAGTGCCATTGTAACTTCAAATGGTCACTAAACAAACTGTTGTAGGTCTAGGACCATCTGTGTAGTAGCAATATAAGAGGCAGTATATATAATATTTGGCCTCTCCTCCTCCTTCTCCTCCTCCTCCTCCTCCTCATCATCATCATATATTATTATTAATATTAATCAACCAATGGAACAGAAGTTGCCTTCAGAAGTTGTGGGAGCTTCATCACTGGAAGGTTTCAAGAAGAGACTGGACTGCCATTTGTCAGAAATGGTGTAGGGTCTTCTGCTTGGATAGGGGGTTGGACTAGATGACCTACAAGGTCCCTTCCAACTCTATTAATCTGTATCTATTCTGTTTTCATTCTGCTTCTTCTTATATCTATCCGAAATTTCTGTCTATGAGCCATGCATTCGCTGACTTCCACATTGCAAAGGGCAAGATATTTATTTCAAAATGTTGCCTTTGGCCTTTCTAGCTTTAAATGAACTGCTATTTGTTATGATATCAGGGGCTCTTATCCTAGTACACTTAAGTTCTTAAGTCATATGGTGGCAATGTTTGGACCATGTGTGTATAGGGGGGCAGCTGTGACCCCTTGAATTCTTATCTACACTAATTTCCACATGAGAAGATTCTTAGTACTCTTGCTGGTTGTGGGTAGATGTTGCTTTTTACAACTTGGGAAAGTGGCAGTTTTGTAAAAATTAGGGCATAGTGTTTGAATGGAAAACGGGATGTGAAGGATTACAGCTCCAGCATAACTGACCATTGGTCATGCCAGCTGAGATTGCAATTCAGGGCTAGGAGTTCCCCACTACAGGCATAACAAAACAAACCTTTTGTGACTCTTGACACATGGTGATGTAGTCCTGCAATACTAGTAGAATATGGGTAGGAAGCCACCTGTTTTCAGATAAATTAGAAAAAGAAAGCAGAATAACCACACAGAAGACTTTGGATCTGGAATGACTATATTTCTGCCAGCGTTACCAGAGAGGGAGAGGGCAGAAGTGATATAGGGGGTTGTATGCATGAAATACAGAATTGGGAGCATTTTCCCCTGCTATCATTTCCTTTTAAATATTTCATTAGTGATGCTTTTCAGTCGATATTTTACATTCATTAAATTGCTTTCACATGAGAGGATCCATATCATTATGGACAATAGATTAGAAGCCAAGGATCTAAATTGTTAACCTATAGTGACCTGTCAAAATCAGAAAATAATCCCCTTCTTGCAATAGATTTAATATGGTTCTCATTTTAATGCTTACATTTCTTTGGTGAGATTTTAAATGTAGGTCCACAGTTACTCCTTTGCTAGCATTGCAGGAGAAGAATTAACACAATTAATAGAGAAAAAGTTTGCATGATCCATATGTAGGTTTTTATTTTCTCTTGGCTTTTCAAAAGTGCCTGTACATATATATTTTTAAAATATATATATTTTAAAATATATATATACTCATGGATAAAGCCCATCTGCAGATAAGTTCACCCTTGATTTTTTAAAAAACCAAAATACCATGGAAAATGTGCCATCCGCGGATAAACACATGGAATTTTTGGAAGAAAAAAATTGTCCTAATTTTACCTGGCTAGATTTGTATGTACTTTTAACTACAGTAGCCTGAGCTGTACAAGAAGAAAAAAGTGTACATTTAGTGAAGTCCTGATTCTGTGTACTTAATTCTGTGCACTATATACACTATATACAGTATATATCTCTCATTAAATTAGGAATAGTGAACTTGTTACCCTTAATATAATTTGGACTACACATTTTCCGTATTTTGGCTAAGTCAAGGACTACGTCACATGTATGTAAAACATCTGGAAATCATCAGGTTTCAGCCTTGAAGAAACAGGTTCCAGAGCTACAACTTAATTTGTTGGTTCAGTATAAAAACATAGCAGGAACCAATTAAAGGTTTTACGGAATTCATGAGCAGATTTGAAAAAAACAGAACAACTCTTTCCTGCTTTGTCTTCCCAGGAAAAATGTATTTAAACAGCAGATTCTTCAGAATTTGGAGGTCCTGGTAGAAATTTTTAGATTAGACTAGACTAGACTAGACTAGATTGACAGACAGATGAGGGAGCGCTTGTGTTTCCTTTCCTAATCAGCCATTCTATTTTATTCATGTATATTTTATTACAAATTCTGACAATTGTTTTTAGAGCCCCAGGTTGATACAAACGAATGTAACAGTAGGAAAGCAGGTAGAATTTTTTCTATCTTTTGTAGTTAACCATGCAAAATTTTATATAACACTATCTGACTGTAATTTTCAATTCTTATCTTTCCCAGTAAATTAAATGCAGGCGTAACTGTATATAAAGGAAATGTCTGTCTGACTAACTAACTAACTGTCCTTATGACTTTATATGTGCTACTGAAATGTTTATGAAATTCTGTTGTGGAAATGTATGCGCAGATTCCAACATATGGTATATCAAGTCTCATTTTTCTGTATTTCTCTTTTCTTTTCTTTGCTATGATAGGTTTTGGTTTTCTAATAAAGAACAAGGTTTGTCCTTCTCTGATGGCAGTTTTATTTTGGAATTCTATGGGATGCAATTCCCCTTAATGCCTGTTCTTCCATGTGCTCTATTATGTTCTTTGTATGCATCTTAAGCAAATGTACACATTGCTGTATTTTCATTAAAATTTTCAACTTTGATAGCCTTGATACTATATAAGAGCTATTTAGGTGGGTTCCATTTGGAGCACTAATTTCTTTTGGCTAAAATAGAATCTCATCCACTAATGTATATCACAGTAAATCTGTTTACTTCTGCCATACTGCAAACCTTTTTCCTCTCTTACTACAACAGATTTATTTGGCTCTCTTTTTAAATGTTGTATACATTGGTGGCGAACCATATCTTATGCTACTATAACTATGAATTGTGCATGGATTTCAGTCTTGCATTTCTAAGTAGATAAAAGCATGCAATTGTTATTGCATTTTATGTAGCAGTAATATATGATAGAAGAGAAGAAAAACAAACTCTCTTTGAATTACCCACAGCTTCATTCTCTAGTTTTACCCTACGTGTAAAACCTCTCAACCTTGACATTGTTCAACATGAGTCATATCTTAGATTAGAGGGTGGGGAGGGGAAGGAATCTTTCATTGCTCTTTTGCAATTTTTTTCTTGGAAAGCTTTGGATAAACTCTGTTAATTATGAAATTTAAAAACAACAACAACAACAAACCACATAACTGTAACCACGTTGTTCTCCTTATTTACACTTATTCATATGCAACCTCTCTCAACCTTCAGCCTGTTGTGGTCACCCAGATTTGCTTTCTCTTTTTTTACAGAATGCCATGAACTTGCCTCCTGACAAAGCAAGGCTACTCCGACAATATGACAATGAGAAGAAATGGGAGCTGATCTGTGATCAGGTAAGTGTAGCAGCCCAAAGGCACTTTAAAGGTACAGAGTCTCTCCTAAGCTGGTTTTACAAACACTATTCTAAGGTTGTGATAACAGGAACATGGGAAGCTGCCTTGTACCAGGACCAGTGATCTGTGTCTTAAGGGAGATAATTGCTTATTGTTGACTAAAGGAGTGTTTTCCTGTTGCCAATACTTGGTGATTCCAGGGACAGAAACTGGAACTTTAAGCTTGTGAAGAATGCATTTTCCTGCTAAGATCTGTACTTCTCCAATTGTGAAACTTTTTGAAATTTCTTAAAAAATTAACACAAAAATAGAAACATCTTTGATTTCTGCTTGGCTTAAAAGCCTCCTCTCCTTCTCTCTTTCTCTCTCTCTCTCTACACACACACACACACACACACACACACACACACACACACACACCACTTTGACCCAAAGGTGCTTTTTCAGGAGGCAACTGGACTTTCTTGTTTTTTCTTTTGAAGATGTTTCTCTTCTCATCCAAGGAGCTTCTTCAGCTCTGACAGGATAGTGGGGAATGGAAGCATTTATATACCTTGCGTATTCCTTGATCCTTAAATCCTTCCATTCCCCACTATCCTGTCAGAGCTGAAGAAGCTTCTTGGATGAGAAGAGAAACGTCTTCAAAAAAAACAACAACAAGAAAGTCCAGTTGCCTCCTGAAAAAGTACCTTTGGGACAACCATGACCTGGATGACTGAGAATCTCTATAGACACAGCACTTTGGGGTGTATAGACACTGTTTGGAAAATATGTCTTTATTTTATCTCTTTGCCAAAGATAGGCCAGTAGTGTTTCATGTTCAGCTTTTCCCAACCTAAAGCAAGCATTACTGTAATGATCATAGTTCCCATCATTATGATTAGGCCTAAAGACCATCTTGGTCCTAGGCCGGTGATGGCGAACCAATGGCACACGTGCCACAGGTGCCGGCCAACTGATTTTTGGGCCTTCCGGGCCCACTGGAAGTTGGGAAATGGGCTGTTTCCGGCCTCCAGAGGGCCTCCGGGGGTGGGGGTTGGGGAAGGCTGTTTTCGCCCTTCCCAGGCTCCTAGAAAGCCTCTGGAGCCTGGGGAGGGCGAAAAACGGGCCTACCTGGCCCACCGTGCCATTGCGTACCAAAAGCAGGGGGAGCACAGGGGTGGTTATGCATGCATGCGCAGGGGGAGGGGCACATAGAATTATGGATGTGGGCACACATGCGCGTGACCTGCCCACGCTTCCCACGCTTTTGGCACTTGATGGCAAAAAGGTTAGCCATCACTGTCCTAGGCCAAAAGAAGTTGCTGTCCATTTGGAAAAGAGACTCAGAAGCTGCAGAATAAGTCATGCTCAAGATGCTGATGCCGATCGGTCAGAAAACAGCAGGGGAGAAAATAGCTGAAATAACATGTAAAGCTTCCTTTTCTAAAATCCACCTGAATTGCATCACTTCAAGTTCAGAGCAGCTCAGAGCTGAAGCCTTAATTCAAAGCATCTTTCCTATCTATGTACTTGAATATGTTAGGGGTTTTTTGGTTCTGGATTTGGGTTTGGGGGTCTTTTTTTTTTTATCCTCCTGGTATTTCTGTGTGACATGGAATAGAGATGGATTAATTTTCTAAACATTCAACACAGGGTTTCACTTTTTCTTCTTTCTTGACCCAGTGACCTTGGCTCTGAAAATGATACAATCACGACAAATTTTAGTTCATTCATTTACTTTGTGAGGTTGTTGGCTGTGACTTTCCTTGCCTGGAACTCTTCTCTGTCTGGTTTCTGCACAGGTGAAGCCGCCATGCTTAAAATGTTCTGCAGCATAGGCAAAAAAGTGATATGACTTAATATAGATACCCCTCATTTAACAACTATCTTGTTTAGTGGCTGTTCACAGTTACAGTGGGGATGCAACCGGTCTTCGCATTTACGACCTTCACAGTTCTATAAAGCAAAACCAAAGCTTAAGTAAAATCGCAAAATCGTGATGTTTCACTTAGCAACTTCTTACTTAACAAGTTGCCAGTCCCAATGGTGATCACTGAATGAAGACTACTTCTAGTAATTTTATTTATTTATTTACTAGGACTTATGAAACTGAAATCAACATTTTGGTGGGAAATGGGTTTATGTTTTGGTCATTGTTCATTAATTAAAGAAGCTCTTAGAAGAGAATCCCTCAATACTTATATCCAGCTTTGGAGAGGCAAAGCAAATATTTAAAAAATATTATCCAAAAATAAGATATCGTTAATCTTGGGAAGACTGTTACTGAAGACTTTAAAAAAGAGGACTAGACTGGGCAAGTTTGCTTCACGTTTAGCACTTTTGAAACTGAGCCAGAAAGTTTGTCAGAAGTTACAAAGACGCAACCAAAATTTAATAACTAAAAATTGCTGCTCTGTGGGGTATGCCCTATATATGCTGTAGAGCAATTGTCAAATACTTTTGGAATTGCAGAACTATTAGCTTGTGTTTATTAAATATTCTATGTGGAACATTTAAACCAGTGTATGTCTTAAAAATATACAGTAGTTTACTGAGACACAGTGGCAAATTGTTTAACATGCTGTATGTAACTTGTTTCCTTGAGCATGTTTATCAATAGCCAGCATCTTTAGAGTGAAAAACCCATGAGTTGCATTTTTCCTTACACCTTACACCATCAGCTAGCAGGATTCAAGAAGAATGCAAGAATTATATTAAAAATACAAGAAATAGATGAATTACAGGTAGTCCTTGACTTACAACCATTCATTCGGTGACCGTTTGAAGTTACAACAGCATGAATAAAAGTGTTTTACGACTTTTTTTCACACAACTATTGTAGCATCCCCATGGTCGTGTGATCAACATTTGGATGCTTGACAACTGACATGTATTTATGGTGTAGTTGCAGCATCTCGGGATCATGTGATGACCTTTTGTGACCTTTTGACGAGAAAAATCCATGAGAAAACCAGATCCACTTAACAATTTTGTTGCTAACTTAACTGCAGTGATTCATGTGGCAAGAAAAGTCATAAAGTCGAACAAAACTCACTTTAACAACTGTCTTGCTTAGCAATGGAAATTTTGGGCTCAATTGTGGTCGTAAGTCGAGCACTACCTGTTGGGGCCCAGGAAACGTTACTCATGCGGCTAAATTTAATCGCATTCATTTACAATCCATTTCAGATTAAAATTCAGCAATTTCAGAGTCCACAGATACACATGGCAGGACTGAGAAGACCTAATGGGAATGGGGAATTATGAGAACTACATTGGCATCTTACTGTCTGAAGCAGGGGTCCCCAACCTTTCGGACCTCAGGGACCACTAAATTCATAATTTTATTATATTTTTTATTTTATTTTATCTTATATATCCAACAAACATTAAATCTATAGCGGTCTACATCACAATGCGAGAAGGAAATAAACTTGTCCCATTACATATATAGGGTAAACTACAAAAGTCTGTTACATATACCAATTGACATGCTTATCCAATACCTCTATTTGTAGCTCGATTTGACATCCAATTATACCATTGACTCCAAGATATATAGTAATCTGTGTGTCCCCCCGTCCTTTCAGTATCATAGTAAGCCAATCTGATTCCGCACAATTCATTATTTTCTGAATTACTACTTGTTCGGGTGGGCTAACCTCCATCTTCCAGTATTGGGCCTATGCCAATCTTGCAGCTGTTGTTATATGTAGTTATATGTTGTATATTAAAATGCATAATTTTAAATCCCATGGACCATTAATATGATCTGCCTAATGACCGGCTGGGTGGGTGTGGCTAGGTGGTTATGTGACTGGGTTGGCATGGCCAACTCAATGGCCAACTCGTGTCACTCACATCGAGGGAGACCTCGCCAGCCTCTACTCACCCTTCCCCTGCCAGCCACTCCTCGCCTCCCCGCCCAGGCTTCTTAGGGCCCCAACAGGAAGCAGTTGTTGAAGCTAAGCAGCCACTCAGAAAGAGTTGGCAAAACAGCTGGGTCAGTTCAAGTTGGATCTGACTGAGAAAGAGGCTCAGCAGAAGCACCTCACGGGGGACTACAAGCATAGGCTTTCCAAGCAGAGGGAAGACCTGTGGGAGTGCAAGGCCAGGTACCGGTGCCTGACGGCTCAGAGGGCTGAGATGGTCACCCAGTTCCAGGCCATGAGGCAGTCCCACTGGAACAAGGCCCTTTGGCTCTTCGCCACCAGTGGCGCTTCCCTCCAGCCTTCATCCACAGCCCTGCACCAGGAGGCTGAAGCAGACCCCAAGTTGGAATTTCTGCTCCCCTCTGACCCACACAAGAAGACCCCAAAGGGGTAGACACTCTGCAGCAATACAAACGTTCATTGCCCGTATCCGGCTCAGGGGCCGTAGTTTGAGGATCCCTGATTTTAGTGCAATATAAAAAATGCAAATAATTTTTCTGCGGACCACCAAAATTTTCTCGCGGGCCACCTGTGGTCCACAGACCACCAGTTGGTGACCGCTGGTCTGAAGCACCTTGGTCCAGCCAGCGAACCTTCTTGATTGGAGTAGAAATTCCAATTCTTGCTTTCATTTTTGTCATCAGTTTGGTGAGGCAGAAATCAAAGCACCCGCCTCCTCAGCTTCTTCTGTTTTAAGGCTTCTACGATATATTGGAATGTTCCTCCTCTCCTGCAGCCTGTTTGTGGCTGACCTATTGACTCCTTTTTGAATTATTTACCAGTGGGAATAAAGTGAAACAGAAACTTCATAAAGAGATTTAGATGAAGCATTTGGTGCGTGATGTTTTTATAGGTCCAGCAGTGCAATTATGGCTGTTTTCCCAAAAATTGATGTACAGTTTGCACCCAGTCCTGACATGATCCTGTTTGGCTTCGACAGGCTTTTCAAATGGCTTTTGGATTGTGGCCTGGAATCTCTGTGAAATCAGGGAAGGAGGTCAAAAGGAGGTGGATTTGGTAAATAAATTAGTTCTGGGGCTTTTTAAATGACTGATCAAAAGAAACTGGGACCTTATAAAAAGCCACTTTAGAAATAGGTGTGAAAAATCTAGTTTCTAATATATGACATATATGATTGCATATAAATTTAGGTTTTGAATAGACAGAAATATCCTTGTGATGGTTTCACTCAGGTGCTTCATTCAACACTTTTCCACACAGGATCCTCCTCAACCTGTAGAGGTAGGATGTGCAAATGAGGAGAGATGATGAGAACATCCCATGGTGCAAATGGAGTTGGATTCTCTGAATGGATCTAACTCAGTGCTATTTTTAAGACCTGAAGAATGAAAATGAAATTCTCCATTTCAACACAGTTAATATTTTTTCATTCCAAAACCTCATAACTCCAAATAATTGTTACTGCTATTAAGAACAAGAACAATGGAAACAAGTAAATTTTAATTTGTTTTAAATTATTGGGGTGTTTTAAATTGGTTTACGGCCAAACTGTTTAATTCGATTTTATTCTGCTTTTAAATTTTGTATTATATGTTTTATCTCATGGCTGTTCACCGCCCTGAGTCCTTCGGGAGTAGGGCGGTATATAAATTAAATAAAAACCAAAAACTAAAACTAAACTAAATACATTTAAACATAGTCCAATCCCACAATCTTCATTAGAGATTACTACAGCAATATTCTACTGATCTGGAAAGTTAAGCAGTGTCAACTCTGGTTAATTTACGGATGGGAGACCTCCATTAAGCCCTAGGCCTGCAGGCTAGACTGGGAGGTTAAAGAACAAGGCAAAGGCAACCCATTGCAATCTGGATTCCAAGAAAACTATATGGATGTGTGTGCCCATGAAATTGCAGAGTTAAGCTTGACTTGAAGGAGAAACTTTTTACAATTTTTTTGTTAGAAAATTCAGACATTATAGAAGATGTGAAGAGCCCGCAAGCTTTCAGAATATGCAAATACTCACCTTCCTATTTTTATAAAACTCTTATCTTTTAATGATTCTGGAATGACATGAAGACCCCTCCCCCCTTTTTAGTGCCCCTCTATAAGTAATCAACTAACATCAAAGCAAGCATCTGCATTCTTCAAATGCCTTGCCCCCCCCCCCCCCCTAAAATTAGTAAAAGATTGATCTTCCTTATTGTTAATAGGAATCTGCTAATAGGACCTTAGCAGCTGAAACAAAAATGGATGAGAGAGAGCGTATAATCATGTGATTAAGGGGTATTCTTGTTTCAGGACTCATGTGACCATTCCCTTAGGGTCTTTGAGATTGGCTGGTCCATCCTCTTGGTTATTCAGCCAGTGGCTTGCTAAGGGGGCTGGGGAAAGGGGGCTTTAGAACCCATCACACAGCCCTTTCCCGCCCTCTAATGGAAGACTGAAGCATTGAAATGCAATTTTTAAACAGAAAGAGAACAGGCATGCCACTGATCCTATTGAGGCTTATGGACTGGTTTGAACGATAGATAAAAATGTGAATAAATAGGAGAATGTGCAAAAATCCAGATACCTACTAAACGGAAGAAATCCCAGGACATTTAAAGAGAGTATCATATTGGGGAAGAGGAGTGTTTTGATACAAGAGGTTCTGTTGTACAGCATTCGTTCCTTTACCTTTCAATCACTCTATCCAAAAACATGATAGAAAGAAAATACCCTTGTTTATCTAGAAGAATATTTATATGTATGGGTATTGTGTCATTATATTCTATTATTTATGTTAGATTTAAGACTCCATTCAGGTTGCCATCTGTCCTTTGTTAGAATACTTCTAGGTCCAATCTATGGTGTGCATTTTCCCACACTACTTGGTTGAGTTCAACACTTGGTTGAACTCAACCAAGATCATAAAGATGGCTCTTTCTGCAAGCATTCTAGACTTCAGAATACACTTTTTATCAAAGGGAAAGTAAAGTGGTTATGGGAATCAAGGAATACTAATTCTTTGGCCCATTTAGACATCAGATAAAGCCTACAATCCTTAATCAGCCACAATAGACATTGCAGCCCCTTTGCTCTTCATTCAGTGGCAAGGGATAACAATTCTGTTTTTAAACGTAACACTCTCTTATGCCATGGTTATGGATTTCAAAGTTTGTAAACTTACTTTTAAATTCCTTACATAAAAGCATTTCAGTCCAAATTAACATATAATGAGAAATATTTGAAAATTATTTTCTACTTCCTCTCTGAATTATTTTAGGGCTTTTAAAATTAACTGCCTTTTTAGAAAAGTTCAGTCAAACTTTTTGACGTTTGTTGGAGGGAGGGAGGGAGGGGGGAGAGGGGGGTGGGAGGAAGGAAGGAAAGGATTTAAAAAGAAAATCCTGACTCCAGTCTATTTTCTGTTATATTGGAAAAATTTAGCTGACACCCTATCTGGTTCTGTTCTGCCTTTTTTTATTATTTGTTTCACAGCGTCCTAAGCTCTCTCAGTTCTTCCTGAGCAGCAATTGCTTATTCCTCTGTAGTGAGTTTCTTTGTATCAGCTCCACAAGCATTCATGTCACTTGAGTTTTGTTTAGTCCAGCAGGCTCACAAGCTAAGTGAATTACTGCCAGAGGACTTCTAAAAAACAGACTAATGTATGCCAAGTTGCATTCACTCACATAGGAGAAATCGGTGTTTCTTTTTTGTTTTTCCATTACAAAGAAAGTCTTCAATTCGCTAGTGAAATTATCTAACCATTGTTCCTAGAGAGCAAATGCATTCATTGCATCCTGCAAAACCAGGAAACTGAGTTCTAGTGCCGCCTTAGGCGTGAAGGCCAGCTGGGTGACTTTGGGACAGTCATTCTCTCTCAGCTCACGGCATCAAGCTCAGGCAACAAGCCAATCAGTCAATTCATGTCGCAAGTGATGGGTCAACACTTGGTTGATCCAGGGAAAAAAAGCAGATTTTGCAGTTGTGTGTGTGTGTGTGTGTGGGGGGACCTTGGAATTCCCCCCCCTTGCTTTTGCCAGTTTGTTAATTTCTCTGTTTAAAATGCATAGGATACCATCAATTCTGTAAACACATTTAAGAATTGAAGAAGAAGAAGTAAAACTGTAGGCATCAAAAAGGCCTAGGCCCGTGATGGCGAACCTATGGCACGCGTGCCACAGGTGGCACGCATAGCCATATCAGTGGGCACACCAGCTCAGCTCTGGCGCGCATGCGCGTGCCAGCCAGTTGATTTTCGGGCCTTCTGGTCCAACCAGGAGTAGGGAAACAGGCTGTTTCCTGCCTCCGGAGGGGCTGGGGGTGGGGAAGGCCCGTTTTTCTTTCTTACCTGGCTCCAGATCCTCTCTATGTATCTGCGGAGGGCGAAAACAGCCTTTCCCACTCCCTCAGAGGCCCTCTGGAGGCCTGAAAGGGCCCATTTCCCAACTCCCAGTGGGACAGGAAGTGACTTTTTTTGCTGTCCCAAGTCTCCAGAGACTCCTAGAGAGGCTCTGTAGGCTGGGGACAGCAAAATACGCCACTTTCTGTCCCACCGGGAGTTGGGAAATGGGCCCTTTCAGGCCTCTGAGGGAGTGGGAAAAGCTCTTTTCACCCTTCCCAGATGCCTAGAGAGGATCTGGAGCCAGGTAAGAAAGAAAAACGAGCCTACCGGGCTATCACGTGGCAGGAGCGGGGGGGGAGGGGGGTTGCACACGCATGCGCAGGGCAGGATGCATAGAATTATAGGTGTGGGCACCTGCATGCGTGAACCTCCCCCGCCCCCCCTCCCCCTCTCCTGGCATGCAATGGCAAAAAGGTTAGCCATCACTGGCCTAGACAAATAAGAGTATCCTTCCACATGGTGCTAAAAATATATCAGATGCTGAGCCAGGACACAATATCTTCATTCTCATGTGTAAGAATGTTACCTGGTTTTTGATAATGGGATCCAGAGAGGATGTTCTTACTATGATTCAACTGAGGTGGGGTGGGGGGGATTTCTCTTCCAAACTAACTCAGACAATATCCAGGTAAAGACCAGACATTACAGTGTTACAATTACCAATTAAGATAACATCCTTAATTGGTTCCAGGAGGTGTGATGAGTACCAAAAACAGTGAGTATCAAACAATTTTTTCCCCCATAAGGAATAATGTAGTGAGTCACAAGGCAGCCGACACCAACAAGTTCTAGCTTGTTGAGTACCAAACGAATAATGAGTACCAGGACAAAATGTTCACGTCAATATGTGTTGAGTATAAGATTGGATGAGTTTCCTAGCAGTTGAGTACCAAGATTCCACTGTATAATATAACATGTTACATTTACAGAAGAAAAGATTTACTTTATTTACCAAGTGGCATAGGGTAACATGTCTCTTCTAATATATGGTTCAAAACAAAACAAAGTGAATAAAGTTTGTCAAATAAGGGGCCTGGCGCAGTAGACTAAGGCACTGATTAACATTCAGCTGCCTGCAATTACTGCAAGTTCTAATCTCACCAGGCTCAAGGTTGATTCAGCCTTCCATCCTTTCTAAGGTAGGTGAAATGAGGACCCAGATTGTTGGGGGCAATATGGCTGACTCTGTATAAATATACAAAAGTATGAAGGCTATTGCTTAACGCATTGTAAGCCGCCCTGAGTCTCCGGAGAAGGGCGGCATATAAATCAAATTAAAAAAAAAAAGAAGTGTAAATAAGATGCCCTGGAAAGAATCGTAAACTATGAGCATGTAAACTGATTGAGTTGGAAGAGGAGAGGAAAGAAAACATAAATGGAATAATTATCTTGTTCTACATAGAGCAAAGCAGTGCCATTTGTAGTTAGTCATAAGCAATTGGAAAAAAATATTGTAGGACTCGGCCACTTTTAGTCTCCCAACTTTTAATTAAAATTCACACTATGATGAAAGCCTCAAGCTGCTTAGACCTAGGCACCATGTTGTTCAGAAGCAATCAAGGATGATAAATCAAAAAGTGAGTCTGACACACAACAGATAATTGTGGCGCTTGTGGGAAAAACTGGACAGAGGGTTAATGTTTTCTAAGGACCTCAAAATTATCAGGAGAAATGTAAAGATCTCCTTTAGATCTTCTCCTTAAATCATGATTGCATTGAAGAAAATACCAATATGAAAAGACAGAGAAAAACATTTTGGTTGGATTAGAGGAGAAGGGCAACTGAAAAAAAAATGCTGTAACGTTTAAAAAAATATCTAAATAGGTACACTTGTCTCAGTACCTTTGTATGACCTTCTTCAGTGTCCTAAACAAAATAAATGGCAGCACTGAATCACATTGGGTAGTGTAAGTAGCAATGTCCCTGCTTAGTATTTGAAAAAATAAAGGCAATCTCAAAGCTGAATGTGGCTAAGACGTTAGGAATCAAACTTGGCTAAATCAACTCAAGGATCGGTAGATCATAAGCACCGTTGTGGTCACATGATTTTTTCACTTAATGACCACTTGGATTAACAATAGAGTGGCCAGTCCCAATTGTGATAGCTAAATGAGGATGACTTGTTTGTGCTTTTGATAGATTCATGTATCAATCTAATGCAGAATGTAAACTGCCTGGTTTGGGTTTGTGTAAACTCTACCATAACAGCTTGGTGTTTTTCATATGCCAGACCTATGACTTACTCAACAAGCTACAATTAAAACAAACCAAGGTTAATGTAAAGGAAACCATTGTGATTAAAAAGCCTATTTATTTAAATCAGAGTGCATTTATCTTCTCAGTCTGATGGAAAACAATTGAATACAAGACTGTGTTTTGGAATGTCAAAACAGCTTTGAATTGTCATCTTTGCACAAGAGATCACACCTTTCCAGTGGTGGGTTGCTACTGGTTCGGTCCGGATCTTACAAACCGGTAATAATGGTGGGAGGCTCTGTCCACCCACCCAGACATCATCACAGATGCTCTGCGCATGCACAGAAGCGCCCTGCACATGCTCCCGTTATGAACCGGTAGCAAAGGTAAGTGGAACCCACCCCTGCACCTTTCCCAGCTTTATGCCTTAAGATGTATTGGGCTACACATCTTCCCTAGTCAAGACAATTGAGAAAGCTGAAATAGATAAAGAGATTCTTTACAATATTTTGGACAACAAAAATTGGAATTATTACAACTCATGGACAAATGAGATAGATATTAGTTCATTTGTGTCTGGAGGTTATGCTCCCTAAGCAAAGGTTCTAGATTCAAAGGAAGAGTTGAGTTGATTTAGCCAAGTTTGATTCCATTGGTGGAAAAAGATTGAGTAGAAATACTGTGCATTTATTAAAAACATTTTTAATAAATGAATGCCTTGAACAGTTGATGAATGCCTACGGTAACAATGGAGGTTTGCTTGAAATCCTTGGAAATTTAGAAACCAGTAATAAGAAGATACATCTCTTTCCAATATACATTTGCCCTATTTTATTCATGTCTAAACGCCAAAGGCGCACGGAATGCTGTTATCTTCCCACCAAAGGTGGTCTCTATTTTTCTACTTGCATTTTTTACTTGCTTTCAAATTGCTAAATTGGCAGAAGCTGGGGCAAATAACAGGAGCTCACCCTGTTACTTGTCACATGACCACGTCTTTGGCCAGCTCTGGCTCTTCGGCTTTGAAACTGAGATGAGCACTGCCCCCTAGAGTCAGGAACGACTAGCACATAATGTGCGAGGGGAACTTTTACCTTTTATACATGTCTAAATTTCAAGCACGGGAAATTCAGAAGTTAATAGGCTGCATGCTCTTGGGATCTCCATCATAAACTGAATAAACTAGGTATCTATTGTTATATATCCCTGCTATCCTTTTACTTACCTAGCCCAGATGTTACCTTCCAATTTCACAAGATGGGAAGTCCTTAAACTACTCTTCTGCTAGTAGTAGAACTATTTTCAAAGTGTGTTACCTCCAACAAGCAAGTTGAGGCCTTTCAAAACAGAGCAAATCTCAATCTGAAAGCAATTCTAATCTGTAAGAGCATATTATCTATGATTAAAATATTCTTCCCAAAGCCTGGACTTCCAAAAATTCTTCATTTGTTTGTAGAAAAGACAGAAAAGAAGCTGAGTTGTGAAGTGCTCGAGTTGTTAAAAGTAAAAATTGAGGAAATGGCTTGCTGACTGTTGTGAATAAATAGGAGGAAATTATATTCCCAGCAGAGTAATAGATTCTCTGCAGTCATTAATTTTTGATCTGTCTGCACTTGGGATGTTGGCAGGAAAATAATTCTGTGTTATATGGGTTTATAACTGACTATTACATTTTACAACTCATGCTTGCCTGGTTTATGATTCAGTGAACGGTTTCCCACATAGTTAGTCAGAAATGTCTGCATCAGAGAATGCAATACAAAGCTCTCAAGTTTTTTTTCCCCATGATTGGCTTCGGAGAGGCATCTTTCATTCAGAACTTACTCTGATTCAGGTGAAGGGTCTTACATCTTCATAGATGCTTACCCTAATGGGCAAATGGGAGAGTAGATGGATAGTTACAGTTATGGTCACTTCTTTTGACAGTCCTCATGCCTCTGTCATTCATACACAGTGTCTCTGGAGAATCTCAGTCATCCAGGTAAGGGGTCCCCAACTTTGGCAATTTTAAGACTTATGGACTTTAACTCCCAGAATTCCTCAGCCAGCCATGCTGCAAGATGGATACCGTGCTGGCTGGCTGGGGAATTCTGGGAGTTGAAGTCTATACGTCTTAACGTTGCGAAGGTTGGAGATTGCTGATCCAGGTCATGGTTGTCCCAAAGGTGCTTTTCCAAAAGGCAACTGGACTTTGTTTTGCTTGAAAATGCTTCACTTCTCATCCAAGAAGCTTCTTCAGTTCTGCAAAATGAACCGAAGAAGCTTCTTGGATGAGAAGTGAAGCGTCTTCAAGCAAAACAAAGAAAGTCCAGTTGCCTTTTGAAAAAGCACCTTTGGACATTCATGCACAGATTTTGGCATGGGAAGTTAGAACACTCCAGTTTCTCTGGAAAGAAAATCTGTTGTATGATGCACCCAAGAGACTGCCATTCTGCTCACATCTAAAGCATACAAGCAATCACCATAGAACAATGATGATCAAGAGACCTCACAAGGTTTTCTTCTCCAGTTGATTTTAGGAATAATAACATAGCGTTTTCACGTTTCAGCACAATGCAGTTGGGTGGTTTCTTTTGTTACACTTTTGCTTCGAACTGAAGAGCATGTTTGAAAAAAAATAAAGGAAATCGTTAAAATAAACATGATTTTCAAAACATTTATCACTTCCATCTGCTCAGATACGCTGTCTCTTCTTTCTTGCATACAGATTTTATCTACTGTCTTTAACCATGGCTATAAATTATTCTGAGCATTCATGCTGAGTACTGACTTTAATATGACCTTTATTAATAGTACACCCCAATTCTTTTATGAGGAGCTTTTAAAAATCTATCCAGTGGTGGGTTCCTCCCAGTTCAGCCCGGGTCTCCCAAGCCGGTAGCGGTGACAATATGATGTCACTGAACCGGTTCTGCTCCGCTGCGCCCCCCACCCCCTGCGCCCCACATTATTCTTACCTTTTATTTGGCCCCACCCCTAATCTATTGCTGCCTCCTGAGTCCCAGCTGATGGCCAGAGGGGAAGAAAATGTTTAAACTCTTGCCGCAGGGCTTCAAAGGGCCATCCTACAGCTGATCAGTGTTAAAAGAAAACAAATGAGTAGACCAGTGCCTGCAAAAATACATCAGTGCCTGCAAAAATAAATGGGTGGACCAGTGCCTGCAAAAATACATGAGTAGATCAGTGCCTGCAAAAATAAATGGGTAGACCAGTGCCTGTAAAAAATAAATGGGTAGATCGGTACAGCTCTGGAAGCAGTTAAAAGTCTGGTACACCAGTACCTCTGCTAAATCCTAAAGAATTGTCACATGACCACCAAGCCACGCCCACAAAATAAGCCACGCCCACAGAACCAGTAGTAAAAAAATTTAGAACCCACCACTGAATCTATCCCTTCCAAAGCTGTTGATTCAAATCCTGGTTACTATTAATTAGAAAAAATAGAATAGAATAGAATAGAATAGAATAGAATAGAATAGAATAGAATAGAATAGAATAGAATAGAATAGAATAGAATAGAATAGAATAGAATAGAATTTTTTATTGGCCAAGTGTGATTGGACACACAAGGAATTGTCTTGGTGCATATGCTCTCAGTGTACATAAAAAGACAAGATACATTCATCAAGAATCATAAGGTACAACACTTAATGATAGTCCTAGGTTACAAATAAGCAATCAGGAAACAATATCAATATAAATCAGGAAAGTGTTCTTCATGTTATGTAGCCCTTGAGATGAAAGAACATACCCGAAATATACAATAAATGCCATTTTTCACTATGCTATTTTATATATGAGTAGAAAAAATCCAGTGACATCTCTTTCTGGATAGCTTTATTTCCCACATACTGGTTTTGATTAAAAAAAAAATCTGATATTCAGGAAGTGTTATGCCTTTAATTTTTTTTTTATTTTCTAAGAAGCACACACATCTACACATGCTGTAAATCATTTGAAAACAATTATATACATCTTTTGAGAAAGAAAAAGAAAGAGTTGTCTTCATGATGGTATAAATATTAGTAAGTGATTCACACAGTCACATTTTGATGCAAACTGACATATCTCACAAACTGGTTCACAGGCCTTAATGCTAAATTGCAATCTTGATTCATACAGCCCACATTGTGCAAATTATTTGCATTAAAATGTTTGCATAAATATTTTCACATAATAATAAAGATAACATAATTCTAAGCTAGGAGACACAAGCAGAAATAGGTATTAAAAGTTGTGTAATTTGTGATTCATTTTTAAAGGAAGTAATTGAGCGTTCTGTTTCCTTTTTCATATGGTTATCCATATTCAGGTATAGTGTTAATTTTAAGTTAAATAGAAATAATATTAATATGCCGGATTCTTCACTGACATAGAAAACAGGATCTGTTAAATATAGTGTAGTACTGTGATTTAATGCAGATCTACGGAAGTTAATGAGGCATTGAAAATATTGTACAGAAGAAAATCCGATGTATAAACCTGCATATAATGCTGAGAATCAGGTTATAATGTATAAATATGGCATTAAAGTAAAACAAGGAAAACATGCTTTTAGAAATCCTTATCCATTGGGGGTAAGAAAGCAAATTGCACTGTAGGAGTTCGTTCAAGCTTATAGCCTTTCTAAAGCTTTCATGAGCATCATCACGAATATGTTTATTGAGTAGGAGCAAAGTAGTTGAATGTAGAATTCATTGTTCAATCCTATGTTGATTCATTTAGAAGCAAGTTCTGGAATTTAGTAAGCTTTATATTCCCGAAAATTATGCCTCAGTTCTTCAAACATTGATTTGTAGGTGTTTACGATAGGTTAAGCCAATGAAGCGTCACAATAATTTGTGGGTCTGTATGACATTAAGGATGATTTTAAAATACTGCTGTAACAGACCAATAGGACTTACAGCTCCTACTGATTCAGCATTTTGAATCATGTCACGGAATAGAATGGGCAGGATTTGTGAGGGAGAATCTATGACATATGTGTCACAGGTGATAGGCCAGACCTCTTTATCGTCTGAAAACTGTGCTGGAAGACCTTGTTCTCACATGGTCTCTGGAACCCCCCCCCAAAAAAAATTGTGTGAGAAGGGGCTGTGCTTTTCCTGTCTTTTTGGCGACTGCAAGGCCACCCAAGAGCATTCTTCAAATTTTCAAGGCCTCTAGAGTTGCCTCAGATAAGCATTTAAAAAAAAATATTTACAGTTATGTAAACATTTATTTATTAAATAATAAATTTAAATAACTCAATTCAATTTGTATTACTTTTTAATGAATTATTTCTCTTTTCTCTCTGTGTTTGAGAGAGAGGGAGGGAGGGAGAGAAAGAAAGAGAGAGCGGGATGCCAGCAGAGTCAAAGTAGGTATTTTCTTATTTTCTTGACCCGCTGTCAATGAACTGAGACTTCAGCAAACACAGTTGATTGCGATTCCACAGCCTTGAAGAGATTTAACAAGTTTATCAGCCATCCCCAGTTCCTAAGATGCCTTTAAATGATAGTTTTGTGAAAGAATTGGGGCTCCTCTTCCTCCTTTTACAGATAAGGTAAATCTTGCTTTTCCTGCAGAAATAAGCTGCTTGTGAATGATAGCTCCTTGCTCTGAATTGTCATGTCAGATATATACATCCGTACTGTGATAGCAAAACAGAAATGACACTGTGAGCAGTCAAGCTGTATTTCAGAAGGGAACAATTTGGAGTGGAAAAAGAGTCGGTGAAGGTTTCCTCTTTTCCCATTCCAGTATCCCCACCTACATTCACATTAGGACCCACATTTGAAGGATAATTTTTTTCTTCTTCTGAAAACAAAGAAAAGATACAGCTGGGTTATTTTCAGGAAGGAAACTATTAAGCACACTCTTCTGTTTTTCCGGAATAGATTTTAAAGACAGAAAAGGGGGGAAAAAGGTTATAGTGCTGTGTGTATTCCAACATTTGTATCATTTGAGATAGAATAGGTGCATTTCATAATGAAACCGTATACATAAAGATAAATGATTAATCATTTGAACTTTGAGTAGTTCTATCATTGATGATTTTTCCAACTTCCTTATTTCACTTTAATGGTGCTTTCTTTTTATGGTCTTCTCTTTTCATGTATTTTACTGAAACATCCAACTTTCTATGATGTAATTGCCAGGTATTTACTTACCAAGCAATATTGGAAAGAGACATACGTTGACAGAGAATCAGGATTGCCTTGTTATCGCAATGTACATTTATTGAAAATTAACAGATTTTAAAGGAGCAAGGAGCTCAGATTTCTAAGAAATGAAAATGCATTTTTCGTGTTTTGAAAATTAGCCACCTTAAAAAAAATATGAGCCTCGGGAAAATATTAGAAGTCCCATCAGTTTTATCATTACAGTCAGTAGACCATAGTTAGTTTATTTACCACATTTCTACATTGACACACTTCTGAGGACTCTCTTCAGTTTACAATTTAAAATGACAGTAGACAGGAAAAAACAATACAAATGCAAAGAAAGAAATAATTTAAAATTTGATATTGTTGTTATTAAGCCCTCTGCAGACAACATTGTTATGCTCTGAGCAGTTCTGTTTCAACAGCCTTCTAGGAGGAGTCCAGTACAACTTGCCCCAGCAAATTCGCCACAGGACAATTTACTGTGGCCATCTTGCCATGGGACAGTTCAAAGCAGGATAACTCAAGAGAGGGACAAGTGAATTGCAGCAGGCCTTGTCTTACTTTAGGTTTGAACCTCCTGAAGTTAGAAGTCCTCAATGCTGGCATGAGCTGTAATTCTACTTGTCCCTCTCTTGAGTTATCGCGAGCATTGAATTGTCTCGTAGCAAGTTGTCCTGTAGTGAGTTAGCTGTGGTGAACTGCAGTGAGTCATCTGAGGTGAGTCAGCCAGGGTGTGATGGTCGGGGTGAGTTGGCCAGGGTGGGAGGGAAATTTCCAAGAGGATGGGGGTGACACCTAAAAGGTTCTCATTTTGCTCCATTTCCTGAATCTCAGAAGGAGATTCCATGAAAGGAGTCCTCTACCTTCTTCTTAGTTTTGAGCACTTGTTTGGTAAATTCTCTTTGAAATAAAAAATGATAATTGTACTGAATACCCATGCTCTGCTACAAAACTTGTGATTGGGCTTGATAAATCGACACTTAACAGCTTGAAAATTAATGAGTAGTTACAATCTGCCTCTCCTCTCCCCTTCTTTCCCTCAGCCGTGCCCCACAGAAGCCTATCCTATCCTATCCTATCCTATCCTATCCTATCCTATCCTATCCTATCCCCCTTCTCTCCCTCATCCTTGCCCCACAGAAATGT